>CM022300.1:0-324288 GCA_011799875.1 Thinopyrum elongatum | reverse complement strand
CCCCCTCCTCGTCCCCCTCCTCCTCCTGCCTCATCTACTCCCCCTCCTCATCCGCCTCCTACTCCTCCCCCGCATCCTACTCGAGCTCGTTTTGCCCGGTTTTTCTGACGGGTGTCTAGACCCGCTGATCGTTTGGCCTTCTTGGCGGTTGTGGCAACCGACGCAAGAGCGCCATCGCTTTCACCGGTCGAGCTGCCACATCTTTCAAACTTTCCTTTGGATTCTTGTACAGAGCTGCCACATCTTTCAAACTTTCCTTTGGATTCTTGTTGCCACCTATCTTGTTTCAATCACTTGATACAAAGAAGAACAAACCAGTTAGTACAGACGATACAAGTTGATGTAAATACAATAAATATATCACATATGAAGAAAAAATGGAGTTGTCACAATAATACATATAGTTGTTACACACACGAATACATAGAGTTGTTGCACACACGAATACATAGAGTTGTTACACACACGAATACATAGAGTTGTGACACGCATACATAGAGTTCTCACACGATTACATGGAGTTATTAGAAATAAGGGTCAATATTAGGTGCAACATTTGGATTAGGGCTGTCGTCATCGCTATCACGCCCGTTCATACATTCATCCTCGAAGTCTTCAGGGGGGCCCTCATCATCATCCAGCCCCATGTGCCATCGCATAAGTAATGCCAAATCTCGAGGGTCAGAAACGTCCTCGTATTCGTCCTCCGCATTATCTACTTCCATGTCATGCATGGCCTCATGTTCGATAGCATCATCTTCGTGATGCACGCCATCTTCTTCCTCTGCATCATCTTTGTTTTCGTGATTGTCTGCTTCTCGATAGAACTCTCCCTCGTATGTGTTAGGGTTTATGTGGTAATCGTCCTTGTTTGGGGTAGGTACCTTGATACGCGGGGGTACCTTGTACACGACATCCCATTTCAAGAGATCGATATGTTCCGTAGATGTGCACGCGTACGGGAGATAAAACACTTGTGTAGCCTGTTGAGCCATAATATAGACATCATTTCCTGCATATTTCGATGCTCGTTCAACTTTGACCCAACCAATACTAGGGGTCCGTCTCACTTTCTCAGGATTGAGCCAACTGCATCTGAATACGATGGGCTTCACACCTTGTAAACCACAGTATTGCAGCTCATAAATTTCTTCGATGGTTCCATAGTAGTGACATCCATCTGTCCCTAGACAATAGACCCCACTATTGATTGACCTTCGATTGGGCCTCTCACGCGTGTGTTTATCAGTGTGGAAGCGATACCCATTCATGTCGTAGGCCTTAAATGACTTGGCCTCGTATTCAAAACCTTTGGCTACTTCTCTCACTTTCGCGTCCATATCAACCTTCTGATATGCCTACAAGATTAATAGGAGATTGTCAGGTTCATTACTGGAAGCATTACCGGCAAGTAAGAACAACTTGAAGTTTACATAAAGTTAGGAAAGTTACTTTTCTTGAGAACCAAGAAATGAAACCGCCATCAGCATTGGTATCTTCAAGAAGTTTTGCTGATTCTTCGTCGCTAGGGGGCCGTGGTAGCTTCCAGAATTTGTTTTGGAATTCCCTAGCAATGAGAAGAATTCGAGTTAGGACTCAAGACTAGTGAGTAGTTGTCAATGAAGGTGTTCTACAATTACTTTATGTACGGCTGCACTTCTTCCATGTTGGTCAAGACATAGATCATAAGAGTCGACCACTCGGTAGATGAAAAGGTCTTATGCTTCGATCCACTTGCTTTGCCACCTTGGCCTTCGAAGAGGCTAAGGTCGGAAACATTACTCGTGGGTTCTTTATTGTAACGAGGAGCTGGATTTAACCTAGTCTGAATACTGTCATGATAGTACTTTGTCGTGGTCGTTGTCACCTCCTCGTTCAGGTATGCCTCGGCTATGGAGGCTTCGATGCGGGCTTTATTCTTACATTTTCCACGAAGATGCTTGAACTCCCGTTCAGGTGCATACTGCCATCGGAACTGCACAGGTCCTCCCATTCTAGCCTCATACGTGATACGTAAAATCATATGTTGCATCGGATTAAAGAAACCTGGCGGAAATATCTTCTCTAACTTGCATAGCAACTCAGGTGCTTGTTCCTCCAACTTTGCAACCACTTCATAATCTAATTCTTTGGCACAAAGCTGGCGGAAGAAGTAGCTCAACTCCGCCAGCACTCGTCAAATATCCTCTCTGACATACCCTCGAATCATCACAGGCATTATCCGCTCAAGCCATACATGGTAGTCATGACTCTTGAGGCCTCCTATTCGCTTTGGAGCCATATTCACTCCCCTCATGATATTAGCTGCATATGCATCAGGGAAGTACAACTTGTTCACAATCCATTGGAGAATTTCCTTCCTTTGGGGCATTGAAGGGGTGAAAGGGGCTTGTGGCTTCTTCCAAGAATTACCTTTTGCACGAGGCACCAATTTTAATTTTGGCCTGTTGCATAGCTGGGCTTGATCAATCCTAGCCTTAATGTTATCCTTTGACTTCTCGGTGTCGAGGAGTGTGCCGAGTAAGGCCTCCGCAATATTCTTTTTAGTGTGCATTACATCAATGTTGTGTGGAAGGAGAAGATCTTTAAAGTAAGAGAGCCTCCATAAGCTTGGAATGTGAGTCCACTTGTGTGTCTCTCCATATCCCACAAAACCTGGCCCATCGAGATTTTTCTCGAGAGCATCTAGCTCATCCTTAAGCTGGGCACCGGTCATAATAGGTGGTGGTGGGTCATTAGCAATAACACCTTCCCGGAAGTTCACAGTGTCTTGTCTGGATGGGTGATCAAGACGAATGAACTACCGATGTTGATCAAAGCATACATACTTGCGACCCTTAGCCAGCCATATGAAAGTCACACGCTGTCGACACACTGGGCAAGGCCACTTCCCCTTTACACACCAACCACAAAATATCGCACGTGCTGGTAGGTCATGTAGCGATGTGTGGTACCAGATATGCATATTGAAGTGCTTCTTTGAAACAGCATCGTATGTCCTTACCCCATTGTTCCAAGCAACGAGCAAGTCATCCACCAATGGCTCCATGTACACACTCATATGCTTCCCTGGATAGTTAGGCCCTGGAATTATCAGCGTCAGGAACATGTGATGTCGTTGCATGCAAACGCCATGGGGCAGATTCAGCGGGATAGCATATACTGGCCAACAGCTGTATATGGCAGCCATCAAACCATATGGATTGAACCCATTGGTTGTTAACCCAACAGCTACACTCTTCCAGTCATCTGTTTTCTTATGAATTTCAACAAATATCTTCCATGCTTCACCATCCCGTGGATGTTGCATCTTTTTCGTATTGTACAACGTCCCTTTGGCGGCCCATCTCATATATTGGGCAGTTTCCTCGGTCATATAAAGCCTTTGTTTCCTTTATGTGAATGAAAGATATCAAAGGATATTGACGGCAATTGTGAGCTGCCTCTTGCTACCATCATCATCAATTACCTCAATATACCTAGAGGATTTGCACTTGACACAATAGTTCGTATCTTTATGTTCATTTCTAAATAACATGCATCCATTTGGACAAGCATGTATTTGCTCATACGGCATCTTAAGTGCATCGAGGATTTTGTTTGACTCAAACATGTTCTTTGGCAATATGTTTTCTTTAGGCAGCAGGCTAACAATAACTGACAATAACTCATTGAAGCAAATTATGCTCATGCAATGGCTTGCCTTAAAGGCCATTAGGCGTGCAATGCCATCTAGTTGAGTAACCTCTGTATGGGCGTGGAGTGGTTTTTGTGCCGCAAACAAAGCTGCATGATACTCTTCTAGGCTTTCCGGCGGCTCCTCGGAGTGCGGGTCCTCCCGCGGATCTGCACGGCGGATGTCATCTAACAGATTTTCGCCGGTGCGCTATCGCATCACCTCCACCCTGGACTGTTCTATCTCCCCGTGAAAGATCCATCGGTAATAGCCTGGCGTAAACCCATATTTGCCTAAGTGTTTACTCATAGTAATCTTATCTCTTTCAGTCTGGTTATCACACTCCGTGCATGGGCACGAAATTCCACGAACTGGAGTTTCTCCAGCAAATACTAATTCCAGGAAATCATTGGTCTTCAACCTCCACTCAGGGGTCATACCCTCCATGCTGGGATGTCCGGTGTACATCCACTCACGATCTTCCATCCTCTGATATAGAGTGAAACACACACATAATGTTTTTTATGTAACAAGTGGTTCCATCAAGTTTTACGACATGCACTGAGCTATCTAATAGGTAAAGATAGGTCCTAATCCCACCCGAGGATGTGAGGCAGGGTCCGCTTCCATGCCGTACTCCGACCCGAGACAAAATTTTGGCAGCACCTCCTCGCTGTTCTCCAAATACACGTCTCGGTAATAAGCTGAGAGGATGTGCATCCAGAGAAAAACAAGGAGACACCGTTGAAATTCTGTCTCGGATCGAAGTACAGCATGAAAACGACCAGCCTACACATCCTCGGGCTGTCCATGGAAAACGTGGACAATTTGAAAGAGTTGAGGTTATAAATATGCAAAGACTTGCATATTTATAGATACAACCCTTTCGAACGGGAGACACCTAGGTTACGCGACTATTTAGGTGATATACAAATAATGGAAAGCTACACATGAACGGGTAGAGATTACCCTTGAAGCGTGCAACGGAATTCACTCTCTCTATTGTCAAAATAGATGCATGTCCTGCACGAAAGAATGAAGTTGTGTCAATCATATGTCAAACACACATACATCAATAACACTCACCCACACACACATACACAAAACACACTAACACACACGCATGAACAACACTCACTCACACACACATACCACATCACACACACGCACACACAAACACATCACACCCACACATCAACATCACCCCCCCCCCCACACACACACTCACAGATCCCTACACACACATCACACACTCACCCACACATGCACACACACACATCAACAGCACCCCTCTCCCACACACTCACTCACATACATCATTCACTATATATGCACATACACACCTAAATATAAAAAAACCATATTTGAGGGACTCACCAACGAGGCAGGGGGGACGGCGGAGGAGGTGGAGGCACTCCCGGTGGCGGCAGCAGCAACGGTGGAGCTCGGTGGATGTGGCGGTGGTGGTAAGGGGCGGCGGCTATTGTGGACCTCGGCGGACGGGGCGGGGCGCTGAGGGGCGGGCCGGTGGTGGAGACGGCGGACAGGGTGGCGGCGGCGACGGCGGAGCTCGGCGGTGAGGGGCGGCAGCTGGTGGAGATGGCGGACGGGGCGGGGCGGTGGTGAAGACGGCGAACACGAGGCTGCGGCATCCCCTCTTTCGTCTTCATCTATCGGTAACTTTACTTGAGGCTATATTTTTATTCACCACATGATATGTGTTTTCCTTGGAGTGTCTTGTATGATTTGAGTCTTTGCATTTTAGTTTGCCACAATCATCCTTTCTGTACACACCTTTTGAGAGAGACACGCATGAATCGTGATTTATTAGAATACTCTTTGTGCTTCACTTATATCTTTTGAGCTAGGCAATTTTGCTCTAGTGCTTCACATACATCTTTTTAGAGCACGGCGGTGGCTTTATTTTGTAGAAATTATTGAACTCTCAGGCTTCACTTATATTTTTTAGAGAGTCTTTAAAACTGCATGGTAATTTGCTTTGGTTATAAATTTAGTCCTAATATGATAGGCATCCAAGAGGGATATAATAAAAACTTTCATATAAAGTGCATTGAATACTATGAGAAGTTTGATTCCTTATGATTGTTTTGAGATATGAAGATGGTGATATTAGAGTCAAGCTAGTGAGTAGTTGTGAATTTGAGAAATACTTGTGTTAAGGTTTGTGAGTCCCGTAGCATGCACGTATGGTGAACCGTTATGTCACAAAGTCGGAGCCTGAGATATTTTTTGATTGTCATCCTTTGTGTGGAGGTCGGGATCGCGCGATGGTTAACTCCTACCAACCCTTCCCCTAGGAGCATGCGTCTAGTACTTTGTTTCGATGACTAATAGATTTTTGCAATAAGTATGTGAGTTCTTTATGACTAATGTTGAGTCCATGGATTATACGCACTATCACCCTTCCACCTTTGCTAGCCTCTCTAGTGCCGCACAATTTTCACCGGTAACATAAACCCACCATAAACCTACCTCAAAACAGCCACCATACCTACCTATAATGGCATTTCCATAGCCATTCCGAGATATATTGCCATGCAACTTTGCACCATTCCGTTTATTATGACACGCATCATCACTGTCATATTGCTTTGCATGATCATGTAGTTCACATCGTATTTGTGGCAAAGCCACCGTTTATAATTCTTTCATACATGTCACTCTTGATTCATTGCACATCCTGGTACACCACCGGAGGCATTCATATAGAGTCATATTTTGTTCTAGTGTCGAGTTGTAAGTAAATAGAAGTATGATGATTTCCAATATTAGAGCATTGTCCCATGTGAGGAAATAAAGAAAAAAAAGAAAGAAAGAAAAAAAGAAAGAAAGAAAAAGAGAAAGAAAAAAAAAGAAAGAAAGAAAAAAAAGGAGAAAGAAAAAAAGAAAAAAAGAAAAAGAAAAAAATAAAAAAAGAGAGAAAAAGAGAGAAGGGGCAATGTTACAATCCTTTTTCCATACTTGTGCTTCAAAGTAGCACCATGATCTTCATGATTGAGAGTCTCCTATGTTGTCACTTTCATATACTAGTGGAAATTTTTCATTATAGAACTTGGCTTGTATATTCCAATGATGGGCTTCCTCAAATTGCCTTAGGTCTTCATGAGCAAGCAAGTTGGATGCACACCCACTTAGTTTTATTTTTGAGCTTTCATAAACTTATAGCTCTAGTGCATCCATTGCATGGCAATCCCTACTCACTCACATTGATATCTATTGATGGGCATCTCCATAGCCCGTTGATACGCCTAGTTGATGTGAGACTATCTCCCTCTTTTTGTCTTCTCCACAACCACCTTCTATTCCACCCATAGTGCTATATCCATGGCTCACGCTCATGTATTGCGTGAAAGTTGAAAAAGTTTGAGAATACGAACATATGAAACAATTGCTTGGCTAAAACCGGGGTTGTGCATGATTTGAGTATTTGTGTGATGAAGATGGAGCATAGCCAGACTATATGATTTTGTAGGGATAAGCTTTCTTTGGCCATGTTATTTTGAGAAGACATAATTATCTTGTTAGTATGCTTGAAGTATTATTGTTTTTATGTCAATATTAAACTTTTGTTTTGAATCATACGGGTCTGAACATTCAAGCCACAATAAATAAATTACATGGATAAATATGTTAGGTAGCATTCCACATCAAAAATTATATTTTTATCATTTACCTACTCGAGGACGAGCTGGAATTAAGCTTGGGGATGCTTGATACGTCTCCAACGTATCTATAATTTTTTATTGTTCCATGCTATTATATTATCGGTTTTGGATGTTTTATATGCATTAATATGCTATTTTATATTATTTTTTGGGACTAACCTATTAACCTAGAGCCTACTGCCAGTTCCTGTTTTTTCCCTGTTTTTGAGTTTCGCAGAAAAGGAATACCAAACGGAGTCCAAATGGAATAAAACTTTCGCGATGATCTTTCTTGGACCAAAAGAAAACCAGAGGACTTGGAGTGCAAGTCAGGGAAGCCTCGAGGCGGCCACAAGGACGGAGGGCGCGCCCTGGGGGGTAGGGCGCGGCCCCCACCCTTGTGGGCCCCTCGTGCACTTCCTGACCTAATACTTTCGCCTATATATACTCTTATATGCCCAAACCACCAGACGCATCCACGAAAAGACTTTTCCACCGCTGCAACCTTCTGTACCCGTGAGATCCCATCTAGGGGCCTTTTCCGGCGTCCTGCCGGAGGGGGATTCGATCATGGAGGGCTTCTACATCAACACCTCTGCCCTTCCGATAAAGCGTGAGTAGTTTACCTCAGATCTACGGGTCCATAGCTAGTAGCTAGATGTCTTCTTCTCTCTCTTTGATTCTCAATACCACGTTCTCCTCGATTTTCTTGGAGATCGATTCGATGTAATACTTTTTTGCAGTGTGTTTGCCGAGATCCATTGAATTGTGGATTTATGATCAGCTTATCTATGAATATTATTTGAATCTTCTCTGAATTCTTTTATGCATGATTTGATATCTTTGCAAGTCTCTACGAACTATCGATTTGGTTTGGCCAACTAGATTGGTTTTTCTTGCAATGGGAGAAGTGCTTAGCTTTGGGTTCAATCTTGCGGTGTCCTTTCCCAGTGACAGTAGGGGCAGCAAGGCACATATTGTATTGTTGCCATCGAGGATAAAAAGATGGGGTTTTCATCATATTGCTTGAGTTAATTCCTCTACATCATGTCATCTTTCTTAATGCGTTACTCTGTTCTTCATGAACTTAATATTCTAGATGCAGGCAGGAGTCTGTCATTGTGTGGAGTAATAATAGTAGATGCAGAATCGTTTCGGTCAACTTGACACGGACGTGATGCCTATATTCATGATCATTGCCTTAGATATCACCATAATTTTGCGCTTTTCTATCAATTGCTCGATAGTAATTTGTTCACCCACCGTATTATTTTCTATCTTGAGAGAAGCCTCTAGTGAAACCTATGGCCCCTGGGTCTATTTTCCATCATATTACTTTTCGATCTACTATTTTGCAATCTTTAATTTTCAGATCTATAAACCAAAAAACGCAAAAATATTTACTTTGTCTTTTGTTTAGTTTTATCTATCTCTATCAGATCTCACTTTTGCAAATAACCGTGAAGGGATTGACAACCCCTTTATCGTGTTGGGTGCAAGTTTGGTGTTCTTTTGTGCAGGTATTCGGTGACTTGCGTGTTGTCTCCTACTGGATTGATACCTTGGTTCTCAAAACTGAGGGAAATACATACTCTACTTTGCTGCATCACCCTTTCCTCTTCAAGGGAAAAACCAACGCAAGCTCAAGAAGTAGCAAGTGCCAAACAAAAACACAAATAGAAGGAACATAAAGAATTAGTGCAGTGGTTACCGAGGGTTGATTCACGGTTCTCGGAAATGCCCACCTTTACCGAGAGTGCCTCTCGGCACAGCACCTAAACCTAGAACGTTTCTCTTCTCCCTTTGTGTGCATTCTCGATAATATGTCTTATACTTTTTTTGTTGTTTTCTTCCATGCTTGGCAAACCACCTTACCACATTATAGTTACCGTCTTGTTTTCTGCTTTTCAGATGGCCCTCGACCGGTTCTACAAACCGAGCACCCAACCGGTGGCCCCGGCGGTCTAGGGCATTGACCGGCACCGAGAGGGGGTAGGCCACCGTGAACAACTGCTCGTTCATGTTACGGCAGGTCATCGCAAGATGACAGACCATGTCTAAGCCCGTTCTGTCATAGGATCGCCCACCAAAGACTCGGTCTCGCGGATGAACACAGCCGGTCCTCGATGTTCCCGCCCGTCTGTGTGGTTCGTGAGGCATGTGTCACGTCAAGGACGTGCGTAGGTTATTCCAACAACACACCACCGATATGCATGCATATGCATGGGGCCTTGCGCATGCAGGTGTGGTCCCCCCTCCCTCCTCGGGTGGTTTCCAGATTGAGGACCCAACCGGTGGCTCCGCCAGTCTAGGGCGTTGACCGGAACCAAGAGAGGGTAGCCCACGGTGAATACCTGCTACTTCGTGATACGGCAGGTCACTGTTCTCATGTTTTATACTTTACAATCTTTAAAGTTGAGTTTTGAACAAATCTAGCCCAAAACATATATATAAGTCATCAAAAAGTCCTTTTCATAGAAAAAGTTTATCAAAGTCATGGCATTTTCAAAGTCAAGTCAGAAAAATATTTGAAATATCAGATACAAAAAGGGAGTGCCAAACAAAAACACAAATAGAAGGAAAATAAAGAATTAGAGCAATGGTCACCGAGGGTCGATTCTCGGCTCTCGGCAAGGCCCACCTTTACCAAGAATTGCTCTCGGCAACGCACCTAAACCTAGAACGTTTCTCTTCTCCATTTGTGTGCATTCTCGATAATATGTCTTATACTTTTTTTATTGTTTTGTTCCATGCTTGGCAAACCACTTTACCACATTATAGTTACCGTCTTTTTTCTGCTTTTCAGATGGCCCTCGCCCGGTTCTACAGACCAAGCACCCATCCGGTGACCCCGGCAGTCTAGGGCATTGACCGGCACCTAGAGGGGGTAGGCCACAATGAACAACCGCTTCTTCTTGTTACGGCAGGTTGTCGCGAGATGACAGACCAGGTCTAAGCCCGTGCTGTCACAAGATCGCCCACCGAAGACTTGGTCTCATGGATGAACACAGCTGGTCCTCGACGTTCCCGCCCGTCTGTGTGGTTCGTGAGGCATGTGTCACATCAAGGACGTGCGTAGGTTATTCCAACAACACACCACCCATTTGCATGCATATGCATGGGGCCTTGCGCATGCAGGTGTGGTCCCCCCTCCCCCCTCGGGCTGTTTCCAGATCGAGGAACCATCCGGTGGCCCCGGCGGTCTAGGGCGTTGACCGATACCGAGAGGAGGTAGGCCACGATGAACAATTGCTTCTTCGTGTTACGGCAGGTCGTCGCGAGATGACAGACCAAGTCTAAGCCCGTTCTGTCACAGGATCGCCCACCGAAGACTCGTTCTCGCGGACGAACGCAGCCAGTCCTCGACGTTCCCGCCCGTCTGTCTGGTTCGTGAGGCATGTGTCACGTCAAGGACGTGTGTAGGTTATTCAAACAACACATCACCCATTTTCATGCATATGTATGGGGCCTTGCGCATGCAGGTGTGGTCCCGCCACCCCCCTCGGGCAGTTTCCAGATGGAGGACCCATCCGGTGGCCCCGGCGGTCGAGGGCGTTGATCGGCTCAGAGAGAGCGTAGCCCAAGGTGAATACCTGCTTCTTCATGTTACGGCAGATCACCGTTCTCATGTTTTTTTCTTCATAGTCTTTAAAGTTTAATTTTGAACAAATCTAGCCCAAAACATATATATAAATCATCAAAACATCCTTTTCATAGAAAAAGTTCATCAAAAGTCATGGCATTTTCAAAGTCTAGTCATAAAAACATTTGAAATATCAGATACAAAAAGAGTGTGCCAAACAAAAATACAAATAGAAGGAAAATAAAGAATTAGAGCAGAGGTTACCGACGATTGATTCTCGGCTCTCGGCACTGCCCACCTTTATCGAGAGTGGCTCTCAGCAAAGCACATAACCCTAGAATGTTTCTCTTCTCCCTTTATGTGCATTCTCAATAATATGTCTTATACTTTTTTTGTTGTTTTCTTCCATGCTTGGCAAACCACCTTACCACATTATAGTTACTGTCTTTTTTTCTGCTTTTTAGATGGCCCTCACCCGGTTCTTCAGACCGAGCACCCATCCGGTGGCCCCGGCAGTCTAGGGCGTTAACCGGCACCGAGAGGGGGTAGGCCACAGTGAACAACTGCTTCTTTGTGTTACGGCAGGTTGTTGCGAGATGACAGAGCAAGTCTAAGCCCGTTCTGTCACAGGATCGCCCACCGAAGACATGGTCTCGCGGACGAACGCAGCCGGTCCTCGAAGTTCCAGCCCGTCCGTGTGGTTCGTGAGGCACGTGTCACGTCAAGGACGTGGGTAGGTTATTCCAACAACTCTCCACCCATTTGCATGCATATGAATGGGGCCTTGCGCATGTAGGTCTGGTCCCCCCTCCCCCCCTCGGGCGGTTTCCTGATCGAGGATCCATCCAGTGGCCCCGGCGGTCTAGGGCGTTGACCGGCACCGAGAGGGGGTAGGCCATGGTAAAAAACTGCTTCTTCGTGTTACGGCAGGTCGTCGCGAGACGACAGACCAAGTCTAAGCCCGTCTGTCACAGGATCGCCCACCGATGACTCTATCTTGCGGACAAACACAGCCGGTCCTCAATGTTCCCGCCCGTATGTGTGGTTCATGAGGTATGTGTCACGTCAAGGACATGCATAGATTATTCCAACAACACGCGACCCATTTGCATGTCTATGCATGGGGCCTTGCGCATGCAGGTGTGGTCCCCCCTCCCCCCTCGGGCGGTTTCCAGATCGAGGACCCATCCGGTGGCCCCGGCGGTCTAGGGCATTGACCGGCACCGAGAGAGGGTAGCCCACGGTGAATACCTGCTTCTTCGTGTTACGGCTGGTCACCGTTCTCATGTTTTTTACTTTACAGTCTTTAAAGTTGAGTTTTGAACAAATCTAGCCCAAAACATATATATAAGTCATCAAAAAGTCCTTTTCATAGAAAAAGTTCATCAAAATTCATGGCATTTTCAAAGTCTAGTCATAAAAACATTTGAAATATCAGATACAAAAAGGGAGTGCCAAACAAAAACACAAATAGAAGGAAAATAAAGAATTAGAGCAGTGGTTACCGAGGGTCGATTCTTGGCTCTCGGCAATGCCCACCTTTACCGAGAGTGGCTCTCTGCAAAGCACCTAAACATAGAACGTTTCTCTTCTACCTTTGTGTGCATTCTCGAGAATATGTCTGATACTTTTTTTGTTGTTTTCTTCCATGCTTGGCAAACCACCTTACCACATTATTGTTACCGTCTTCTTTTCTGTTTTTCAAATGGCCCTCGCCTTGTTCTATAGACCGAGCACCCATCCGGTGGCCCCGGTGGTATAGGTCATTGACTGGCACCGAGAGGGGGAAGGCCACGGTGAACAACTGCTTCTTCGTGTTACGGCAGGTCATCGCGGGATGACAGACCAAGTCTAAGCCCGTTCTGTCACAGGATCGCCCACCGAAGACTCGGTCTCGAGGACGAACACAACCGGTCCGTGACGTTCCCACCCGTCTGTGTGGTTCGTGAGGCATGTGTCATGTCAAGGACGTGCGTAGGTTATTCCAACAACACACCACCCATTTGCATGCATATGCATGGGGCCTTGCTCATGGAGGTGTGGTCCCCCATCACCCCCCCGGGCGGTTTCAAGATCGAGGACCCATCTGGTGGCCCGGGCAGTCTAGGGCGTTGACCGGCACCGAGGTAGGCCACGATGAAACAATTGCTTCTTCGTGTTACGGCAGGTCGTCGCGAGATGACAGACCAAGTCTAAGCCCGTTCTGTCACAGATCGCCCACCGAAGACCGTTTCTCGCGGACGAACGCCCGGTGGTCCCGCGGTCTAGGGCGTTGACCGGCACCGAGAGGGGGTAGGCCACGGTGAACAACTGCTTCTTCGTGTTACAACAGGTCGTCGCGAGATGACAGACCAAGTCTAAGCCCGTTCTGTCACATGATCGCCCACCGAAGACTCGGCCTGGCGGACGAACGTAGCCGGTCCTCGACGTTCCCGCCCGTCTGTGTGGTTCGTGAAGCATGTGTCACGCCAAGGACGTGCGTAGGTTATTCTAACAACACACCACCCATTTGCATGCATATGCATGGGGCCTTGCGCATGCAGGTGTGGTCCCCCCTCCCCCCTCGGGCGGTTTCCAGATCGAGGATCCATCTGGTGGCCCCGGTGGTCTAGGGCATTGACCGGGACCGAGAGAGGGTAGCCCAAGGTGAATACCTGCTTCTTCGTGTTACGGCAGATCACCGTTCTCATGTTTTTTTATTTATTGTCTTTAAAGTTGAGTTTTGAACAAATCTAGCCCAAAACATATATATAAGTCATCAAAACGTCCTTTTCATAGAAAAAGTTCATCAAAAGTGATGGCATTTTCAAAGTCTAGTCATAAAAACATTTGAAATATCAGATACATAAAGTATGTGCCAAACAAAAATACAAATAGAAGGAAAATAAAGAAATAGAGTAGAGGTTACCGAGGGTCGATTCTCGGCTCTCGGCAATGCCCACCTTCACCAATAGTGGCTCTCGGCAAAGCACCTAAACCTAGAACATTTCTCTTCTCCCTTTGTGTGCATTCTCAATAATATGTCTTATACTTTTTTTGTTGTTTTCTTCCATGCTTGGCAAACCACATTACCACATTATACTTACCATCTTGTTTTCTGCTTTTCAAATGGCCCTCGCCCGGTTCTACAGACCGAGCACCCATCCGGTGGCCCCGGCAGTCTAGGGCATTGACCAGCACCGAGAGGGGGTAGGCCACGGTGAACAACTGCTTCTTTGTGTTATGGCAGGTCGTTGCGAGATGACAGACCAAGTCTAAGCCCGTTCTGTCATAGGATCTCCCACCGAAGACTCGGTCTCGCCGACGAACGCAGCCAGTTCTCGAAGTTCCAACCCGTCTGTGTGGTTCGTGAGGCACGTGTCACGTCAAGGACGTGCGTAGGTTATTCCAACAACTCTCCACCCATTTGCATGCATATTCATGGGGCCTTGCGCATGTAGGTGTGGTCCCCCCTCCCCCCCCCTCGGGCGGTTTACAGATCGATGATCCATCCGGTGGCCCCGGCGGTCTAGGGCGTTGAGCGGCACCGAGAGGGGGTAGTCCACAGTGAACAACTGCTTCTTCATGTTACGGGAGGTCGTCGCGAGATGACAGACCAAGTCTAAGCCCGTTATGTCACAGGATTGCCCACCGATTACTCTATCTCGCGGACGAACGCAGCCAGTCCTCGACGTTCTCGCCCGTATGTGTGGTTCGTGAGGTATGTGTCACGTCAAGGACATGCGTAGGTTATTCCAACAACACCCGACCCATTTGCATGCATATGCATGGGGCCTTGCGCATGCAGGTGTGGTCCCCCCTCCCCCCTTGGGCGGTTTCCAGATCAAGGATCCATCTGGTGGCCCCGGCGGTCTACGGCGTTGACCGGCACCGAGAGAGGGTAGCCCACGGTGAATACCTGCTTCTTCATGTTACGGCAGGTCACCATTCTCATGTTTTTTACTTTACAGTCTTTAAAGTTGAGTTTTGAACAAATCTAGCCCAAAATATATATATAAGTCATCAAAAAGTCCTTTTCATAGAACAAGTTCATCAAAAGTCATGGCATTTTCAAAGTCTAGTCATAAAAACATTTGAAATATCAGATACAAAAAGAGAGTGCCAAACAAAAACACAAATAGAAGGAAAATAAAGAATTAGAGAAGTGGTTACCGAGGGTCGATTCTCGGCTCTCGGCAATGCCAACCTTTACCGAGAGTGGCTCTCTGCAAAGCACCTAAACATAGAACGTTTCTCTTCTAACTTTGTGTGCATTCTCGAGAATATGTCTGATAATTTTTTTGTTGTTTTCTTCCATGCTTGGCAAGCAATCTTACCACATTATAGTTACCGTCTTGTTTTCTGCTTTTCAGATGGCCCTCGCCTGGTTCTACAGACCGAGCACCCATCCGGTGGCCTCGGCTATATAGGGCATTGACCGGCACCGAGAGGGGGAAGGCCATGGTGAACAACTGCTTCTTTGTGTTACGGCAGGTCGTTGCGAGATGAGAGACCAAGTCTAAGCCCATTCTGTCACAGGATGCCCCACCGAAGACTCGGTCTCATGGACGAACGCAGCCGGTCCGCGACGTTCCCACCCGTCTGTGTGGTTCGTGAGGCATGTGTCACGTCAAGGACGTGCGTAGGTTATTCCAACAACACACCACCCATTTGCATGCATATGCATGGGGCTTTGCTCATGCAGGTGTGATCCCCCATCCCCCCCTCGGCGGTTTTTCCTGATCGAGGATCCATCCAGTGCCCCGGCGGTCTAGGGCGTTGACCGGCACCGAGAGGGGGTAGGCCATGGTAAAAAACGCTTCTTCGTGTTCGCAGGTCGTCGCGAGACGACAGACCAAGTCTAAGCCCGTCTGTCACAGGATCGCCCACCGATGACTCTATCTTGCGGACAACACAAGCCGGTCCTCAATGTTCCCGCCCGATTGTGTGGTTCATAGGTATGTGTCACGTCAAGGACATGCATAGATTATTCCAACAACACGCGACCCATTTGCATGCTATGCATGGGGCCTTGCGCATGCAGGTGTGGTCCCCCCTCCCCCCTCGGCGGTTTCCAGATCGAGGACCCATCCGGTGGCCCCGGCGGTCTAGGGCATTGACCGGCACCGAGAGAGGGTAGCCCACGGTAATACCTGCTTCTTCGGTTTACGGCTGGTCACCGTTCTCATGTTTTTTACTTTACAGTCTTTAAAGTTGAGTTTTGAACAAATCTAGCCCAAAACATAATTATAAGTCATCAAAAATCCTTTTCATAGAAAAAGTTCATCAAAATTCATGGCATTTTCAAAGTCTAGTCTAAAAACATTTGAAATATCAGATACAAAGGGAGTGCCAAACAAAACACAAATAGAAGGAAAATAAAGAATTAGAGCAGTGGTTACCGAGGGTCGATTCTTGGCTCTCGGCAATCCCACCTTTACCGAGAGTGGCTCTCTGCAAACACCTAAACATAGAACGTTTCTCTTCTACTTTGTGTGCATTCTCGAGAATATGTCTGATACTTTTTTTGTTGTTTTCTTCCATGCTTGGCAAACCACCTTACCACATTATTGTTACCGTCTTCTTTCTGTTTTTCAAATGGCCCTCGCCTTGTTCTATGACCGAGCACCCATCCGGTGGCCCCGGTGGTATAGGTCATTGACTGGCACCGAGAGGGGGAGGCCACGGTGAACAACTGCTTCTTCGTGTTACGGCAGGTCATGCGGATGACAGACCAAGTCTAAGCCCGTTCTGTCACAATCGCCCACCGAAGACTCGGTCTCGAGGACGAACACAACCGGTCCGTGACGTTCCCACCCTCTGTGTGGTTCAGGCATGTGTCATGTCAGACGTGCGTGGTTTATCCAACAACACACCACCCATTTGCATGCATATGCATGGGCCTTGCTCATGGATGTGTGGTCCCCCATCACCCCCCCGGGCGGTTTCAAGATCGAGGACCCATCTGGTGGCCCGGGCAGTCTAGGGCGTTGACCGGCACCGAGAGGAGGTAGGCCACGGTGAACAACTACTTCTTCATGTTACGGCAGGTCGTCGCAAGATGACAGACCAAGTCTAAGCCCGTTCTATCACAAGATCGCCCACCAAAGACTCGGCCTCGCGGACAAATGCAGCCGGTCCTCAAAGTTCCCGCCTGTGTGTGTGGCTCCTGAGGCATGTGTCACGTCAAGGACGTGCGTAGGTTATTCCAACAACACACCACCCATTTGCATGCATATGCACGGGGCCTTGCGCATCCAGGTGTGGTTCCCCTCCCCCTCGGGTGGATTCCAGATCAAGGACCCATCCGGTGGCCCTGGCGGTCTAGGGTGTTGACCAGCACCGAGAGGGGGTAGGCCAAGGTGAACAACTGCTTCTTCGTGTTACGGCAGGTCATCGCGAGATGACAGACCAAGTCTAAGCCCGTTCTGTCACAGGATCGCCCACCTAAGACTTGGTCTCGCAGACGAACACAGCCGGTCCTCGACGTTCCCGTCCGTCTATGTCGTTCGTGAGGCATGTGTCACATCGAGGACGTGCGTAGGTTATTCCAACAACACACCACCCATTTGTATGCATATGCATGCTGCCTTGCGCATGCAGGTGTGGTCCCCCCTCCCACCCTTGTGCGGTTTCCAGATCGAGGACCCATCCGGTGGTCCCGCGGTCTAGGGCGTTGACCGGCACCGAGAGGGGGTAGGCCACGGTGAACAACTGCTTCTTCGTGTTACAACAGGTCGTCGCGAGATGACAGACCAAGTCTAAGCCCGTTCTGTCACATGATCGCCCACCGAAGACTCGGCCTGGCGGACGAACGTAGCCGGTCCTCGACGTTCCCGCCCGTCTGTGTGTTTCGTAAGCATGTGTCACGCCAAGGACTGCGTAGGTTATTCTAACAACACACCACCCATTTGCATGCATATGCATGGGGCCTTGCGCATGCAGGTGTGGTCCCCCCTCCCCCCTCGGCGGTTTCCGATCGAGATCCATCTGGTGGCCCCGGTGGTCTAGGCATTGACCGGGACCGAGAGAGGTAGCCCAAGGTGAATCCCTGCTTCTTCGTGTTACGGCAGATCACCGTTCTCATGTTTTTTTATTTATTGCTTTAAAGTTGAGTTTTGAACAAATCTAGCCCAAAACATATTATAATTCATCAAAACGTCCTTTCATGAAAAAGTTCATCAAAAGTGATGGCATTTTCAAAGTCTAGTCATAAAACATTTGAAATATCAGATACATAGTATGTGCCAAACAAAAATACAAATAGAAGGAAAATAAAGAAATAGAGTAGAGGTTACCGAGGGTCATTCTCGGCTCTCGGCAATGCCCACCTTCACCAATAGTGGCTCTCGGCAAAGCACCTAACCTAGAACATTTCTCTTCTCCCTTTGTGTCATTCTCAATATATGTCTTATACTTTTTTTGTTGTTTTCTTCCATGCTTGGCACCCACATTCCCACATTATACTTACCACTGTTTTCTGCTTTTCAAATGGCCCTCGCCGCGTGCTACAGACCGAGCACCCATCCGGTGGCCCCGGCATTCTAGGGCATTGACCAGCACCGAGAGGGGGTAGGCCACGGTGAACAACTGCTTCTTTGTGTTATGGCAGTTCGTTGCGAGATGACAGACCAGTCTAAGCCCGTTCTTGTCATAGGATCTCCCACCGAGAACTCGGTCTCGCCGAACGCAGCCAGTTCTCGAAGTTCCAACCCGTCTGTGTGTGTTCGTGAGGCACGTGTCACGTCAAGGACGTGCGTAGGTTATTCCAACAACTCTCCACCCATTTGCATGCATATTCATGGCCTTGCGCATGTAGGTGTGGTCCCCCCTCCCCCCCCCTCGGGCGGTTTACAGATCGATGATCCATCCGGTGGCCCCCGGCGTCTAGGGCGTTGAGCGGCACCGAGAGGGGGTAGTCCACAGTGAACAACTGCTTCTTCATGTTACGGGAGGTCGTCGCGAGATGACAGACCAAGTCTAAGCCCGTTATGTCACAGGATTGCCCACCGATTACTCTATCTCGCGGACCCGCAGCCAGTCCTCGACGTTCTCGCCCGTATGT
This sequence comes from Thinopyrum elongatum, assembly GCA_011799875.1. Classification (NCBI taxonomy): domain Eukaryota; kingdom Viridiplantae; phylum Streptophyta; class Magnoliopsida; order Poales; family Poaceae; genus Thinopyrum; species Thinopyrum elongatum. Next base: position 305,320 of record CM022300.1, on the reverse strand, counting down.
GTGGTTCGTGAGGTATGTGTCACGCAAGGACATGCGTAGGTTATTCCAACAACACCACCCGACCCATTTGCATGCATATGCATGGGGCCTTGCGCATGCAGGTGTGGTCCCCCCTCCCCCCTTGGGCTTTTTTCAATCAAGGATCCATCTGGTGGCCCCGGCGGTCTACGGCGTTGACCGGCACCGGAGAGGGTAGCCCACGGTGAATACCTGCTTCTTCATTTTTACGGCAGGTCACCATTCTCATGTTTTTTACTTTACAGTCTTTAAAGTTGAGTTTTGAACAAATCTGCCCAAAATATATATATAAGTCATCAAAAAGTCCTTTTCATAGAACAAGTTCATCAAAGTCATGGCATTTTCAAAGTCTAGTCATAAAAACATTTGAAATATCAGATACAAAAAGAGAGTGCCAAACAAAAACACAAAATAGAAGGAATGAAGATTGAGGAAGTGGGTCGATTCTCGCTCCAATGCCAACCTTACCGAGAGTGGCTCTCTGCAAAGCACCTAAACATAGAACGTTTCTCTTCTAACTTTGTGTGCATTCTCGAGAATATGTCTGATAATTTTTTTGTTGTTTTCTTCCATGCTTGGCAAGCAAATCTTACCACATTATAGTTACCGTCTTGTTTTCTGCTTTTCAGATGGCCCTCGCCTGGTTCTACAGACCGAGCACCCATCCGGTGGCCTCGGCTATATAGGGCATTGACCGGCACCGAGAGGGGGAAGCCTGGTGAACAACTGCTTCTTTGTGTTACGGCAGGTCGTTGCGAGATGAGAGACCAAGTCTAAGCCCATTCTGTCACAGGATGCCCCACCGAAGACTCGGTCTCATGGACGAACGCAGCCGGTCCGCGACGTTCCCACCCGTCTGTGTGGTTCGTGAGGCATGTGTCACGTCAAGGACGTGCGTAGGTTATTCCAACACACCACCCATTTGCATGCTATGCATGGGGCTTTGCTCATGCAGGTGTGATCCCCCATCCCCCCCCCCCCCCCCCCGCCGGGCGGTTTCCAGATCGAGGAACCATCTGGTGGCCCCAGTGGTCTAGGGCGTTGACCGGCACAGAGAGGGGGTAGGCCACGGTGAACAACTGCTTCTTCGTGTTACGGCAGGTCGTCACGACATGACAGACCAAGTCTAAGCCCGTTCTATCACAGGATCGCCCACCGAAGACTCGGTCTCGCGGAGGAACGCAGCCGGTCCTCAATGTTCCCGCCCGTCAGTGTGCTTCGTGAGGCATGTGTCACGTCAAGTACGTGCGTAGGTTATTCCAGCAACACACCACCCATTTGCATGCATATGCACGGGGCCTTGCGCATCCAGGTGTGGTTCCCCTCCCCTCTCGGGTGGCTTACAGATCAAGGACCCATCCGGTGGCCCTGGCGGTCTAGGGCATTAACCGGCACCGAGAGGGGGTAGGCCACGGTGAAGAACTACTTCTTCGTGTTACGGCAGGTCGTCGCGAGATGACCGACCAAGTCTAAGCCCATTCTGTCACATGATCGCCCAACAAAGACTCGGCCTCGCGGACGAACGCAGCCGGTCCTCAACGTTCCCGCCCATCTATGTGGTTCGTGAGGCATGTGTCACGTCATGGACATGCGTAGGTTATTCAAACAACACACCTCCAATTTGCATGCATATGAATGGGGCCTTGCGCATGCAGGTGTGGTCCCCCCTCCCCCCTCAGGCAGTTTCCAGATCGAGGACCCATCCGGTGGCCCCGTCGGTCTAGGGCGTTGACCGGCACCGAGAGAGGGTAGCCCACGGTGAATACCTGCTTCTTCATGTTACGGCAGGTCACCGTTCTCTTGTTTTTTACTTTATAGTCTTTAAAGTTGATTTTTGAACAAATCTAGCCCAAAACATATATATAAGTCATCAAAAAGTCCTTTTCATAGAAAATGTTCATCAAAAGTCACGCCATTTTCAAAGTCTAGTCATAAAAACATTTGAAATATCATATACAAAAAGAGAGTGACAAACAAAAACACAAATGGAAAGAAAATAAAGAATTAGAGAAGTGGTTACCGAGGGTCCATTCTTGACTCTCGGCAATGCCCCCCTTTAACGAGAGTTGCTCTCGGCAAAGCACCTAAACCTAGAACGTTTCTCTTCTCTCTTTGTGTGCATTCTCGATAATATGTCTTATACTTTTTTTGTTGTTTTCTTCCATGCTTGGCAAACCACCTTACCACATTATAGTTACCATCTTGTTTTCTGCTTTTTAGATGGCCCTCACCCGGTTCTACAAACCGAATACCCATCCGGTGGCACTGGCGGTCTAGGGTGTTGACCGGCACCGAGAGGGGGTAGGCCACGGTGAACAACTGCTTCTTCGTGTTACAACAGGTCGTCGCGAGATGACAGACCAAGTCTAAGCCCGTTTTGTCACAGGATGGCCCACCGAAGACTGGGCCTCGCGGACGAACGTAGCCGGTCCTCGACGTTCCCGCCCGTCTGTGTGGTTCATGAGGCATGTGTCACGTCAAGGACGTGCGTAGGTTATTGATACGTCTCCAAGATATCTATAATTTTTTATTGTTCCATGCTATTATATTATCTGTTTTGGATCTTTTGTATGCATTAATATGCTATTTTATATTATTTTTGGGACTAACCTATTAACCTAGAGCCCAGTGACAGTTTCTGTTTTTTCCTTGTTTTTGAGTTTCGCAGAAAAGGAATACCAAACGGAGTCCAAACGGAATAAAACTTTCGCGATGATTTTTCTTGGACCAGAACGAAACCAGGAGACTTGGAGATGAAGTCGGAGGAGCCATGAGGCGGCCACAAGGATGGAGGGTGTGCCCAGGGGGGTAGGGCGCACCCCCCACCCTTGTGGGCCCCTCGTGCACCTCCTGACCTAATTCTTTCGCCTATATATACCCATATATCCCCAAACCAACAGAGGCATCCACGAAAAGTCTTTTCCACCGCCGCAACCTTTTTTACCAGTGAGATCCCATCTAGGGACCTTTTTCGGCACCCTGCCGAAGTGGGATTCGATCACGGAGGGCTTCTACATCAACACCATTGCCCTTCCGATGAAGCGTGAGTAGTTTACCACAGACCTACGGGTCCATTGCTAGTAGCTAGATGGCTTCTTCTCTCTCTTTGATTCTCAATACCATGTTCTCCTCGATGTTCTTGAAGATCGATTCTATGTAATACTTTTTTGCGGTGTGTTTGCCGAGATCTATGAATATTATTTGAATCTTCTCTGAATTCTTATATGCATGATTTGATATCTTTGTAATTCTCTTCGAACTATCGGTTTGGTTTGGCCAACTAGATTGGTTTTTCTTGCAATGGGAGAAGTGCTTAGCTTTGGGTTCAATCTTGCGGTGTCCTTTCCCAGTGATAGTAGGGGTAGCAAGGCACGTATTGTATTGTTGCCATCGGGGATAAAAAGATGGGGTTTTCATCATATTGCTTGAGTTAATTCCTCTACATCATGTCATCTTACTTAATGCGTTACTACGTTCTTTATGAACTTAATACTCTAGATGCATGCTGGATAATGGTCTATGTGTGGAGTAATAGTAGTAGATGCAGAATCGTTTCGGTCTACTTGACACGGATGTGATGCCTATATTCATGATCATTGCCTTAGATATTGTCATAACCTTGCACTTTTCTATCAATTGCTCGGAAGTAATTTGTTCACCCACCGTATTATTTTCTATCTTGAGAGAAGCCTCTAGTGAAACCTATAGCCCCCGGGTCTATTTTCCATCATATAATCTTCTACTTTTCATCATACAAGTTTTTGATCTACTATTTTGCAATCTTTTACTTTCCGATCTATAAAACAAAAATACCAAAAATATTTCCTTTATCGATTATCTATCTCTATCATATCACACTTTTGCAAATAACCGTGAAGGGATTGACAACCCCTTTATCACGTTGGGTGCAAGTTGTTTGATTGTTTGTGCAGGTATTCGGTGATTTGTTCGTTGTCTCCTACTGGATTGATACCTTGGTTCTCAAACTGAGGGAAATACTTATCTCTACTTTGCTAAATCACCCTTTCCTTTTCAAGGAAAAATCCAACACAAGCTCAAGAAGTAGCAGTTATTCCAACAACACACCACCCATTTGCATGCATATGCATGGTGCCTTGCGCATGCACGTGTGGTCCCCCCTCTGCCCCTCGGGCGGTTTCCAGATCGAGGACCCATCCGGTGGCCCCCGCGGTCTAGGGCGCTGACCGGCACCGAGAGGGGCCAGGCCACGGTGAACAACTGCTTCTTCATGTTACGGCAGGTCGTCGCGAGATGACAGACCAAGTCTAAGCCTGTTCTGTCACAGGATCGCGCACCGAAGACTCTGTCTCGCGGACGAACGCATCCGGTCCTCGACGTTCCCGCCCGTCTGTGTGGTTCTTGAGGCATGTGTCATGTCAAGGACGTGCGTAGGTTATTCCAACAACACACCACCCATCTGCATGCATATGCATGGGGCCTTGTGCATGCAGGTGTGGTTCCCCTCCCTCCTCGTCCGGTTTCCAGATCGAGGACCCATCCGGTGGCCCCAGTGGTCTAGGGCATTGACCGGCACCGAGAGAGGGTAGCCCACGGTGAATACCTGCTTCTTCATGTTACGGCAGGTCACCGTTCTCATGTTTTTTACTTTATAGTCTTTACGAGGGCCATACAGGACGATGGAACGGACTCTCTCTCGCTCGACCGCGTCGCCCCCGCGGGCGACCGGCCGCACTCCGGCGCCCCTCCTCTAGAGCCCCCCCTCTCCCCTCCCTCCCCGCCGCCGTCGCTGGCACCCGCGGCCAGGCCTGGCCCCTGGGTCGCTGGCGGCGGCGGCCTCCAGCCCTTCACCTCTCGGTGCTCCCTGGCGCGGGGCGGTGTGCGCCGGGAGGTGCTCTTCGGCGGCGGCGGTCCGACGTGGCGGCGGAGATCCCGGAGCGGCGTGGGTGGACGACTCGGTGACGTCGTCGCCGTTGGCGGCGGGGTCGCGCGGCTTGAACCGGCCAGCTCAGCCCAGATCTGGGCCCTTCGGGCCCCATCTGGGTTTGGGCGGGCCGGCGGCGGGATGAGACAGGCCGGCGGCGTGGCCTCCAGGAGGCGGGAGAGTGGCGTTGGCGGCTGGGAGCGGGCGGCGCAGGTGCCGGCTTGCTGTAGCATGGCCGGTGGGGCTTAGCGGCCCGTTGCGGGCCTGGCCAGGCCAGGGGTGGCCTGGTGTGCCCTGCTGCCATGTCCGGACGGCGACCGCGACGTCTCCGGGGGCTCGGGCCTTCCGCACATAGGCGGGGGAGGTGGTTTCCTCCCGGTTGGCTTCGGTGTGGTTCCTCCCATCGCTTGGCGCTTCTTTCCGGTCTCCTTGGCCTCGTGGTGGTGTTCGCAGCGGGGCGGCGTGGATGTGTCCAAGACCGTGGTGGCGCGTGCTTGCGGGTGGCAAGATGGTTGGATGGCCCCGGTTCGAGTGGGTAGCGGTGCTTGGGGATGCGGGAGAAATCTCTGCCGGTTCATCCGGCTCCGACGCGGTGACACCTGAGGGTGCCACCATTCCTTCCTGAAGGGCGTCGGCGGTACCCATCCCCCGCTCCCCTCCGTATGCCTGGGGAAACCCTAGGACATGTCCGGGCAGCAGCGTCGTTGGCGTCGCATTCCTTCTTGGAGGTGCTGCTTGGTATGCGGTGGTCCGGTGCCATGGCGTGTGGTGGGACGAAGATGGAGGGCGCAACGGTGGCGGATCATCTGTGCTTGTCGAGCTGCCGTTGTTGGCATTTATTTCTTCTTCTTTTTCCCTTTTGGGCTTGTTGTGCCGTTCGCCCCGGCAGTTACCCTGTGCTCGGTGTCCGTTGCTTTATAATATAAAGCGGGGGGAAACCCTTTTTTGGTAAACATATATATAAGTCATCAAAAAGTCCTTTTCATAGAAAAAGTTCATCAAAGGTCATGGCATTTTCAAAGCCTATTCATAAAAACATATGAAATATCAGATACAAAAGAGAGTGCCAAACAAAAACACAAATAGAAGGAAAATAAAGAATTAGAGCAGTGGTTACTGAGGGTCGATTCTCGGCTCTCGGCAATGCCCACCTTTACCGAGAATGGCTCTCGGCAAAGCACCTACACCTAGAACATTTCTCTTCTCCCTTTGTGTGCATTCTCGATAATATGTCTTATACTTTTTTTGTTGTTTTCTTCCATGCTTGGCAAACCACCGTACTACATTATAGTTACCGTCTTGTTTTCTGCTTTTCAGATGGCCCTCGCCTGGTTCTATAGACCGAGCACCCATCTGGTGGCCTCGGCGGTCTAGGGCATTGACCGGCACCGAGAGGGGGTAGGCCACGATGAACAACTGCTTCTTCGTGTTACGGCATGTCGTCGCGAGATGACAAACCAAGTCTAAGCCCATTCTGTCACAGGATCGCCCACCGAAGACTTGGTCTCGCAGACGAACACAGCAAATCCTCGACGTTCCTGCCCGTCTGTGTGGTTCGTGAGGCATGTGTCACGTGAAGGATGTGCTTAGGTTGTTCCAACAACACACCACCCATTTGCATGCATATGCATGGGGACTTTGAAGGAAATATGCCCTAGAAGCAATAATAAAGTTGTTATTTATATTTCCTTATATCATGATAAATGTTTATTATTCATGCTAGAATTGTATTAACCGGAAACTTGATACATGTGTGAATACATAGACAAAACATCGAGTCCCTAGTAAGCCTCTACTAGACTAGCTCGTTGATCAAAGATGGTTAAGTTTCCTAACCATAGACATGTGTTGTCATTTAATGAACGGGATCACATCATTAGGAGAATGATGTGATGGACAAGACCCATTCGTTAGCTTAGCATAATGATCGTTAAGTTCTATTGCTATTGCTTTCTTCAAGACTTATACATATTCCTTTGACTATGAGATTTTGCAACTCCCGAATACCGGAGGAACACCTTGTGTGCTATCAAACAACACAACATAACTGGGTGATTATAAAGATGCTCTACAGGTGTCTCCAAAGGTGTTTGTTGGCTTGGCATAGATCGAGATTAGGATAAGTCAATCCGAGTATGGGAGAGGTGTCTCGGTCATGTCTACATAGTTCTCGAACCCGTAGGGTCCGCACGCTTAACGTTCGATGACGATTTGTATTATGAGTTATGTGTTTTGGTGACCGAAGATTGTTCGGAGTCCCGGATGAGATCACGGACATGGCGAGGAGTCTCGAAATGGTCGAGAGGTAAATATTGATATATTGGACGATAGTATTCGGACATCGAAATGGTTCCGGATTGTTTTGGGTATTTTTCGGAGTACCGGGAGGTTACCGGAACCCCCGGGGGAAGTAATGGGCCTCCTGGGCCATAGGGGAGAGGCAAGGCAGGCCACAAGGTGGTGGAGCGCCCCCCCCCCCCCCATGGGGAGTCCAAATTGGACTAGGGGAGGAGTGTAGGGTAACGCAGCAGAAAACAAAAATTTTCCGCCCTACGCACCAGCCCAGGACCACTATGGAGACTGCATACAAGGTTTGATCATTTTCGTTACCGACTCGTAGCGCAGCGGAAGTAGAGTCGATGACGATCGGCGGTGCAGATCCCCGCAGCTAGGATTTACAACCTCCCAACCGCGAGGATGTATAACCTCGTCTTCCCTTTGGACAGCCCTCCGGGAGGCGGTCGAACAGTCCACCGGACGATGTCGCGGACAGCCCTTCGGGAGGACCTTCGAAACCCGAACGGTCACTCGGACAGCCCTTCGGGAGGACTCACAGAACTCGGACCGTCACTTGGACAGCCCTTCGGGAGGCACTCTCGAACAGCCCCTCGGGCACTAAGATCGAAACTACGACCTCTCTACAGAGTTGCACACATACGGTGTCACCTATCCGGCAGGGCTTCGCCGTCCAGAACTAGTTCCTGCCGGAACCCAGACAGCCTTTCGGCTCTACGAAACTCTTTTCGTGGGAGGGAGAGAGAAGCCAGATAACATCTTGGCATGTGTATGAGAGCAAGGGATGGGGAGAATGGCAGCCCCTTCTCCTCCTTTTATAGGCCAAGGCAAGGGGTGGGGTGGGATGTTGAAATACCAAAATACCCAAGCTTCATGTCACACATGAAAGGGCATAATGGTAACACAAGGGGGGCACCAAGGAGACACCACCATGGCAGCCCTTGGGCCGGCCCACACCTTGTCTCCCCATGGGGGGGGCCCCCCCAACAAGCCACCAACATGTCTCCATGAAACATGCATGCTCCCTAGACAAAAAGCCACCAAACATGCAACCCCCGATTCGTGGGATCTTGTCCCCTCGCGCTGAGACAAGATGTTTTCCGCGAAACTTTTTCTGAAAAATTCCAGAAGGTCCCAGAACATTTCCGGCACCCTCTAAAATTATTCTGGGCATGATCCGAAACATTTTCGGTGCGGTGGTTTTCATCAGCAGAAAGCATTAACAGCGGTTACGGCAGTTTCGGAACATTTCCGGTTTTTCTCTCCGAAAATTCCCAGAAGTTCCCAGACCAATTCTGGCATCCTCTGAAAATTTCCAGGCGGTGCCGAAACCCTTTTTTGACCAAATAATATATTCCGAAACAACTTTTCGGTTTTACCGAAACTCTTTCGGTGTTCTCTCTCTCGGAACTCTTCCGTTGTCTCCGAAACATTTTCGGTGACTTTCTCTCAGACTCCCTGTCTAGCGTTCAACAGATAGATGACCCTTAAGCGTGTGACCCTATAGGTTCGGTGAAGTATAGACATGACCGGAACACTTTCCGATCAATGATCAGCATCGGAGCCGTGGACACCCATATTGACCCCTATACCCACACGAATGAATATTCGAGTGAATCTCCAGTTGCCGTGTGCTATTCCTGTTGCTTCGCGATATGTTACAAATACCCGAGGTGAGACATGTAGGCATTCCCGTGGATCAACAACTTGTCCACTATGCTAGTTACCTCGTTACCGGTATTGTTCTCTTTTCTCGTTACCGTGTTCCGGCATCCCCGTGATCAAATCACATAGTGTCTGGCCAGACGATGATGGATACCGTAACACCGAGAGGGCCCAGAGATATCTCTCCATCGTCGGAGGAGCAAATCCCAATCTTGAGCTATCAAGTTACTTGACATACTTTCCCATGAACCCGTAAGCCGCCGTAATAGCCATCCATTTACGGATGACGTTTAACAAACCCCAAAGTTCATGAAGAAACTCGATACTCTCATGGTCTGAGGAATCATGCAAACATTAACCATCTCTGTGTTATTAACCATTAACTTGTGACGAATGAATCTCATAGCATAACATCAATCGGGTCGATTCAACACAAATGTTCTTCTAACATTGTGCCCTCAAAGTTGCTGGCATAGACATGCCCATGATTGGGAAAACATAATCATCATGCAACACTTGAGCTAGTCTTAGAGGCATGACTAGGAATACATTTTACCGTTTATTATTCCACACGTGCACATGGGTTTTCCCCAGAGCCTTTATGGATATACGGGCTCGGGAACCACAGCAGTTATAGCATGGAACATAAACATAATAATGAGCATGGAGATAAATAATAACATTTATTATTGCCTCTAGGGCATATCTCCTACAGACTCCCACTTGCACTAGAGTCAATAATCTAGTTAATGCTAATGCACTTTACACCTGTGGCACACCGGTGTAAATATGCTTCACATGTGGTATAGCCTGATGTCCAACGGATCTGACGACTTCAGCTCCGTGTGTATCTTTGCGTATCCTCGCGTTTTTACGCTTTCACAAAATTCATATTTTGTGTGGACTTGGCTTTGTATGTATGTGAATCACAGGTCGAACCTGGATTCCACAGACTGAGTTATGGAGCAACTACCTGCAGTAGTGTCCCATTGACAAAAGCCATCTTGGAACCATACCAAGTTCATGAATGAACTATATGATTCAACATTTTCTTTGTCGCTTCGAAAGCAGTAACATACTTAGCCTCTATTATAGAATTCGCCACAGTAATTTGTTTGGAAACCTTTTCCAACTAACTGTGCCACCACATTGTGTGTTACACAAAACCCTTAACTTAAATCGAAAATCGCTTCGAGCATGGCTGAAAACATGTCATCAGTGCTACTATAGTACTCAATGACCCTTTTTCACTGTTGTCCCATGATCAGTACTTTTGATCACTTTGGTATCTATACTCGCAACAACTTTGGGAGTATTGGACATATCTGGTTGTTTTTACATACCATGGAATACATGATTAATCCAAACACAAGAGTGTATGGAATCTCCATCATGTATTTTGCTCATCAGTGTTTTGGGACACCGAGTCTTGCAAAAACTCTTTCCATGTGACTTCGGCAAGAATCACTCCTTGACATTTTTAATGCTAAAAGGTTTTAGCATCTTGTCAATATGTATCTTTGCTCAGCCCTATTAGGTAAATCTATCTCCATAGATCATCATGCCTAATATAAAGGCTATTTAGCCCAAGCACTTCATTGAAAAACTATTTCCAAATGAAGTCCTAATTCGTGTCAAGAAATTTAATTCCAATTACCCATGTGTCAAGCACACAAGGTTTTTAGAAATATTATTATGCTCCCACTTACTTTCTTGAATTATAAGCATCTTCGTTATCCATTGATGAAGTCAAAACTCCTTTGACCATTTCATCAAAACATGAAGATTCCAACTCCACTTTGCTCTCTTCTGTCCATCGCTGGAACTCTGAAGTTTGCACCCTTACTAGCATCCTCTGGATTGACAAAATACCTTGGACTGTAACACATGCAAGTCCTTGGTTTCATTTCCATCAGATGGAAATCCTTTTGTCTTCCATTGTTTTATATCTCATGATATGAAATATGTATTAATTGCTAGTTCAACCCGAACCGACTTTAAGCATCGCTACGGTGAAGCAACCTCATCGTAGTCAACTCCTTGAACTTGTATATTGCAACAAGTCGAGCTTTATGGATAAAACATTTTTATTCGTATCAGTTATAGTTCCATAAATATTCGTCAGACTCTAAGTCTTCCGAAAGGTGTATCAAGGTTTTAATCTTGAATCACTTATATGGAAACTATCTCGGATTGTATTGGCATTTAGCCAATTCCAGAGTCAGGGCCCATAAACGCTTCCTTGTGTATCGTAGGTATACTGTTGTCTAACAACAATATCTCGTTTGCGCACCTGAGAGGTTTGCACGAGCCTTGCCCACGTGGTTCAGCTGCAAGTTCGATCGAAGTCCATACATTTTATTGTAGAGACTTTCGTATCAGTCGCAGTAGGAAACTCTGGAATTACTTCCAAGGTCTCTTTCCTTTGACCTGATGACGAAGATACTGTTTATCTCGTCGAGTTGCACTATTCTCCCACTCACCTTTTGAAAGAACCATTTTCTTCAAAAAGCATACCGTTCTTTGTGGCAAACCTATTTGCCTTGGTATAGTGAGAGAGGAATACCCAATTACTTGGGATAACCTACAAAGTAGCACTTGTCTGATTTGGAATAGGTTTGTAACCTTTTACACAAGCCCCATATTCCAAATGTTAAGAAAAGATACAACATGGTTGGGCGTACCATACCATGGCGTCATTTCAACAGACCTGATGGAGCTCTTTTCAGTGTAAAAGCCGCAGTCTCTAAAGCATCACTTTAAAAGGGATAATGGCAAATTTATTTATGTCATATTTGATCTTACCATGTCATAAATGGTTCGATTACATCTTCACGGACTTTCCACTTGCAGTGGTGTTCCGGGAGGTGCAAGTTATGAAACCCCTTTCACAACTCATCAGACATTCGCTAAACTTGTAACTCAAATATTCCTTTCTGCAAGCCAATTGTAGAAACATAATTTTCTTGTTACAATAACTTCTACTTCATTGTCGAAAACCTTTTGACTGAATTCAAAAGATCTAGACTTACGTCTCATCAAGTAAATATCCATATATCTACTTGAGTCATTTCTGAAGATAGATAAATCCACTACTTGCAACAACATTTATTGGACTACATACATCATGATGCATGATCACCAATACGTTCTTTGTTCGTTCCTTATGGCCTGTGAACGGTATTTTAGTCACTTCACTTTTCGGAGAAAAGTTGCAACTGTCAGATGATTCAAAATCAAATGACTTCAAAATCCATCATAATGGAATTTTCCATGCGGGTTTCTCCAATGTGACCAAATGCAGTGCCACACTTGTGTGTTATTCTTTTAGTCTTGCGACATTTAGCGTCAGTGTTATGGATGTATCATATTACCATCAATATTCATAATTTACGTCCCATCTGGATGGAAGCATGGCCCTTCATGTTATTCATAATACTGAACAACAATTGTTCTTTTATGAACAACCCTTTTGCAACAAACATTTTGCAATGGGCTAGAGTGTATGAAACTCTAAAATGAATTATTAAAGTAAATCCGGAGGTAATATATTAATATCATTATTCATAACATACATCTCATTCTCAATGAAAGTATGGCCCTTATGTTATTCATAACTTCGAACATCAAAAGTTCTCTTATGAACAACCTTCTTGCAAGATACCTTATGCAATGGGCTAGAGTTTGTGAAACTCTAAATGAATTATGAAAATAAATACAGACGGTAATACACCGATGGAAGGTATAGTAACATTTTACTATGTTCCCTGTGTATACCAAAACCTCATTCTTGGCTAGTCTTTCAGGCCATAGTAGTTCTTACATCGAGTTGCAACAGAATGCAATCGAGCGGGTATATTTGTGATTAACTCACAATACCCAAGAATTAGTGATTAACAATTTAATCATAATTCCCAAGAACTATATCTTTGACCATCCTTCTATACATCAAAAACTTGTATGACATTCATACTTGAGCTGGATATTCCAGTCTTCTCTCTTTTTGCCTTTATACTTCTAACAGTTTAACTTTTAGTATTTCTCCTACTCTCAGAAGCACCCAACTTAAGAGTGGCATTAGCCCTGGACTTCCTAGGTGTGAAAGTTTCACTAACACCCTTCGGACACTTCCATTATCTTTAAGTTGTTGTTTTATTCACCTTTCATCATATGACAGGCGTTCTACTGGATCCCTCTCTTATCAGTCTAATGCATAGTAAACTCCTTTACTAATAGTTTGCAAACAAACATTGCTTTGGATATCTCATATCTTTTAGCCTTTGTCTGTCTCTGAAAATGATTTTCAGATTCCATGAATATCACATAACTATCCAAACTTTCGAAGTTCAGGTCTATGGAAGCAAATGTATTGCACTTGACTGAAACGGAATTCTAGCTTTTGGATCGAAGGACGAGAGTCACATGATCCATAGCATAAGCGAGAGAATACCAAAGTATGCAATAGGACAAAGTCCTTCTCGGCACTCTTGAGGACAATCCTCACATTACGTTACCAACCGTAAAGTTTTAACCAGATATTTAACAGCTATTCAATTTTAATAGGGAAGGTGGAAACGCGAGCCATTATTCTACAACTATTATGCAAATCACACTTTAGACACTGTTCAAAATTAATTGCACCGAGAATTAAACAGGTTAATTCAACAGTGCTCTCCCACTCAAATCAATATCTCTCATAATTGATTGTGAGCGATTCAAGATCCATATTACAATTCAACGCCAAGGATGTGTCCATCTCAAGTGACGAAAATTGCAATCGGTAGGCCAACTTGCCAATCACATCTCTATGTGACTCTTGTTCATCTTTCGATGGGCGTGTTCCGAGCTCAGGACGCTCCTCCAGAACGTCAAGACAACCAAGTGATCTTGCTGCGAGGTCTCAACTCACCCGCCTCACACTTCCCTAATCGTTCGCACCCATGTGTCCATGTGATGCCCCGAAAAGTTAGGTGCCGTGACGGTGCTACACTTGGGAGAACACTAACTACTTGATATTTTTGTGAGAGATCACCCTAATAAAAGCGACTACCGCGCAATCAAAAAGGGTGCATCATAAGGGATAAACATCTCAGGCAATTCATAATAGCATGATATGGTATAGCCCTTTGTGACGGAGAAGTCTTGTATTTCTTCGTCTTCGGCATTCGCGTCGGTGTTCACCTTCGCGAAGATTGCCACCACCATGTCGATGCACCAGATAATATTGCTATCTTTATAGCTAATAAAATAATGCATTACAACAAGGTTGACACGCAGGTCATTAAAGTGCAATCATATGGCTCCAGCCATCATGCCGAATCATGACACGCAGGTCATGTTAATAAATTTACATTATATAGTCATCTCATACATAATCAAATTATTATGAGCACTGCTATACCACATCATATGCACATGCAAACCCTCCTGCAAAACCAAGTTAGACGCCTCTAATTGGATCATGCAAAAACTTGTTTTACGTGGCTTCTAAGGTTTCGAAACAAACCGAAGCTACCAACGTCCATCATCAAGTATGATAATTCAAGTCGCTAGATTAACAATGCGGGGTGTATGAAACATGAGATAATAAAATCTCGAGCCCCATACTGAACTTCGTCATACGCATGACCCCCGTGCAGATCATATCTGCATTGCCCTTTCGTCTGCGAAACATCCATCTTTCTTTAACTAAAGTGGAACCCAAAGAACTGTTAGCACTGCGTTGATCTGTCAATCAGCATACTCAGGAGCAGCCTGAAAGGATCGCAGATTGCCAGAACTTTGTGAGATTCCACAATGCTGTCAAGATCAGGACTACGCAAATTCAAGGGAAGCAACAAGAACATCGGGTAACAGATTTCATCTGCTACCCGCACAAATAATTTTCAGTAATAGAACTCATCTACTACCTAATTATATTGTGCAACACCCATACATCTCTATGTATTCTAGATCGCAACCTGCATCTACGCATAGCACGGCTCATGATGCCATTGTAGGGTAACGCAGCAGAAAACAAAAATTTTCCGCCCTACGCACCAGCCCAGGACCACTATGGAGACTGCATACAAGGTTTGATCATTTTCGTTACCGACTCGTAGCACAGCGGAAGTAGAGTCGATGACGATCGGCGGTGCAGATCCCCGCAGCTAGGATTTACAACCTCCCAACCGCGAGGATGTATACCCTCGTCTTCCCTTCGGACAGCCCACCGGGAGGCGGTCGAACAGTCCACCGGACGATGTCGCGGACAGCCCTTCGGGAGGACCTTCGAAACCCGAACGGTCACTCGGACAGCCCTTCGGGAGGACTCACAAAACTCGGACCGTCACTTGGACAGCCCTTCGGGAGGCACTCTCGAACAGCCCCTCGGGCACTAAGATCGAAACTACGACCTCTCTACAGAGTTGCACACATACGGTGTCACCTATCCGGCAGGGCTTCGCCGTCCAGAACTAGTTCCTGCCGGAACCCAGACAGCCTTTCGGCTCTACGAAACTCTTTTCGTGGGAGGGAGAGAGAAGCCAGATAACATCTTGGCATGTGTATGAGAGCAAGGGATGGGGAGAATGGCAGCCCCTTCTCCTCCTTTTATAGGCCAAGGCAAGGGGTGGGGTGGGATGTTGAAATACCAAAATACCCAAGCTTCATGTCACACATGAAAGGGCATAATGGTAACACAAGGGGGGCACCAAGGGGACACCACCATGGCAGCCCTTGGGCCGGCCCACACCTTGTCTCCCCATGGGGGGGGGCCCCCCCAACAAGCCACCAACATGTCTCCATGAAACATGCATGCTCCCTAGACAAAAAGCCACCAAACATGCAACCCCCGATTCGTGGGATCTTGTCCCCTCGCGCTGAGACAAGATGTTTTCCGCGAAACTTTTTCTGAAAAATTCCAGAAGGTCCCAGAACATTTCCGGCACCCTCTAAAATTATTCTGGGAATGATCCGAAACATTTTTGGTGCGGTGGTTTTCATCAGCGGAAAGCATTAACAGCGGTTACGGCAGTTTCGGAACATTTCCGGTTTTTCTCTCCGAAAATTCCCAGAAGTTCCCAGACCAATTCTGGCATCCTCTGAAAATTTCCAGGCGGTGCCGAAACCCTTTTTGACCAAATAATATATTCCGAAACAACTTTTCGGTTTTACCGAAACTCTTTCGGTGTTCTCTCTCGGAACTCTTCCGTTGTCTCCGAAACATTTTCGGTGACTTTCTCTCAGACTCCCTGTCTAGCGTTCAACAGATAGATGACCCTTAAGCGTGTGACCCTATAGGTTCGGTGAAGTATAGACATGACCGGAACACTTTCCGATCAATGATCAGCATCGGAGCCGTGGACACCCATATTGACCCCTATACCCACACGAATGAATATTCGAGTGAACCTCCAGTTGCCGTGTGCTATTCCTGTTGCTTCGCGATATGTTAAAAATACCCAAGGTGAGACATGTTGGCATTCCCGTGGATCAACAACTTGTCCACTATGCTAGTTACCTCGTTACCGGTATTGTTCTCTTTTCTCGTTACCGTGTTCCGGCATCCCCGTGATCAAATCACAAAGTGTCTGGCCAGACGATGATGGATACCGTAACACCGAGAGGGCCCAGAGATATCTCTCCATCGTTGGAGGAGCAAATCCCAATCTTGAGCTATCAAGTTACTTGACATACTTTCCCATGAACCCGTAAGCCGCCGTAATAGCCATCCAGTTACGGATGACGTTTAACAAACCCCAAAGTTCATGAATCAAGCATGAAGAAACTCGATACTCTCATGGTCTGAGGAATTATGCAAACGTTAACCATCTCTATGTTATTAACCATTAACTTGTGACGAATGAATCTCATAGCATAACATCAATCGGGTCGATTCAACACAAATGTTCTTCTAACATTGTGCCCTCAAAGTTGCTGGCATAGACATGCCCATGATTGGGAAAACATAATCATCATGCAACACTTGAGCTAGTCTTAGAGGCATGACTAGGAATACATTTTACCGTTTATTATTCCACACGTGCACATGGGTTTTCCCCAGAGCCTTTATGGATATACGGGCTCGGGAACCACAGCAGTTATAGCATGGAACATAAACATAATAATGAGCATGGAGATAAATAATAACATTTATTATTGCCTCTAGGGCATATCTCCTACAAGGAGGCGCGGCCCCCCTTTCCTTCTCCCTCTCCCTCTCCTTCCCCCTTTCCCCCTTCCATGAGAAGCAATAAGAGGGGGGCCGAATCCAACTAGGACTAGGAGTCCTAGTAGGACTCCCCTCTCTTGGCGCGCCCTATGGCTGCCTCCCTCCCTCCCCCTCCTTTATATACGTGGGCTGGGCAACCCTTGGAGACACACCAATTGTTCCAAGCCGTGTGCGGCATCTCCCTCCACGGTTTACTCCTCCGGTCATATTGTCGTAGTGCTTAGGCGAAGCCCTGTGCGGATCACTTCACCATCACCGTCACCATGCCGTCATGCTGACAGAACTCTCCCTCGACACTTTGCTGGATCAATAGTTCGAGGGACGTCATCGAGCTGAACGTGTGCAGAACTCGGAGGTGCCGTACGTTCGGTGCTTGATCGGTTGGATCACGAAGACGTTCGACTACATCAACCGCGTTAAGCTAATGCTTCCGCTTTCGGTCTACGAGGGTACGTGGACACACTCTCCACCTCTCATTGCTATGCATCTCCTAGATAGATCTTGCGTGAGAGTATAATTTTTTTGAAATTGCATGCTACGCTCCACAACAATGGCATCCGAGCCAGTTTTATGCGTAGATGATATGCACGAGTAGAACACAAAGAGTTGTGGGCGATAATAGTCATACTGCTTACCACCAACGTCTTATTTTGATTCGGCGGTAGTGTTGGATGAAGCGGCCCGGACCAACCTTACGTGACCACGTTCATGAGACCGGTTCCACCGACAGACATTCAACTTGTTTTTCATAAAGGTGTCTGGCGGGTGTATGTTTCTCCAACTTTAGTTGAATCGAATATGACTACGGCCGGTCCTTGTTGAAGGTTAAAACAGCAAACTTGATGAAACATCATTGTGGTTTTGATGCATAGGTAAGAACGGTTCTTACTAGAAGCCCGTAGCAGCCACGTAAAACTTGCAACAACAAAGTAGAGGACCTCTAACTTGTTTTTGCAGGGCATGTTGTGATGTGATATGGTCAAGACATGATGTGATACACGTTATTGTATGAGATGATCATGTTTTGTAAAAGTTATCGGCAACTGGCAGGAGCCTTATGGTTGTCGCTTTATTGTATGAAATGCAATCGCTATGTAATTGCTTTACTTTATCACTATGCGTTAGCGATAGTTGTAGAAGCAATAGTTGGCGAGACGACAACAACGCTACAATGGAGATCAAGGTGTCAAGCCGGTGATGATGGAGATCATGACGGTGCTTTGGAGATGGAGACCAAAGGCACAAGATGATGATGGCCATATCGTGTCACATATTTTGATTGCATGTGATGTTTATCTTTTATGCATCTTATTTTGCTTAGTACGGCGGTAGCATTATAAGATGATCCCTCACTAAAATTTCAAGGTATAAGAGTTCTCCCTGAGTATGCACCGTTGTGACAGTTCGTCATGCCGAGACACCACTTGATGATCAGGTGTGATAAGCTCTACATTCACATACAACGGGTGCAAAATAGTTTTGCACGCGCGGAATACTCGGGTTAAACTTGACGAGCCTAGCATGTACAGACATGGCCTCGGAACACTGGAGACCAAAATATCGAACATGAATCATATAGTAGATATGATCAACATAGAGATGTTCACCATTGAAAACTACTCCATCTCACGTGATGATCGGACATGGTTTAGTTGATATGGATCACGTGATCATTTAGATGACCCGAGGGATGTCTATCTAAGTGGGAGTTCTTAAGTAATATGATTAATTGAACTTAATTTATCATGAACTTAGTCCTGATAGTATTTGCATATCTATGTTGTAGATCAATGGCCCGTGCTACCGTTCCCTTGAATTTTAATGCGTTCCTAGAGAAAGCTAAGTTGAAAGATGATGGTAGCAACTACACGGACTGGGTCCGTAACTTGAGGATTATCCTCATTGCTGCAAGAAGAATTATGTCCTTGATGCACCGCTAGGTGAAAGAACTGCTGCAGGAGCAGATGCTGATGTTATGAACGTCTGGCAAGCTCGATCTGATGACTACTCTATAGTTCAGTGTGCCATGCTCTACGGCTTAGAATTGGGACTTCAAAGACGTTTTGAACATCATGGAGCATATGAGATGTTCCAGGAATTGAAGTTAATATTTCAAGCAAATGCCCGAGTTGAGAGATATGAAGTTTCCAACAAGTTCTATAGCTGCAAGATGGAGGAGAACAGTTCTGTCAGTGAACACATACTCAGAATGTCTGGGTATCATAACCACTTGACTCAGCTGGGAGTTAATCTTCCGGATGATAGTGTTATTGACAGAGTTCTTCAATCACTGCCACCAAGCTACAAAGGCTTCGTGATGAACTATAATATGCAAGGGATGAATAAGACAATTCCCGAGCTCTTCGCTATGCTCAAAGCTGCGGAGGTAGAAATCAAGAAAGAGCATCAAGTGTTGATGGTTAACAAGACCACTAGTTTCAAGAAAAAGGGCAAGGGAAAGAAGGGGAACTTCAAGAAGAATGGCGAGCAAGTTGTCACTCCCGGGAAGAAGCCTAACTCTGGACCCAAGCCTGAAACTGAGTGCTTCTACTGCAAAGCGACTGGTCATTGGAAGCGGAACTGCCCCAAGTATTTTGCGGATAAGAAGGATGGCAAAGTGAACAAAGGTATATTTGATATACATGTTATTGATGTGTACCTTACTAATGCTCGTAGTAGCGCCTGGGTATTTGATACTGGTTCTGTTGCTCATATTTTCTACTCGAAACAGGGGCTACGGATAAAACGAAGATTGGCTAAGGACAAGGTGACGATGCACGTCGGGAATGGTTCCAAGGTCGATGTGATCGTCGTGGGCACGCTACCTCTACATCTACCTTCGGGATTAGTTTTAGACCTAAATAATTGTTATTTGGTGCTAGCGTTGAGCATGAACATTATATCTGGATCTTGTTTGATGCGAGATGGTTATTCATTTAAATCAGAGAATAATGGTTGTTCTATTTATATGAGTAATATCTTTTATGGTCATGTACCCTTGAAGAGTGGTCTATTTTTGTTGAATCTCGGTCGTGGTGATACACATATTTATAATATTGATTCCAAAAGATGCAAAGTTGATAATGATAGTGCAACATATTTGTGGCACTGCCGTTTAGGTCATATTGGTGTAAAGCGCATGAAGAAACTCCATGCAGATGGACTTTGGAATCACTTGATTATGAATCATTTCATGCTTGCAAACCATGCCTCATGGGCAAGATGACTGAGACTCCGTTCTCCGGAACAATGGAGCAAGCCACTGACTTATTGGAAATAATACATACCGATGTATGCGGTCCGATGAGTGTTGAGGCTCGCGGCGGGTATCGTTCTTTTCTGACCTTCACAGATGATTTGAGAAGATATGGGTATATCTACTTAATGAAATCCAAGTCTGAAACATTTGAAAAGTTCAAAGAATTTCAGAGTGAAGTGGAAAATCATCGTAACAAGAAAATAAAGTTTCTACGATCTGATCGCGGAGGCGAATATTTGAGTTACGAGTTTGGCCTTCATTTAAAACAATGTGGAATAGTTTCACAACTCATGCCACCTGGAACACCACAGCGTAATGGTGTGTCTGAATGTCGTATCCGTACTTTATTGGATATGGTGCGATCTATGATGCCTCTTACTGATTTACCATTATCGTTTTGGGGTTATGCATTAGAGCCAGCTGCATTCACGTTAAATATGGCACCATCTAAATCCATTGAGACGACACCGTATGAACTGTGGTTTGGCAAGAAACCTAAGCTGTCGTTTCTTAAAGTTTGGGGTTGCCATGCCTATGTGAAAAAGCTTCAGCCTGATAAGCTCGAACCCAAATTGAAGAAGTGTGTCTTCATAGGATACCCAAAAGAAACTGTTGGGTACACCTTCTATGACAGATCCGAAGGCAAGATCTTTGTTGCTAAGAATTGATCCTTTCTAGAGAAGGAGTTTCTCTCGAAAGAAGTGAGTGGGAGGAAAGTAGAACTTGATGAGGTAATTATACCTTCTCTCGAATTGGAGAATAGCTCATCACCGAAAACAGTTCCCGTGATGCCTACACCAATTAATGAGGAAGCTAATGATGATGATCATGAAACTTCAGATCAAGTTTCTACAGAACCTCGTAGGCCAACCAGAGTACGTTCCGCACCAGAGTGGTACGGTAATCCTGTTCTGGAAGTCATGTTACTAGACCATGATGAACCTACGAACTATGAGGAAGCGATGATGAGCCCAGATTCCGCGAAATGGCTAGAGGCCATAAAATCTGAGATGGGATCCATGTATGAGAACAAAGTGTGGACTTTGGTTGACTTGCCCGATGATCGGCAAGCCATAGAGAATAAATGGATCTTCAAGCAGAAGACTGACGCTGACGGTAATGTTACTGTCTAGAAAGCTCGACTTGTTGCGAAAGGTTTTCGACAAGTTCAAGGAGTTGACTACGATGAGACCTTCTCACCCGTAGCGATGCTTAAGTCTGTCCGAATCATGTTAGCAATTGCCGCATTTTATGGTTATGAAATTTGGCAAATGGATGTCAAAACTGCATTCCTTAATGGATTTCTTACAGAAGAGTTGTATATGATGCAACCAGAAGGTTTTGTCAATCCTAAAGTGCTAACAAAGTGTGCAAGCTCCAGCGATCCATTTATGGACTGGTGCAAGCATCTCGGAGTTGGAATATACGCTTTGATGAAGTGATCAAAGCATATGGTTTTATACAGACTTTTGGAGAAGCCTGTATTTACAAGAAAGAGAGTGGGAGCTCTGTAGCATTTCTGATATTATATGTGGATGACATATTGTTGATTGGAAATGATATAGAATTTCTAGATAGCATAAAGGGATACTTGAATAAGAAATTTTCACTAAAAAGACCTCAGTGAAGCTGCTTAAGTATTGAGCATCAAGATCTATAGGGATAGATCGAGACGCTTAATAGGACTTTCACAAAGCACATACCTTGACAAAATTTTGAAGGAGTTCAAAAAGGGATCAGTAAAAGAAAGAGTTCTTGCCTGTATTCAAGGTATAAAGTTGAGTAAGACTCAAAGCGTGACCACGGCAGAAGATAGAGAGAGAATGAAAGTCATTCCCTATGCCTCAGCCATAGGTTCTATAAAGTATGCCATGCTGTCTACCAAACATGTTGTGTACCTTGCCATGAGTTTTTCAAGGGGGTACCTTAGTGATCCAGGAGTAGATCACTAGATAGCGGTCAAAAATTATCCTTAGAGGACTAAGGATATGTTTCTCGATTATGGAGGTGATGAAGAGTTTGTCGTAAAGAGTTATGTCGATGCAAGCTTTTACACTGATCCAGATGACCCTGAGTCTCAATCTGGATACGTATTGAAAGTGGGAGCAATTAGCTAGAGTAGCTCCATGCAAAGCATTGTCAACATAGAAATTTTGCAAAATACATACGGATCTGAATGTGGCAGACCCGTTGACTAAACTTCTCTCACAAGCAAAACATGATCACACCTTAGTATTCTTTGGGTGTTAATCACTTAGTGATGTGAACTAGATTATTGACTCTAGTAAACCCTTTGGGTGTTGGTCACATGGCGATGTGAACTATGGGTGTTAATCACATAAAGATGTGAAGTATTGGTGTTAAATCAGGTGGCGATGTGAACTAGATTATTGACTCTAGTGCAAGTGGGAGACTGAAGGAAATATGCCCTAGAGGCAATAATAAAGTTGTTATTTATATTTCCTTATATCATGATAAATCTTTATTATTCATGCTAGAATTGTATTAACCGGAAACTTGATACATGTGTGAATACATATACAAAGCACAGTGTCCCTAGTATGCCTCTACTAGACTAGCTCGTCAATCAAAGGTGGTTAAGTTTCCTAACCATAGACATGTGTTGTCATTTGATGAATGGGATCACATCATTAGGAGAATGATGTGATGGACAAGACCCATCCGTTAGCTTAGCATAATGATCGTTAAGTTTTATTGCTATTGCTTTCTTCATGACTTATACATATTCCTCTGACTATGAGATTATGCAACTCCCGAATACCGGAGGAACACCTTGTGTGCTATCAAACGTCACAACGTAACTGGGTGATTATAAAGATACTCTACAGGTGTCTCCGAAGTTGTTTTTTAGGGTTGGTATAGATCGAGATTAGGATTTGTCACTCCGAGTATCGGAGAGTTATCTCTGGGCCCTCTCAGTCATGCACATCACTATAAGCCTTGCAAGCAATGTGACTAATGAGTTAGTTATGTGATGATGCATTACAGAACGAGTAAAGAGACTTGCCGGTAACGAGATTGAACTAGGTATAATGATACCGATGATCGAATCTCGGGCAAGTAACATACAGATGACAAAGGGAATGACGTATGTTGTTGTGCGGTTTGACCGATAAAGATCTTCGTAGAATATGTAGGAGCCAATATGAGCATCCAGGTTCCGCTATTGGTTATTGATCGGAGATATGTCTCGGTCATGTCTACATAGTTCTTGAACCCGTAGGGTCCGCACGCTTAACGTTCGATGACGATTTGTATTATGAGTTATTTGTTTTGGTGACCGACGATTTGTATTATGAAATCTGGCAAATGGATGTCAAAACTTCATTCCTTAATGGATTTCTTAAAGAAGAGTTGTATATGATGCAACCAGAAGGTTTTGTCGATCCGAAAGGTGCTAACAAAGTGTGCAAGCTCCAGCGATCCATTTATGGACTGGTGCAAGCATCTTGGAGTTGGAATATACGCTTTGATAGTGTGATCAAAGCATATGGTTTTATACAGACTTTTGGAGAAGCTTGTATTTACAAGAAAGTGAGTGGGAGCTCTGTAGCATTTCTAATATTATATGTGGATGACATATTGTTGATTGGAAATGATATAGAATTTCTGGATAGCATAAAAGTATACTTGAATAAGAATTTTTCAATGAAAGACCTCGGTGAAGCTGCTTATATATTGGGCATCAAGATCTATAGAGATATATCAAGATGCTTAATTGGACTTTCACAAAGCACATACCTTGATAAAGTTTTGAAGAAGTTCAAAATGGATTAGTCGAAGAAAGGGTTCTTGCCTGTGTTGCAAGGTGTGAAGTTGAGTAAGACTCAATGCCCGACCACTGCAGAAGATAGAGAGAAAATGAAAGTCATTCCCTATGCTTCAGCCATAGGTTCTATCATGTATGCTATGCTGTGTACTAGACCTGATGTGTTCCTTGCCATAAGTTTGGCAGGGAGGTACCAAAGTAATCCAGGAGTGGATCACTGGACAGCGGTCAAGAACTTCCTGAAGTACCTAAAAAGGACTAAGGATATGTTTCTCGTTTATGGAGGTGACAATGAACTTCTCGTAAATGGTTACGTCGATGCTAGCTTTGACACTGATCCGGATGACTCTAAGTCACAAACCGGATACGTATTTATATTGAATGGTGGAGCTGCCAGTTGGTGCAGTTCCAAGCAAAGCATCTTGGTAGGATCTACGTGTGAAGCGGAGTATATAGCTGCTTCGGAAGCAGCAAATGAAGGAGTCTGAATGAAGGAGTTCATATCCGATCTAGGTGTAATACCTAGTGCATCGGGTCCAATGAAAATCTTTTGTGACAATACCAGAGCAATTGCCTTGGCGAACAAATCCAGATTTCACAAGAGAACCAAACACATCAAGAGACGCTTCAACTCCAACCGTGATCAAGTCAAGGAGGGAGACATAGAGATTTGCAAAATACATACAGATCTGAATGTAGCAGACCCGTTGACTAAGCCTCTTCCACGAGCAAAACATGATCAGCACCAAGACTCCATGGGTGTTAGAATCATTACTTTGTAATCTAGATTATTGACTCTAGTGCAAGTGGGAGACTGAAGGAAATATGCCCTAGAGGCAATAATAAAGTTATTATTTATATTTCCTTATATCATGATAAATGTTTATTATTCATGCTAGAATTGTATTAACTGGAAACTTGATACATGTGTGAATACATAGACAAAACATCAAGTCCCTAGTAAGCCTCTACTAGACTAGCTCGTTGATCAAAGATGGTGAAGTTTCCTAACCATAGACATGTGTTGTCATTTGATGAATGGGATCACATCATTAGGAGAATAATGTGATGGACAAGACCCATCCGTTAGCTTAGCATAATGATCGTTAAGTTTTATTGCTATTGCTTTCTTCATGACTTAGACATATTCCTTTGACTATGAGATTATACAACTCCCGAATACCGGAGGAACACCTTGTGTGCTATCAAACGTCACAACATAACTGGGTGATTATAAAGATGCTCTACAGGTGTCTCCGAAGGTGTTTGTTGGGTTGGCATAGATCAAGATTAGGATTTGTCACTCCGATTATCGGAGAGGTATCTCTGGGCCCTCTCGGTAATGCACATCATGATGAGCCTTGCAAGCAATGTAACTAATGAGTTAGTTACGGGATGATGCATTACGGAACGAGTAAAGAGACTTGCCGGTAACGAGATTGAACTAGGTATGGAGATACCGACGATCGAATCTCGGGCAAGTAACATACCGATTACAAAGGGAATGACGTATGTTGTCATTACGGTTTGATCAATAAAGATCTTCGTAGAATATGTAGGAACCAATATGAGCATCCAGGTTCCGCGATTGGTTATTGACCGGAGATATGTCTCGGTCATGTCTACATAGTTCTTGAACCCGTAGGGTCCGCACGCTTAACGTTCGAGGACGATTTGTATTATGAGTTATGTGTTTTGGTGACCGAAGATTGTTCGGAGTCCCGGATGAGATCACGGACATGACGAGGAGTCTCGAAATGGTCGAGAGGTAAAGATTGATATATTGGATGATAGTATTCGGACATCGGAATTACTCTGGATTGTTTCGGGTATTTTTCGGAGTACCGAGAGGTTGCCGGAACCCCCCGGGGGAAGTAATGGGCCTCATGGGCCATAGGGGAGAGGCAAGGCAGGCCACAAGGAGGTGGCGCGCGCCACCCCCCATGGGGAGTCCGTATTGGACTAGGGGAGGGGGCACGGCCCCCCTTTCCTTCTCCCTCTCCCTCTCCCTCCCCCTTTCCCCCTCCATGAGCAGGAATAAGAGGGGGGGCCGAATCCTACTAGGACTAGGAGTCCTAGTAGGACTCCCCTCTCTTGGCGCGCCCCTATGGCTGTCTCCCTCCCTCTCCCTCCTTTATATACATGGGCAGGGCACCCCTTGGAGACACACCAATTGTTCCAAGCCGTGTGCGGCGTCTCCCTCCACGGTTTACTCCTCCGGTCATATTGTCGTAGTGCTTAGGCGAAGCCCTGCGCGGATCACTTCATCATCACCGTCACCATGCCGTCGTGCTGACGGAACTCTCCCTCGACACTTTGCTGGATCAGGAGTTCGAGGGACATCATTGA
The DNA here is from genome assembly GCA_011799875.1 of Thinopyrum elongatum. Classification (NCBI taxonomy): domain Eukaryota; kingdom Viridiplantae; phylum Streptophyta; class Magnoliopsida; order Poales; family Poaceae; genus Thinopyrum; species Thinopyrum elongatum. The sequence goes on along the minus strand of CM022300.1, from coordinate 278,829 downwards.
GCTGAACGGGTGCAGAACTCGGAGGTGCCATACGTTCGGTGCTTGTCGGTTGGATCGCGAAGACGTTCGACTATATCAACCGCGTTAAGCTAACGCTTCCGCTTTCGGTCTACGAGGGTACGTGGACACACTCTCCACCTCTCGTTGCTATGCATCTCCTAGATAGATCTTGCGTGAGCATAGAATTTTTTTGAAATTGCATGCTACGTTCCCCAACAGCGTTGCGCATGCAGGTGTGGTCCCCCATCCCCCCTTGGGCGGTTTCCAGATCGATGACCCATCTGGTGGCCCCGGTGGTCAAGGTTGTTGACCGGCACCGAGAGGGGGTAGGCCACAGTGACCAACTGCTTCTTCGTGTTACGGCAGGTCGTCGCGAGATGGCAGACCAAATCTAAGCCCATTCTGTCACAGGATCACCCACGGAAGACTCAGTCTCGCGGACGAAAGCAGCCAGTCCTCGACGTTCCCGCCCGTCTGTGTGGTTCATGAGGTATGTGTCACGTCAAGGACATGCATAGGTTATTCCAACAACACACCACCCATTTGCATGCATATGCATGGGGCCTTGTGCATGCAGGTGTGGTCCCCCCTCCCCACGTCGGGCGGTTTCCAGATCGAGGACCCATCCGGTGGCCCCGGCGGTCTAGGGCATTGACCGGCAACGAGAAGGGGTAGGCCACGGTGAACAACTGCTTCTGCGTGTTACGGCAGGTCATCGCGAGATGACAAACCGAGTCTAAGCCTCTTCTGTCACAGGATCGCCCACCGAAGACTCGATCTCACTTGTCTGTGTGGTTCGTGAGGCATGTGTCACGTCAAGGACGTGCGTAGGTTATTCCAACAATACACCACCCATTTGCATGCATATGAATGGGGCCTTGCACATGCAGGTGTGGTCCCCATTCCCCCCTGGGACGGTTTCCAGATCGAGGACCCATCCGGTGGCCCCTGCGGTCTAGGGCATTGACCGGCACCGAGAGAGGGTAGCCCACGGTGAATACCTACTTCTTCGTGTTACGACAGGTCACTGTTCTCATGTTTTTTAATTTACAGTCTTTAAAGTTGAGTTTTAAACAAATCTAGCCCAAAACATATATATAAGTCATCAAAAAGTCCTTTTCATAGAAAAAGTTCATCAAAAGTCATGGCATTTTCAAAGTTTAAAGATAAAAACATTTGAAATATCGGATACAAAAAGAGAGTGCCAAACAAAAACACAAATAGAAGGAAAATGAAGAATTAGAGCAGTGGTTACCGAGGGTCCATTCTCGGCTCTCGGCAATGCCCACCTTTACTGAGAGTGGCTCTCGGCAAAGCACCTTTATACCGATGAAGCATCACTGAAGCAGCATGTGTGATCATTGCAGCAAGTAGATTCAGAAAATGCACACTCAAAAAAATCATACCACACAACATCAGGAACCATAATGGCAAATTTAAGGCACACAAATATAGATAGCAATATAGATTACTACCATAGATAGCATCAACTACAGAATACACATGCTGATGCAGTCACCACCAAGTTCAGATCACCACCAAGTTCAGATCACACTACTACACTTACATTAAGTTCAGCATTAACGCATAAAGTTTGCAACATCTGACAGCCGCATTTAGTTCAGCAAAAGCACTAAGGCTTCCTCCTTCTGATGACAAGCAAGATGTAGGTCAACTACATGTGAGGGGTTCTCACGACCTTCAGGAGGGCAGCATGCTGTGCCCTGACCTTGTAGTCCTCACCGCTCACCGCTGTAGCCCGACAATGAACCATAAGGTGCTCCATTAACACATCCTTGGGCTTGGGCTTGCTGCAGTAGGGGCGGCGGTACTTGTCCGTCTTTGGGTTGTGGTAACTACCAGATCCCTGGGCCCTGATATTCTACACCAGCTTCTCTTCGAAGTACTTGATGTTCCCCTCGTCCACATCATCTCCAGAATCATACTGCACACATGAATGAATGACATTAATACATTATGCATTCAAATACTATAAACATGTAAGACTAACTCAATGCACAAATAACATTTCTAGTAGGCCTTGAAGGAAATATGCCCTAGAGGCAATAATAAAGTTGTTATTTTATATTTCTTTATTCATGATAAAGGTTTAATATTCATGCTAGAATTGCATTGATCGGAAACTTAAATACATGTGTGAATACATAAACAAATACCGTGTCCCTAGTGAGCCTCTACTAGACTAGCTCGTTGATCAAAGATGGTTAAGGTTTCCTAACCATGGACATGTGTTGTCATTTGATAACGGGATCACATCATTAGGAGAATGATGTGATGGACAAGACCCATCCATTAGCTTAGCATAATGATCATTCAGTTTTATTGCTATTGCTTTCTTCATGTCAAATACTTATTCCTTCGACTATGAAATTATGCAACTCCCGGATACCGGAGGAATACCTTGTGTGCTATCAAATGTCACAACGTAACTGGGTGATCATAAAGTTGCTCTATAGGTATCTCCGAATGTGTTTGTTGAGTTGGCATAGATCGAGATTAGGATTTGTCACTCCGAGTATCGGAGAGGTATCTCTGGGCCCTCTCGGTAATACACATCCTAAGCTTGCAAGCAAATGACTAAGCAGTTATTCACGAGGTGATGTATTACAGAACGAGTAAAGAGACTTGCCGGTAACGAGATTGAACTAGGTATGAAGATACCGACGATCGAATCTCGGGCAAGTAACATACCGATGGACAAAGGGAATTACGTATGTTGTCATAAGGTTCGACCGATAAAGATTTTCGTAGAATATGTAGGAGCCAATATGGGCATCCAGGTTCCGCTATTGGTTATTGACCGGAGAGGCGTCTCGGTCATGTCTATGTAGTTCTCGAACCCATAGGGTCCGTACGCTTAACGTTTGTTGACGATATAGTATTATATGAGTTATGTATGTTGGTGACCGAATGTTGTTCGGTGTCCCGGATGAGATCACGGACATGATGAGGTGCTCGAGAATGGTCCGGAGGTAAAGATTGATATATGGGATAATAGTGTTTCAGTCTTCGGAAAGGTTCCGGAATTCACCGAAAGGGGTTTCGGATGTTTCCCGAAATGTTTGGGCACGAGAACACTTTATTTGGGTCAAGGGGTAAAGCCCACGAGGATTTTGGAAAGTGCAAAAGGAAGTTTTGCGGAGGCCAGGGGCCAGATGCCAGGAACCCTGGCGTCTGGGGGGTAGACGCTGGGAACCCTGGCGTCTAGCCCTGGAGTCCGAGAAGGACTCTTGCCTTTCGGGCAAAACCGACTTTGAGGAGGCTTTTCCTCCAAGTTTCGAGCCCAGGGCTCAACATATAAATAGAGGGGCAGGGCTAGCACCCAAGACACATCAAGATTCACCAAACCGTGTGCCGCCAACCCCGTCCCCACTAGTTGATCCTTCGTCTAGTTTCTGTTGTGCTTGGCGAAGCCCTACGGAGATTGTTCTTCATCACCAATCGTCACCACGCCGTCGTGCTGCCGGAACTCATCTAATACTTCGTCTCTCTTGCTGGATCGAGAAGGCGACGATGTCATCGAGCTGAACGTGTGCTGAACGCAGAGGTGCCGTACGTTCTGTACTTGATCGGGATGGATCATGAAGGTGTACGACTACATCAACCGCGTTGATAAACGCTTCCGCTTAGTGATCTTCAACGGTATGAAGATGCTCTCCCCCTCTCGTAGCTATGCATCTTCATGGGTAGATCTTGCGTGTGCGTAGAAATTTTTTGTTTTCCTTGCAATGTTTCCCAACAGTGGCATCCGAGCTAGGTCTATGCGTAGATGATATGCACGAGTAGAACACAAAGAGTTGTGGGCGGTGATGGTCATACTGCTTACCACCAACTTCTTATTTTGATTCGGCAGCATTGTGGGATGAAGCAGCCCGGACCAACCTTACATGTCCACGTACATGACACCGATTCCACCGATAGACATGCAACTTGTTTTGCATAAAGGTGGCTGGCGGTTGTCTGTTTCTCCTACTTAAGTTGAAATGAATTTGACTGCGGCCGGTCCTTGAAGAAGGTTAAAACAGCAAACTTGATGGATCACCATTGTGGTTTTTGCCGTAGGTAAGAACGGTTCTTGCTAGAAGCCGGTAGCAGCCACATAAAACTTGCAACAACAAAGTAGAGGACATCTAACTTGTTTTTGCAGGGCATGTTGTGATGTGACACGGTTAAGACATGATGTGATATACGTTATTTTATGAGATGATCATGTTTTGTAAGTTATCGGCAACCGGCAGGAGCCTTATGGTTGTCTCTTTATTGTATGAAATGCAAACGCCACGTAATTGCTTTACTTTATCACTATGCATTAGCGATAGTTGTAGAAGCAATAGTTGGCGAGACGACCACGACGCAATGATGGAGATCAAGGTGTCGAGCCAGTGACGATGGAGATCATGACGATGCTTTGAAGATGTAGCTCAAAAGCACAAGATGATGATGGCCATATCATGTCACATATTTTGATTGCACGTGATGTTTATCTTTTATGCATCTTATTTTGCTTAGTACGGCGGTAGCATTATAAGATGATCCCTTCACTAAATTTCAAGGTAAAAGTGTTCTCCCTGAGTATGCACCGTTACTACAGTTCGTCGTTTTGAGACACCACGTGCTGATCAGGTGTGATAGACTCTACATTCACATACAACGGGTGTAAGATAGTTTTGCACACGCAGAATACTTGGGTTAAACTTGACGAGCCTAGCATGTACAGACATGGTCTCGGAACACGGGAGACCGAAAGGTCGAACATGAGTCATATAGTAGATATGATCAACATGAAGATGTTCACCATTGAAGACTACTCCATCTCACGTGATGATCGGACTTCGTTTAGTTGATATGGATCATGTAACACTTAGACAACTTGAGGGATGTTGATTTAAGTGGGAGTTCATTAGTAATTTGATTAATTGAACTTAATTTATCATGAACTTAGTCTTGGTAGTTTTTGCATACCTATGTTGTAGATCAATAGCTCGCGTATAGCTCCCCTATTTTATTTTGATATGTTCCTAGAGAAAACTAGGTAGAAAGATGATAGTAGCAATGATGCGGACTGGGTCCATGATCTGAGGATTATCATCATTGCTACAAAGAAGAATTATGTTCTTGATGAACCACTAGGTGACAGACCTATTGTAGGAGCAGATGCAGATGTTATGAATGTTTGGCAAGCTTGATATGATGACTACTTAATAGTTTAGTGCACCATGCTTTACGGCTTAGAACCGGGACTTCAAAAACGTTTTGAATGCCACAGAGCATATGAGATGTTCCAAGAGCTGAAATTGGTATTTCAGACTCATGCCCGTGTCGAGAGGTATGAGACCTCTGACAAGTACTTTGCCTACAAGATGGAGGAGAATAGCTCAACCAGTGAGCATGTGCTAAGAATGTCTGGGTACTACAATCGCTTGAATCAAGTGGGAGTTAATCTTCTAGATAAGATTGTGATTGACAAAGTTCTCTAGTCACTATCACCAAGCTACTAGAACTTCATGATGAACTATAATATGCGAGGGATGATGAAAATGATTCCTGAGCTCTTCGCGATGCTGAAATCGGCAATGGTAGAAATCAAGAAAGAGCATCCAGTGTTGATGGTTAAGAAGATCACTAGTTTCAAGAAAAAGGGCAAGGGAAAGAAAGGGAACTTCAAGAAGAATGGCAAGCAAGTTGCCGCTCCTAAGAAGAAGCCCAAAGTTGGACCCAAGCCTGAAACTGAGTGCCTCTACTGCAAAGGAAATGGTCACTGGAAGTGGAACTGCCCCAAATACTTGGCGGATAAGAAGGATGGCAAAATGAACAAAGGTATATTTGATATACATGTTATTGATGTGTTCCTTACTAGTATTCGTAGTGGCCCCTGGGTATTTGATACCAGTTTAGTTGCTAATATTAGTAACTCGAATCAGGAGTTGCAGAATAAACAGAGAATAATTAAGGGCGAGGTGACGATGTGTGTTGGAAGTGATTCCAAGGTTGATATGATCACCATCGCACACTTCCTCTACCTTCGGGATTAGTGTTGAACCTAAATAAATGTTATTTGGCGTTTGCGATGAGCACGAATATGATTTGATCATGTGTATTGCAATACAATTATTCATTTAAGTCAGAGAATAATTGTTGTTTTGTTTACATGAATAAAACCTTATACTGTCATACACCCAATGTGAATGGTTTATTGAATCTCGATCGTACTGATACACATATTCATAATATTGATGCCAAAAGATGCAAAGTTGATAATGATAGAGCAACATATTTGTGGCACTGTCGTTTAGGTCATATTGGTGTGAAGCGCATGTAGAAACTCCATGCAGATGGGCTTTTGGAATCACTTGGTTATGAATCATTTGATACTTGTGAACCATGCCTCATGGGCAAGATGACTAAAACTCTGTTCTCCGGAACAATGCAGCAAGCTAAAGACTTATTTGAAATAATACATACCGATGTATGCGGTCCAATGTGTGTTGAAGCACGCGGCGGGTATCGTTATTTTCTGACCTTCACAGATGATTTGAGTAGATATGGGCATATCTACTTAAACACAAGTCTGAAACATTTGAAAAGTTCAAAGAATTTCAGAGTGAAGTGGAGAATAATCGTAACAAGAAAATAAAGTTTCTACGATCTAATCACGGAGGCGAATATTTGAGTTACGAGTTTGGCCTTCATTTAGAAGAATGTGAAATAGTTTCACAACTCACGCCGCCTGGAACACCATAGCGTAATGGTGTGTCTGAATGTCGTAACCGTACTTTATTAGATATGGTGCGATCTATGATGTCGCTTACCAATTAACCACTATCATTTTGGGGTTATGCATTAGAGACAGCTGCATTCATGTTAAATAGGGCGCCGTCTAAATCAGTTGAGACGACATCGTATGAACAATGGTTTGGCAAGAAACCTAAGCTGTCGTTTCTTAAAGTTTGGGGATGCGACGCTTATGTCAAAAGGCTTCAGCATGATATGCTTGAACCTAAATCGGAGAAGTGCGTCTTCATAGGATACCCTAAGGAAACTATTGGGTACACCTTCTACCATAGATCCAAAGGCAAGATCTTTGTTGCTAAGAATAGGTCCTTTCTAGAGAAGGAGTTTCTCTCAAAAGAAGTGAGTGGGAGGAAAGTAGAACTTGATGAGGTAATTGTACCTTCTCTCGAATTGGAGAGTAGAATATCATAGAAAACTGTTCCCGCGATGCCTACACCAATCAGAGAGGAAGCAAATGATAATGATCATGAAACTTTAGATCAAGTTACTACAGAACCTCATAGGTTGACCAAAGCACGATCCACACCAGAGTGGTACGGTAATCCTGTTCTGGAAGTCATGTTACTAGACCAAGGTGAACCTATGAACTATGAAGAAGCTAAGATGAGACCAGATTCCGACAAATGGCTTGAGGCCATGAAATCTGAGATAGGATCCATGTATGAGAACAAAGTGTGGGCTTTGGTGGATTTGCCCGATGATCGGCAAGCCATAGAGAATAAATGGATCTTCAAGAAGAAGACTGAAATTGATGGTAATGTTACCGTCTACAAGGCTCGACTTGTCGCGAAAGGTTTTCGACAAGTTCAAGGAGTTGACTACGATGAGACTTTCTCACCCGTAGCGATGCTTAAGTCCGTTCGAATCATGTTAGCAATTGCCGCATTTTATAATTATGAAATCTGGCAAATGGATGTCAAAACTGCATTCCTTAATGGATATCTTAAAGAAGAGTTGTATATGATGCAACCAGAAGGTTTTTTTGATCCTAAAGGTGCTAACAAGTGTGCAAGCTCCAACGATCCATCTGTGGACTGGTGCAAGCATCTCGGAGTTGGAATATATGCTTTGATGAGGTGATCAAAGCATATGGTTTTATACAGACTTACGGTGAAGCCTGTATTTACAAGAAAGTGAGTGGGAGCTCTGTAGCATTTCTAATATTATACGTGGATGACATATTATTGATTGGAAATGATATAGAATTTCTGGATAGCATAAAAGGATATTTGAATAAGAAATTTTCAATGAAAAACATCGGTGAAGCTAGTTACGTATTGAGCATCAAGATCTATAGGGATAGATTGAGATGTTTAATAGGACTTTCACAAAGCACATACCTTGACAAAGTTTTGAAGAAGTTCAAAATAGATCAGTCAAAGAAAGGGTTCTTGCCTGTGTTGCAAGGTGTGAAGTTGAGTAAGACTCAAAACCCGACCACGGCAGAAGATATGGAGAGAATGAAAGTCATTCCCTATGCCTCAGCCATAGGTTCTATAAAGTATGCCATGCTGTGTACCATACCTGTTGTGTACCTTGCCATGAGTTTGGCAAGGGGGTACAATAGTGATCCAGGTGTAGATCACTGGACAGTGGTCAAAATTATCCTTAGATGCCTTAAAGAGGACTAAGGAAATATTTCTCGGTTATGGAGGTGATTAAGAGTTCGTCGTAAAGGGTTACGTCGATGCAAGCTTTAACACCGATCCGCATGACTCTGAGTCTAAATCTGGATACATATTGAAAGTGTGAGCAATCAGCTAGAGTAGCTCCATGCAGTGCGTTGTAGACATAGAAATTTGCAAAATACATACGAATCTAAATGTGGCAGACCCATTGACTAAACTTCTCACACAAGCAAAACATAATCACACCTTAGTACTCTTTGGGTGTTAATCACATGGCGATGTGAACTAGATTATTGACTCTAGTAAACTCTTTGGGTATTGGTCACATGATGATGTGAACTATGGGTGTTAAATCACATGGTGATGTGAACTAGATTATTGACTCTAGTGCAAGTGGGAGACTGAAGGAAATATACCCAAGAGGCAATAATAAAGTTGTTATTTTATATTTTCTTATTCATGATAAAGGTTTATTATTCATGCTAGATTTGTATTGATCTGAAACTTAAATACATGTGTGAATGTATAAACAAATACCGTGTCCCTAGTGAGCCTCTACTAGACTAGCTTGTTGATCAAAGATGGTTAAGGTTTCCTAACCATGGACATGTATTGTCATTTGCTAACGGGATCACAGCATTAGGAGAATGATGTGATGGACAAGACCCATTCCGTTAGCTTGGCATAATGATCGTTTAGTTTTATTGCTATTGCTTTCTTCATGTCAAATACTTATTCCTTCGACTATGAGATTATGCAACTCCCAGATACCGGAGGAATACCTTGTGTGCTATCAAATGTCACAACATAACTGGGTGATCATAAATATGCTCTACAGGTATCCCCGAAGGTGTCTGTTGAGTTGGCATAGATCGAGATTAGGATTTGTCACTCCGAGTATCGGAGAGGTATCTCTGGGCCCTCTTGGTAATACACATCATAAGCTTGCAAGCAAATGACTAAGGAGTTATTTCACGAGGTGATGTATTACGGAACGAGTAAAGAGACTTGCCGGTAACTAGATTGAACTAGGTATGAAGATACCCACGATCGAATCTCGGGCAAGTAATATACCGATGGACAAAGGGAATTATGTGTGCTGTCATAAGGTTCGACCGATAAAGATCTTTGTAGAATATGTAGGAGCCAATATGGGCATCCAGGTTCGGCTATTGGTTATTGACCGGAGAGGTGCCTCTGCCATGTCTACATAATCCTCGAACCCGTAGGGTCCGCACGCTTAACATTCGTTGATGATATAGTATTATATGAGTTATGTATGTTGGTGACCGAATTATGTTCGGTGTCCCGGATGAGATCATGGACATGACGAGGAGCTCCGGAATGGTCCGGAGGTAAAGATTGATATATGGGATAATAGTGTTTTAGTCTTCGGAAATGTTCCGGAATTCACCGGAAGGGGTTTCGTATGTTTCACGAAATGTTTGGGCACGAGAACACTTTATTTGGCCAAGGTGTAAAGCCCACGAGGGTTTTGGAAAGTGCAAACGGAAGTTTTGCGGAGGCCAGCGGCCAGACGCCAGGAACCCTGGCATCTGGGGGGTAGACGCTGGGAACCATGGCGTTTAGCCCCGGAGTCCGAGAAGGACTCTTGCCTTTCGGGCAAAACCGACTTTGAGGAGGCTTTTATTCCAAGTTTCGAACCCAGGGCTCAACATATAAATAGAGGGGCAGGGCTAGTACCCAAGACACATCAAGATTCACCAAGCCGTGTGCTGGCAACCCCGTCCCCTCTAGTTTATCCTTCATCTAGTTTCTGTAGTGCTTGGCGAAGCCCTACTGAGATTGTTCTTCATCACCAACCGTCACCACGCCGTCGTGCTGCCAGAACTCATCTACTACTTCGCCTCTCTTGCTGGATCGAGAAGGCGAGGACATCATCGAGCTGAACGTGTGCTGAACGCGGAGGTGCCGTACTTTTGGTACTTTCTAGGGACGGATCGTGAAGGTGTACGGCTACATCAACCGCATTGATAAACGCTTCCGCTTAGCGATCTTCAAGGGTATGAAGATGCTCTTCCCCTCTTGTTGCTATGCATCTTCATGGATAGATCTTGCATGTGCGTAGAAATTTTTTGTTTTCCATGCAATGTTTCCCAACAGGCCTTACCTCGTACGGCTCATCATCACTACCATATGGGTCGAACCCAGTCATGTCCAACTTCCTCTTGTTGCCCACAAGATCCTCCTTCTGGTATATTGTCAAGTAAGCACATCAATTACAAGGAATTGAATTGCAGTTCAAAGAATGTCATTACAAACAAAATTGTGAATGTGAACTACAAAGGTATGTTGCAAGTGACCAATATTGTCAATATATTTTCCAATGCAAAAACAATATAATATGACTTCCATGCAGTTGGTCATGTGGCACATTTGCATGTCTAGCAAACATACATATGGTTAACTTTATAATCATATGAAACCTATAGATAAACAAAGAAAGCTACCTAAACAATTTGTTTTTGCATAATAAAGGAAAGCTCCAAACTATATTGAAAAAGTGCACTGGTTAGATATGGTATGTACATTTCAACAACTAATTGATAGACTATATATTAAGCTATCTAGATATTAAAAGTAGGGTTATCAACATACAAGTTCATTGATATGTACATATACAAATAAATGCTTTCCATATAAATACATAATCTAAGCAATCAATCAACAAATAAATGCTTTTCTTCATAAATGCTAATGAAAATCCAAGCTGGATTCTTGACATTCCCTGGATTTACCCAACACTTTTCTTTTCAGGGAATTTCCCCGCACTACTTAATGAAAAAAGATAGTATATCATTGGATCATTGTCTATATAAATGAATCCTGTACAAAAATACCTAACTCATACATCTAATTAAAAAACCCTAACTCCCACATCTACTGGATCATCCAATCACAAAATCTATCCAAATTTATCATTGACTATAAATCAATCCAATATCAAAAAACCCCAATTATCAGAAGGGGATGCAGCAACCAGTAACATAAAAAATCCTAACACCTACATCAGTACATCTACTGCATAACAGGAGTAACTAGCAACGGAGGGGACTGGCAAGGATTACCTGCAGGTCCACTTGCTCGCCGCCGGCCTCTGCAGATCCATGAGACGCGCTGATAACTCACAAGTATAGGGGATCAGTTGTAGCCTCTTTCGATAAGTAAGAGTGTCGAACCCAACGAGGAGCTAAAGGTAGAACAAATATTACCTCAAGTTCTATCGACCACCGATACAACTCTACGCACGCTTAATGTTCGCTTTACCTAGACCAAGTATGAAACTAGAAATACTTTGTAGGTGTGATGGGATAGGTTTGCAAGATAACAAAGAACACGTAAATAAAAACTAGGGTCTGTTTAGATAAAGAAACAACTAAGTTAAAAACTAGGGTCTTCTTGGATCATATGCACTTATGATTGGAACTCTAGCAAGCATCCGTAACTAATAAAGATCATTAAGGTAAAACCCAACCATAGCATTAAAGTATCAAGTCCTCTTTATTCCCATACGCCATAACCCACTTATCCGTGTTTGTGTTTCTATCACTCACACAATGCAGACAATAAGCCAACCATGAACATATTGCAAACCTTACAGCGGGGATCCCTCACACTTGCACAACACGGAGAGCACCATAGGACAGCACCAATAATAAAACATGCAACTCAAACCAATCACGATCATCAATGAACTCATAGGACAAAATGGATCTACTCAAACATCATAAGATAGCCACACATCATTGGGAAATAATTTATAGTGTTGAGCACCATGTTTAATAGAGATTACAGTGGGGAGAAGAGGTGTTACACCACTGCATAGAGGGGGAGAGAGTTGGTGATGACGGCAGCGAAGTTGTTGGTGTAGATCGCCGTCACGATGATGGCCCCAGCGGCGTTCCGGTGCCACCGGGAGAGAGGGGGAGAGAGCCCCCCCTCCTTCGTCCTCTTCCTTGACCTTCCCCCTAGATGGGAGAAGGGTTTCCCCTCTGTTCCACGGCCTCCATGGCGGTGGAGGGGCGAGAGCCACTCCGAGATTGGATCTCTCTCTCTCTCTGTTTCCTTCTGTTTCTGCGCTCTCAGATTCTGGCCTTTCACCGTTTCTTAAATTCCTGGAGATCTGTAACTCTAATTGGGCTGAAATTTTAACACGATTTTTATCCAGATATTACCTTTCTTGCAGCCGAAGAAGGGCACCAACCGCCTTATGGGGTGGCCACAAGAGTCCAGGGCACGCCCTACCCCCAGGGCGCGGCCCCCGTACTTGTGCCCCCCTCGGGCATCGTCTCGCCTTGATTCTTTTTCCCAAAAATCACATATATTCCAAAAAAAATCTCCATAAGTTTTTATCCCGTTTGGACTCCGTTTGATATGGATTTTCTGCGAAACAAAAAACATGCAACAAACAGGAACTGGCACTGGGCACTGGATCAATATGTTAGTCCCAAAAATAGTATAAAAAGTTGCCAAAAGTGTTTAAAAGTTGTAGAATATTGGCATGGAACAATCAAAAACTATAGATACGACGGAGACATATCAGCATCCCCAAGCTTAATTCATGCTCGTCCTCGAGTAGGTACATGATAAAAAAGATAATTTTTGATGTGGAATGCTACCTAGCATAATCTTGATCATATAATCTAATCATGGCATGAATATTAAGACATGAGTGATTCAAAGCAATAGTCTATCATTTGACATTAAGACAATAATACTTCAAGCATACTAATAAAGCAATCATGTCTTCTCAAAATAACATGGCCAAAGAAAGTTATCCCTACAAAATCATATAGTCTGGCTATGATCCATCTTCACCACACAAAGTATTTCATCATGCACAACCCCGATGACAAGCCAAGCAATTGTTTCATACTTTTAATGTTCTCAAGCCTTTTCAACATTCACGCAATACATGAGCGTGAGCCATGGATATAGCACTATAGGTGGAATAGAATATGATGGTGGAGGTTGTGTGGAGAAGACAAAAAGGAGAAAGTCTCACATCGACAAGGCTAATCAATGGGCTATGGAGATGCCCATCAATTGATGTCAATGCGAGGAGTAGGGATTGCCATGCAACGGATGCACTAGAGCTATAAGTGTATGAAAGCTCAAACTGAAACTAAGTGATTGTGCATCCAACTTGATTGCTCATGAAGACCTCGGGCATTTGAGGAAGCCCATCATCGGAATATACAAGCCAAGTTCTATAATGAAAAATTCCCACTAGTATATGAAAGTGACAACATAAGAGACTCTCTATATGAAGAACATGGTGCTACTCTAAAGCACAAGTGTGGTAAAAGGATAGTAGCACTGCCCCTTCTCTCTTTTTCTCTCTTTTTTTTGTGGGCTTCTTTGGCCTCTCTTTTTTATTTGGGCTTCTTTGGCCTCTTTTTTTTAATTTTATTTTCGTCCGGAGTCTCATCCCGACTTGTGGGGGAATCATAGTCTCCATCATCCTTTCCTCACTGGGACAATGCTCTAATAATGATGATCATCACACTTTTATTTACTTACAACTCAATATTACAACTCGATACTAGAACAAAGATATGACTCTATATGAATGCCTCCGGCGGTGTACCGGGATGTGCAATGATCTAGCGTAGCAAAGATATCAAAAAATGGAAAAGCCATGAAAATATCATGCTAGCTATCTTACGATCACGCAAAGCAATATTACAATGAATGCTCAAGTCATGCATATGATGATGATGGAAGTTGCATGGCAATATATCTCGGAATGGCTATGGAAATGCCATGATAGGTAGGTATGGTGGCTGTTTTGAGGAAGATATAAGGAGGCTTATGTGTGACAGAGCGTATCATATCACGGGATTTGGATGCACCGAAGAAGTTTGCACCGACTCTCGAGGTGAGAAAGGGTAATGCACGGTACTGAAGAGGCTAGCAATGATGGAAGGATGAGAGTGCGTATAATCCATGGACTCAACATTAGTCATAAAGAACTCACATACTTATTGCAAAAATCTATTAGCTATCAAAACAAAGTACTACACGCATGCTCCTAGGGGGGTAGATTGGTAGGAAACGACCATCGCTCGTCCCCGACCGCCACTCATAAGGAAGAAAAATAAAAAATAAATCATGCTCCGACTTCATCACATAACGGTTCACCATACGTGCATGCTTCGGGAATCACAAACCTTAACATAAGTATTTCTACCAGTCCACAAGTACTCACTAGCATGACTCTAATATCACCATCTTTATATCGCAAAACTATTGCAAGGAATCAAACATATCATATTCAGTGATCTACAAGTTTTATGTAGGATTTTATGACTAACCATGTGAATGACCAATTCCTGTCAACTCTCTAAATAGATATAAGCGAAGCATGAGAGTTTAATTCTTTCTACAAAAGATATGCCCACGCTCTAACAAATATAAGTGAAGCAAAAGAGCATTCTACAAATGGCAGTTTTCTTTGTGTAGAGAAACAGGCAATCCAAACTTCAAATGATATAAGTGAAGCACATGAAGCATTCTATAAAGCCATACTCAAAAGATATAAGTGAAGTGCAAAGAGCATTCTATAAATCAACCAAGGACTATCTCATACCAGCATGGTGTATTATTAAAAGAAAAAATAAAATGCACACGACGCTCCAAGATTTACGCTTATCATGTGACGAATAAAAATATAGCTCCAAGTAAAATTACCGATGATCGTTAGAAGAAAGAGGGGATGCCTTCCGGGGCATCCCCAAGCTTAGTTGCTTGGGAGTCCTTGAATATTTCCTTGGGGTGCCTCGGGCATCCCCAAGCTTAGGCTCTTGCCACTCCTTATTCCTTCATCCATCGTGATCTCACCCAAAACTTGAAAGCTTCAATCACACAAAACTTAACAAAACCCTCATGAGATCCGTTAGTATAATAAAGCAAATTACCACTTTAAGTAATGTTAAAAACTCATTCATATTTTATTTTTGAATTATAGCTACTGTATTATAACTTCTTCATGGCTTATACCACCGATAAAATTGATAGTTTCATCAAAACGAGCAAAACAATGCATCAAAAACAGAATCTGTCAAAAACAGGACAGTCTGTAGCAATCTGAACATATACCATACTTATGTAACTCCAAAAATTCTGAAAAATTAGGAACGAATAAAAAATTTGTATAGAAGTACTTTCCAAAAAGTTTCAGAAGCGTTTGACTTTCCAGTAAAAAAATTAAAATCACGCACTACAGCCAAAGTTTTTGTTTTTGCACCGCACAAACCAAACAAGCAATCTAATCATCCTAAAGGAAAATCTTGGCACATTATTTTTATAATACAATGGATTTATACAAGGGGATAATTATTTTTGTTGAAAAGTTTCTGTAATTAAGGTTCACAAAGTTTCCATGGGCATGAACAAAGTTCAAGAAGCTCCCCCACTTCAACGATGCTCGTGTTTCTTACTTTCACTTCTCTTTTTGAAAAAGTTTTAGGTTCCCCACTTTATTTTTTTGTTTTTAACTTTGTAAAAGCACACAACAGAAATAAATGACTCTCTAAAACTTCCGGGTTGTCTCCCTGGCAGCGCTTTCTTTAAAGCCATTAAGCTAGGCATATAGTTCTCAAATAATGGATCCACCCAGATCCCAAGGTATGTCAAAGCCAATTTTAATTAACAATCATTTGTAATTTAGTAGTGAGCACAAAGTAATATATATCATGCAACAACGAAGTCTAACTCTCTTCCTATGCATTGGCATGTCATAAAAGAACAATTCATGCACACAAAGTAAAGGCCAATGCATAGTATAAACAGTTTGTTGCAATTTTATCGTATTAGAAACATAGAGAGGCGGAGATGTAGTTCCTCTCTCATAAGAATTGCAAGTAGGAGCAGCAAGCACATGCATATTATATTTATCAAAATCATCATGTGCAATAGTAGAACGCAACCCATCAATATAGTCCTTAATAAGCGCAAACTTCTCCTATATAGTGTAGTTGGGAGAATTCAAAAAGATAATAGGACTATCATGCGTGGGTGCAATAGAAACAATTTCATTATTAACATAAGGAACTATAGCAAGTTTATCTCCATAAGCATAATTCATATTGGCATCATGGCCACAAGCATAGCAAGCATCAAGTTCATCAAAAAGGGATATTTCAAATGAATCAAAGGGATCATAGCAATTATCATAGCAATCATCCTTCGGTAAGCACGAAGGGAAATTAAACAATGTATGAGTTGAAGAGTTACTCTCATTAGAGGTGGGCACAGGTGATCAATCCGCTCTTCCTCCTTTTGTTCTTCGCTCTCCTCGTCATCTTTTTCATCTAATGAGCTCAAAGTATCCTCAATTTCTTCTTCCATAGATTCCTGCAAAATATTAGTCTCTTCTCATACAGCGGAGACTTTCTCAATAAATGCATCAATATCGACATTGTATTCATAATTCTCATAGCAATATTTAAGTATAGCAAAATTTTCAGGCCTATAAACATCATCATCAAAAGCTTCATACTTTTCAAACAAAGATTCAATTTCATAAGCCCCCTTAAAAGCAACAAATTATTCTATTTGTTCCACATCATAGTAATCATATCTACCATTAGCATAAGAAGCTAAGGTTTCTTCATCATTAAATTTACATGAAAAGGGAAGGTGTGGAGCCTTCATCCTGAGCATACCAATGCAACATATGAATTTGATCCCATAATAGTTTCCCTTTTTGAGTCAAGCGATAATCTCTAAAGTATTCACGTTGATCCAATGTGTCTCCCATTATATAATTGAATGGGGTTTTCTCATGATTATTAAAGTAGTGCATAATATCTTTCACATAATGAGCATTGAGGGTTTTAGGAGGTTCCCCATCTCCATGAGTAGCAAGTACACCTAATTTTTTTGGTGTTTCGTGTTCCATATCCATAGCTAAAGATAGAGAACAACTTAGAACAGCAAATAAAATCTACTTATTGATAAAGCAAACAAGCACACACGAGAATATTCACCCCATGCTATTGCTCCCCAGCAACGGTGCCAGAAAAAGGTCTTGATAACCCACAAGTATAGGGGATCAGTTGTAGCCTCTTTCGATAAATAAGAGTGTTGAACCCAACGGGGAGCTATAGGTAGAACAAATATTCCCTCAAGTTCTATCGACCACCGATACAACTCTACGCACGCTTAACATTTGCTTTACCTAGAACATGTATGAAACTAGAAGTACTTTGTAGGTCTGATGGGATAGGTTTGTAGGATAACAAAGAACACGCAAATAAAAACTAGGGGCTGTTTAGATAAAGAAACAACTAAGTTTATTTTAGTAGAGAGCTTTTTGTCATGGGAAAGTTATTTGTCCCTAGGCAATCGATAACTAGACCGGTAATCATTATTGCAATTTTATATGAGGGAGAGGCATAAGCTAACATACTTTCTCTTCTTGGATAATATGCACTTATTATTGGAACTCTAGCAAGCATCCGCAACTACTAAAGATCATTAAGGTAAAACCCAACCATAGCATTAAAGTATCAAGTCCTCTTTATTCCCATACGCCATAACCCACTTATCCGTGTTTGTGTTTCTATCACTCACGCAATGCAAACAATAAGCAAACCATGAACATATTGCAAACCCTACAGCGGGGATCCCTCACGCTTGTGCGACACGGAGAGCACCATAGGACAGCACCAATAAAAAAACATGCAACTCAAACCAATCACGATCATCAATGAACCCATAGGACAAAACGGATCTACTCAAACATCATAAGATAGCCACACTTCATTGGGAAATAATATATAGCGTCGAGCACCATGTTTAAGTAGAGATTACAGCGGGGAGAAGAGGTGTTACACCGCTACATAGTGGGGGCAGAGAGTTGGAGATGACGGCGGCGAAGTTGTTGGTGTAGATCGCCGTCACGACGATTGCTCCGGCGGCATTCCGGTGCCACCGGGAGAGAGGGGCAGAGAGCCCCCCTCCTTCTTCTTCTTCCTTGACCTTCCCCTAAATGGGAGAAGGGTTTCCCCTCTGGTCCATGGCCTCCATGGCGGCGGAGGGGCGAGAGCCCCTCCGAGATTGGATCTCTCTCTCTGTTTCCTTCTATTTCTGCGCTCTCAGATTCTGGCCATTCACCGTTTCTTAAATTCCCGGAGATCTGTAATTCCGATTGGGCTGAAATTTTAATACGATTTTTATCCGGATATTAGCTTTCTTGCGGCCGAAGAAGGGCACCAACCACCTTACGGGGTGGCTACAAGGGTCCAGGGAGCGCCCCCCGTCCTTTTGGCCCCCTCGGGCATCATCTCGCGTTGATTCTCTTTCCCAAAAATCACATATATATTCCAAATAAAATTTCTGTAAGTTTTTATCCCGTTTGGACTCTGTTTGATATGTATTTTCTGCAAAACAAAAAACATGCAACAAACAGGAACTGACACTAGGCACTAGATCAATATGTTAGTCCCAAAAATAGTATAAAAAGTTGCCAAAAGTGTATAAAAATTGTAGAATATTGGCATGGAACAATAAAAAATTATAGATACGACGGAGACGTATCACGCGCTGCTCGACGCCGTCACGCCCAGCTCCGGCACGGCGGAGTCCAACACGGCCACCTTCTTCTCCTCCAGATCTGCCGCCACAGCGACTGATCTAGCTCGTGGGGACGCAGCACCTCCCGCACCCGCACCACCGACGCAGGCCTGCACGGCATCTGTCGCGGTCTCCACGCCCGTCTTCTTCACATCTCCGTCCACGACGGCGGCTTTGCCACGGCCTTGCTCCATCGGAGCCACAAGCAAGCAGGAGGAGAGAGGGAGGCTGTGGGGGTGAGTGAGCAGGTGGGGTGGCCAGTGAGGGAGACGATGCGCAGAGGAGAGAGGAGGGAGAGGGAGGGGATTTGGGGGAAATGGTGGGGCAATACGGCCGGTGCCGGTTCCCCTCCTCTTATACTGTCGGCCTTTTTTTGGAAGTTATCCACGCACACGTGCACGCGCACGACCACGGGGAAACGCAAACGCCACCGTATAATACACGTACACGCCCGACATACAATAGTACACGGGCCGGCGCGGGCTCGTACAGGGCTCTACGCCTGGTATACGCGCGCTCTATGCCCACCTGAAATGACCATCGTGCCCCTCGTTACGAATGGCGATCGACGCATTTGGGCCGTCCTTGTGTTTCTCGCGCTGAACGTTCACTCCACGGGGGAGCACCGGAGAAGAAACGCTAGCCCGAAACATATATATAAGTCATCAAAAAGTCCTTTTCATAGAAACAGTTCATCAAAAGTCATGGTATTTTCAAAGTTTAGTCATAAAAACATTTGAAATATCAGATACAAAAAGAGAGCGCCAAACAAAAACACAAATAGAAGGAAAATAAAGAATTAGAGCAGTGGTTACCGAAGGTCAATTCTCGGCTCTCGGGAATGCCGACCTTTACCGAGAGTGGCTCTCGGCAAAGCACCTAAACCTAGAAAGTTTCTCTTCTCCCTTTGTGTGCATTCTCGATAATATGTCTTATACTTTTGTTGTTGATTTCTTCCATGCTTGGCAAACCACCTTACCACATTATAGTTACCGTCTTGTTTTCTGCTTTTCAGATGGCCCTCGCCCGGTTCTACAGACCGAGCACCCATCCGGTGGCCCCGGCGGTCTAGGGCGTTGACCGGCACCGAGAGGGGGTAGGCCACGGTGAACAAGTGCTTCTTCGTGTTACGCTAGGTCGTCGCGAGATGACAGACCAAGTCTAAGCCCGTTCTGTCACAGGATCGCCCACCGAAGACTCGGTCTCACGGATGAACGCAGCCGGTCCTCGATGTTCCCGTCCGTCTGTGTGGTTCGTGAGGCATGTGCCACATCAACGACATGCGTAGGTTATTCCAACAACACACCACCCATTTGCATGCATATGCATGGGGCCTTGCGCATGCAGGTGTGGTCCCCCTCCCCCCTCGGGCGGTTTCCAGACCGAGGACCCATCCAGTGGCCCGGACGGTCTAGTGCGTTGACCGGCACCGAGAGGGCGTAGGCCACAGTGAACAACTGCTTCTTCGTGTTACGGCAGGTCGTCGCAAGATGACAGACCAAGTCTAAGCCCGTTCTGTCATAGGATCGCCCAGGGAAGACTCGGTCTCGCGGACGAACGCATCCGGTCCTCGACGTTCCCGCCTGTCTGTGTGGTTCGTGAGGCATGTGTCACGTCAAGGACGTGCGTAGGTTATTCCAACAACACACCATCCATTTGCATGCATATGCATGGGGCCTTGCGCATGCAGGTGTGGTCCCCCCTCCCCCCTCGGGTGGCCCATCCGGTGGCCCCGACGGTCTAGGGCGTTGATCAGAACCGAGAGTGGGTAGGCCACGGTGAACAACTGCTTGTTCATTTGCGGTTGGTCGTCGCGAGATGACAGACCAAGTCTAAGCCCGTTCTATCACAGGATCGCCCACCGAAGACTCGTTCTCCTGGACGAACGCATCCGGTCCTCGACGTTCCCGCCCGTCTGTGTGGTTCATGAGGCATGTGTCACGTCAAGGACGTGCGTAGGTTATTCCAACAACACACCACCCATTTGCATGCATATGCATGGGGCCTTGCGCATGCATGTGTGGTCCCCCCTCCCCCCCCCTTGGGCGGTTTCCAGATCGAGGACCGATCCGGTGTCCCCGGTAGTCTAGGGCGTTGACCGGCACCGAGAGAGGGTAGTCCACGGTGAATACCTGCTTCTTCGTGGTATGACAGGTCACTGTTCTCATGTTTTTTACATTACAGTCCTTCTTCATGGTAAAACATATATATACGTCATCAAAAAGACCTTTTCATCGAAAAAGTTCATCAAAAGTCATGGCATTTTCAAAGTTTAATCATAAAAACATTTGAAATATCAAATACAAAAAGAGAGTGCCAAACAAAAACACAAATAGAAGGAAAATAAAGAATTAGAGCAGTGATTACCGAGGGTCGATTTTCGGCTCTCGGTAATGCCTGCCTTTACCGAGAGTCGCTCTCGGGAAATCTCCTAAACCTAGTTCTTAGCCGATCCCCTTTCTCTCTATTCTATCACTTCAGTCTCTTCTCTTTCTTCTCTGCCCCGCCGCTGGTTCTTCTTTGGGGCGTAATGATGACGGCCGCAGCGGAGGGCCACCGGTGGCGCAGCAGCTCATCGTGCACTCAGGTACTCCTCTCCCCTCCCCTCCCACCCCCTCTCACCTCCCACCCCACTGCCCCGCACCACCCCACCTATCAACCGCATCCCTCTCCCCTCCGGCTCCCTCTCACCTCCGGCTGCCTCTCCCCTCTGGCTCCCTCTCCCTCTCCCCTCTTGCTCCATCTCCCTCTGGTTAGGTGATTTTGCTTAGGTTAATTTTGCTTTGGTTAATTTTGGAGTAGGTCAATTTTGCTTACGTTAAATTTCAAAAAATTATATAGGGATGGAATTAAATTTAGAGAGAGATAGAACAAAATATAGGATAGCAACAGCTTATGCCTCCAAATGCAAGCTTATTGAGAATATTTCATACCGTAAAAGATTTCGCATTTCCTTTTCAGCCCAAGTCTTTACCATTTTCCGAGGATTATGCTTGCAGTAACCATGTCTAAAACGATAATCTCCTTGAACGCATCGATTTCTATCCCTACAGCAAGGAAGTGCATACTTTGTTCACACGGAAACCTTTTTGAATCATAACAATTTAGAAGAGCTGAAAGGATACAACAAAATGCCCATAAACAGCATTCTGACGTAGATTTGACTATTAATTTGTTATAAGAAAAAGCAAGTATAAAATCCATATCTTACTTAAAAACAAGCACTGAAGTTTTATAGACTTTGATTGCTAACTCGCTGGCATCTGTCTTTGTTGCATGATATACATTTGCCTACAAAGGGGGGAAAACAAATCAACTGCCACAGTTAATGTTGAGTTTGTTATTCGAATTACAGATATATATATAGAATGATGAACAAAAAAAGCAGTGCTATGTTCCTCTCATCCTCTGTCAACACTCAACAGCTAAAGTAGTGCTATGCTCCACATAATTTTGTCATAATATTATTGTTAAATCTGCGGGCAATGAAATTGGCAAGTAGCAAATGCCTTGTCACTAGGACGTGCACTGCAAATTGAAGTAATTATGTAACTTCTGATTAGGTATAATAATTCAAAATTTTATTTCTGTGAGCTGCTGCTATTCAACTAGACATTAGAATAATTTAGACTATTTTGGCTATTGGCTATGTGATGCTTCTAGCTAGGATATAAACGAAATTAGGTCAATTTCACTAGTTGTATATTGGCAAGTTCGGTTTTCACTTGTGGTATTTTGGCTATTGTCTCTTATTTATAATTGTATTTTATTTTATTTCAGATTTCTCTTCGTTTTAGTTACTAATACATTTTATTTTGTTTTCAGATTCTGATGGGGGCAGTAGTA
The DNA here is from genome assembly GCA_011799875.1 of Thinopyrum elongatum. Lineage (NCBI taxonomy): Eukaryota > Viridiplantae > Streptophyta > Magnoliopsida > Poales > Poaceae > Thinopyrum > Thinopyrum elongatum. Next base: position 255,940 of record CM022300.1, on the reverse strand, counting down.
AGTATCGGAGAGTCCCGAGCCATCCGGCGACCCATGTCAACAACTCCGGCACGACCGAGTCGTCCGCCTCCCGTCAGGCCACTATAGATGGCGAGTCATCATCGGATGGCGATGTCGGAGTTGACTTAGATGGACCAGATCCGATCGCTACCGAGTCGTGCGACGTGATGGCCTCGGACGGCTCAAGGTCTACCTCGAGCAACACTTCCAAGAGGAAGAAATCCAGGCGTGGTCCGAGGAAGGTCCCGGAACCAACGGCTGCCGGCGCACGTCCTGTCATTTCCCCGATAGGAGAAGGGTAAGCAAGCATTTCATTTGCAACATATTTTGGATGCCACAGCTTTGACACTCACTTATGCTTGTCTTTTTATCATGCAGTCGCTGGGAATTTATCACGACACAGCCTAAGGGGGCTCGCCCGCCGAACAACGTCATCGAATCCCTCTTGAGGAAGCACTTCCCCGGGTTGTCCAAGCCGGGTGATGACGAGCCGCCGTCGCCAGGTTTAACCTGGGAGCATTACCAACACTTCGTGGATTAGAAGAATGTCACCATGGCTACCCGGGTCAACACCGGTTTTTTTGTAAGTATCTTCGCCCCGACCACTTCATTTTTCCATATCCCAATCCTTGTATTAACTGCCATATGCTTTCTTGTAGCAAATATTTGCTTGCGTGGATGGTGAGAAGCAGAAGGCGAACAAAGGCATCGTTAAATCTGTCCGGAAGATACTATCCGACTTAAAGCACACGCTGCGGCACAAAGCCGTGATGCAGCGTCGGCCGCTCGACGACAAGGGAGAGAAGATGACAAGGACGACTGCTTGCAGACCAACTTGTCGCGAGAAGAATACTTGTCAGTGGTAAGTGACTACATCGGTTGCTAGTACTTTGATTCATCTACCTCTTGTTCCTCAATGATTCGATTTTGTCTGACTAGGTGAGGGAACCCTAGATGCAGGACGATTGTTGGGAGACCCTAGTTGACATGTGGTGTGAGCTGACATGACAAGCGCAGCATGTGGAGAAGGGAAACGATCGCACCAAAATACCAGGCCCGGCTCATGTCCAGGGGAGCCGGAACCTAACCGCTCTCAAGTAACACATGGTATGTGGATTAAGATGTTAACTTTTTCGCACGGTGCTTCTTGGTTCATTAAACTTCATGGTTAATATTGCAGGAGGTGACGGTTAGTCACCCGGTCTACATCCTAGATGCCTGGAAAGAAGGCCACAAGGGGAAGGATGGCGCCGAGTTCTGTAGCTTGTCGGCGTAGGAGAAGTACGAGACCTTCAAAGAGGTCTTACAGGAGGTGCACGGGCAGGACGGCGAACCTACGTCCAAACCCCTTGATCCTGAGCTTCTCTTCATTGTTGGCGAGGGGAAGGGCCATGGCCGCCACCTCCTTTGCAACGGGGCGATCGCCACCTCCTCGCATCGCAAGCTGCACGAGATACGCACGTCGAGCACCAGCTCAACTCCATCCATACGGAGTCACCCAACCGCCGCGTCACGTGAGATAAAGCGTCTCAAGGTTAGCAACCTAACCTTTCATTTATGTCCATGCCTTGAAATAGCACCGTTCCAACCTATATGAGCCTAATGACGTATTACAGGATATCATGGAGCAGCGGGCTGCTGAAGAGGAGCAAAGGCGGCTGGCTGAGCAGGAGAGCAGAAATAAGGAATGAGCTAACATGAACGGAATGTTGAAGCTACTCGAGGATCAACTACAGGTAGAACATTCTATAAACTAGAGTAGAACATTCATTATATAGCGACGAACCACCCTCACGTGACTCTACTCTTATAGGTTCTTATGCAATCTCGAAGCAGTGGAAGTGATGCCCCTCCTCCTCCTCCTCCTCCTCCGGAATCTTAACCTGATGGCCCCTCCTACTCCTCAAGATGATCAATGAACTTGTGAACTTCTATGTGACGTGGACGTGTTTTGCTAGAACTTCTATGTGACGTGCACGTGTTTTGCTAGTCAACATATATGTATGAATTTGTGAACTTGTGTGTGCCGTGTATGAATTTGTGAACTTGTGTGTGCTAGTTATGCTTATAGTAGAAGGAATGGGAAACATTTCCAAATTGCACTGTAGTTATGCCTGTGTATGACTACTCCAAATAGCACTGTAGTTGTTTTCATCTGCAGGGATCAGGAAAGAAACAGCTCAACAGCAGAAGGAATGGGAAACATTTCCGAGAGCCACACTCGGAAAAATGTAGACTACTGAGAGTAACTCTCGGTAAAGGGGGCATTTGAGAAGACAATACTGTTGTGCCACTCCTTTTCCGAGAGGGGCTCTCGGAAAAGGAGTCACTGAGCACTTCACTTCTATAGGGCTATGACTATTTTCCAAGGGTGGCGACACTCGGCAAACTATCAGCTGCCATGCGTGGGACACCTGGTCCCACTGGTCATGGGCATTACCGAGCGCTGCTCTCGGCAAAGACATCATAATTTTTTTTGTAAAAATATTTAGCAAATAATTTGAAACTTTTACCGATAAATGTGACCAGTGGAACCACATGTCAGTTAGAAAAATGTTTGTGTGATGTCTTCTTACCGAGGGTGACGTCGCAGCTCTCATTAAAGGGTGAACCAAGTGACGACACCGTCACTCCCGAAAGGATATGCCATGTGGCCTCCATTTGCCGTGCTTGTCTCTCGGTGAATGCCCCGTTTGCCGTGAAGCTAGTTTTAGTCCATTCCCTCATAGGATTGCCCACCGCCGGCTCGATCTGGGTGACGAACACAGCTAGTCCTCGACATTCGTGCCCGTGCATGTGTCCGGTTTGTGAGGCATCTGCCATGTCAAGGATGTGCATTGGGTATTCATACAGCCCACCACCCTTTCATACATATGCCTTGGCCACACGCATGCATGCAGGGCCAGTTGCCGGACCCTCCTGGGGCGGCTTCCCGATCGAGCACACAACCGGTGGCCCGGCGGTCTGAGGCGTTGACCGGCACCGAGAGGGGGTAGGGCACAGTGAACAGCTGCTTCTTCGTGTTACGGCAGGTCGTCGCGAGATAACAGACCAAGTCTAAGCCCGTTCTGTCACAGCATCGCCAACCGAAGACTCGGTCTCGCGGACGAACGCAGCCGGTCCTCGATGTTCCCGCCCGTCCGTGTGGTTTGTGAGGCATGTGTCAAGTCAAGGACGTGCGTAGGTTATTCCAACAACACACCACCCATTTTCATGCTTATGCATGGGGCCTTGCGCATGCAGGTGTGGTGTCCCCTCCCCCCCTAGGGCGGTTTCTAGATCGAGGACCCATTTGGTGGCCCCGGCTGTCTAGGGCGTTGACCGGCACCGAGAGAGGGTAGCCCACGGTGAATACCTGCTTCTTCGTCTTGCGACAGGTCACCGTTCTCATGTTTTTTACTTTACAGTCTTTAAAGTTGAGTTTTGAACAAACTAGCCCAAAACATATATAAAAGTCATCAAAAAGTCCTTTTCATAGAAAAAGTTCATCAAAAGTCATGGCATTTTCAAAGTTTAGTCATAAAAACATTTGAAATATCAGATACAAAAAGAGAGTGCCACACAAAAACACAAATAGAAGGAAAATAAAGAATTAGACAGTGGTTACCGAGGGTCGATTCTCGGCTCTCGGTAATGCCCAACTTTATCGAGAGTAGCTCTCGGTAAATCACCTAAACCTAGAAGGCTTCACTTCTCCCTTTGTGTGCATTCTCGATAATATGTCTTCTACTTTTTTTGTTGTTTTCTTCCATGTTTTTCAGATGGCCCTCGCCCGGTTCAACAGACTGAGCACCCATGCGGTGGCCCCGGCGGTCTAGGGCGTTGACCGGCACCGAGAGGGGGTAGGCCACGGTGAACAACTGCTTCTTCGTGTTGCGGCAGGTCGTCGCGAGATGACAGACAAAGTCTAAGCCCGTTCTATCGCAGGATCGCCCAACGAAGACTCGGTCCTGCGGACGAACGCAGCTGGTCCTCGACATTCCCGCCCGTCTATGTGGTTTGTGAGGCATGTGTCACGTCAAGGACGTGCGTAGGTTATTCCAACAACACATCACCCATTTGCGTGCATATGCATGGGGCCTTGCGCATGTAGGTGTGGTCCCCCCTCCCCCCCTCAGGCGTTTTCCAGATCAAGGACCCATCCGGTGGCCCCGGGGGTCTAGGGCGTTGCCAGGCACCGAGAGGGGGTAGGCCATGGTGAACAACTGCTTCTTCGTGTTACGGCAGGTCATCGCGAGATGACAGACCAAGTCTAAGCCCGTTCTGTCATAGGATCGCCCGCCAAAGGCTCGATCTAGGTGATGAACGCAGCTAGTCCTTGACATTCATGCCCGTGCATGTGGCCGGTTTGTGAGGCATCTGCCACGTCAAGGATGTGCATTGGATATTCGTACACCACACCGCCCTTTCAGACATATGCCTTGGTCACACGAATGCATGCACTAGTTGAAACCGGCCCGTTTGTCCCGGTTCCAGAGGCCCATTAGCCCCGGTTCTGGAACCGGACTAAATGGTCGGGACTAAAGCCCAAAACCTTTAGTCCCGGTTCGCTTACGAACCGGGGCAGAAGGGGCTCCACGTGGCCGCTGCGGGGAGCCCAGGCAGGACGACCTTTAGTCCCGGTTGGTAACAACAACCGGGACCAAAAGGCCTCCATGCGTCAGCATTTGGCAGGAGCTGGGGTTTTTTTTTAAAGGTGGGGGGGGGGGGTTAGCGGGTTTTGGAGGGTTAATTTAGGGGTTTCATATTGTGTTAACTAGCTAATAGAGAGAAGTGTCCTCTCTTTCTCCATGCTTGGTCAATGCTAGCTACTATACGTATAGAGAGAACTCCACACGCTAGCTAGTAAGCAAATGAAGGAACCATTAAGTACACAAGATCGTCATGAACATATACAGAGAGAAGTGATCGACCTCTCTTTCTCCGAGAGATTGGTCGAACAACAAGTTTTCGTATATCTATCCGACGCTACTAGCTACATATATACAATATAAGATCTCTTACGTACAATCCCTAACATCAAATGCCAAATTCCACATGCTATTCTCTGGCTTTATTTATGACGTGGTCAAGAAAGAATCCCGCCAATTCCTCGTGAATTGCTCATATGCGATCATGTGGTAGGAGTTCATCCCGCATCTGCCACAACTAATTTGAAGAAGCGGGTCAATACATATATATGAATGAAACTCAACACAAATGATGGTAATAAAATAAAATTGTGAATATTATTGCTTACTCACTTCATATTGTTTTTCAGAGTAGCCTCGCTTAGAGTTCGTCGCGTTGTAGATGAACTCGCAAACGTAGTATCCACAAAAATCACTCCCGGCTTCCTGCCACAAGCACTTTACGAGAAATAGAGTTCAATCAAACTGATAATCAAGCATTATAAATGGTATTGATGAAACTAGAATCAATGGGAGATGCGCGAAACTAGCTAGTAGTACTTACTTTCGGGTGTGTAAATCGCAGCTCCCTCGGCAGTGCCGGAACAATTCTGGTGAACTTTTTCCAAACCCTGCCAGACAAAGAAAATAATTACTTGATATCAGGAAATGAACAAAGTTGCCGATATGGTGCGAAAATGATCGATTGAACTTACTTCTGGTGCATTTCAGTCATGTTCGCATACTCTTGGGGATATTTTCGTCTGGAGTCTAAGACGGTTACTACTCCCCGCTCTAGCTTAATCTCTAGCAGAATAAAGTGGAACCTGCGCACGCATGCATAACTCATCAATTACATTACTATAACCTCGAGTAATAAGGGAAACCGAATATGGACAAGACAGTAACACCCACTTGAAGTTGTAAGGAAAGAGCATTTTCTCTCTGTTTTGATTTTTAAGCAACAATTGTAGCAAGTTGTCCTTGGTTTCTGTGGCATTCTTTTGAACCGTCCATTCATGTATGATATTTGGGTTAATGGACCCCAATGTCATTGATTTGTGCTTTTCAGCATTCGACGATCTTCAATCTACATAATATAGTGAGGATAATTATATATACATGCAATGAAAGAGCTGAGCTATATATAGAGACTTAATTACAGAAGTAGTACTTACAGACAGTAGCAAGTCACGAGTGTTTTGGCGACGGCCTTTTGATTGTATAATTGGAATAACTTGTCAAATTCAACAGACAACTAATCAATTCCAATGATGTCGTGCTCCTCTTTAATTCTCAGCGTCAAAGTATCCTTCCTAGACTCGCTGTAGGTTTTCATGTACCATTCATGGAATCTTCGGATCATCGTTGTTAGAGGAGGATGATCAGGTTTGACGAGAGGCTGCCCGTACTGGTATCGGAATTCTTCCACCTCCATTATTTCAAACTCTACATCATCGCTCAGGTATTCAGCAGGATTGGTAGCGGGCACCATCCCCGGCTGATTAGCAACGATATCGCTAGACACATTGAGCGGGCGGCACGATTGGTTCGCCTGTTCGCCGAGCTGGGGATTTTTTTTTCCACTTCTTTGTTCTGGTAACCTTGCATGCATGCAAGTGTTTCCCAACCGCTCCACTTCCTTATATGTAATTTCAATAATGCGCTAATAGTTGGATTGCAGCAGAGACGGTGGTGGTCGCTTCAGGGCATCGATAGTGCACTTCAGTTTCAGCAGATCTATCGTCTCCTTCGGAGGTAGAGGTTTCCGTGCAAAATGTTCATGCACTTCGGCAACACTGATTTCCGAGGTTTCCTCATCAGTCCTCTCATATGGTAACTTTTCCAGAGGCTTGAGAGATGGACGGTATCTGAATTGCTTCCCGCCTCTTCTTGTACAGCTATCCGCCGGATAGGCGGCGGCTCTCTTCCGCCGTTGCTGACGAGGCGGAGGAGGAGGCGGAGTGCTCCGACGCGCCGGAGGAGGCGGAGGAGGAGGTGGAGTGCCCTCACGCGCCGGAGGAGGCGCAGAAGGAGGCGGAGTGGCCTCACGCGCCGGAGGAGGAGGAGGAGGAGGAGGCGGAGGCGGAGTGCCCTGACTCGCTGGAGGAGGAGGTGGAGGCGGAGGCGTCCAGTTTGGAAGCTTGATGTACTCCTTCCGCCATAGACATGTAGTCCTCGGAGAATAACCCTGCTGATTCTCCCCTTCACCTGTAGGGTGGTCAAGCTCGAGCCACCAACCGGGACCAATAGTCTTGCACAGCGGTGTGGTGGTGGGAGTTTAGTCCCACCTCGCTAGCTGAGAGAGAGCCGCACCTGTTTATAAGGTGCGGTGCGCCTGAGCTTTCGAGCTCCTCTCTAAAGCAGGCTTACGGGCCTAAACACTCTGTATGTGCCTGTGGGCCTACTGGGTCTTCTGCGGGCCTGAATCCTGGCCCATGGTTGGGTTTCTAGTCGTATTCAGGCCGTGGTGGCATTTTTTTATATTTTTTTCCTAGTTTTTTGTTTGGTTTTTTGCTTTATTTATTTTCTTTTGTTTCTACTTACAGTTTTTCAGTGATTCTTTTCGCTTTTAGGTCACAAAAATTATAAACTTCCTGTTAGTGCCATTAGTATTCAAATTTGAATAGTTTAAATTTGAATTTTTTGAAATTTGTGTGAATCACTAGTTTGTGAATAACTTTACTATAAAAATAGATTTTTGAGTGATTCTTTTTATGCTATTTAATATACTGTGTTTATCATTATATTCAATTTGGTAATTTTTAGGTTATTTTAAATGTATGTTTTAATCAAAAACAGATTTTGTTATTTTAGTTTGCTATTAAAGTTTCTAACAAAAAAATTCTTTATGAAAATTCTTTTTGCTATTAATGTTTTGAAAAAAAAATGCTTTGATAATTTTAGTTGCATCAACTTTATATAATTTTAGTTTCAAAAATACTAGCGGTTTATAAAAGCTTTTTAGTTGATTCCTTTTGCTATTAGAGTTTTGTAAAAGCTTTTTAGTTAATTCTTTTTGCTATTGAAGAATATTATAGTTTTATTTTAGTTGATCATAACAGAATATTTTAATTGATTATTTTTAGTTCATTCTTTTTCCTATTAGAGTTTCATAAAAGTTTTCTAGTTCATTCTTCTTGCTATTAGTTCGTTCTTTGAGCTAAATGACCCTGAAATTGAAAAACACTATAAATGAACTCTGAAAAGGTTGAAAGTTGGCATGATATCATCATTTCACGCACATAGCATGTGCTAAAAAGTTGAGAGGGTTACAGCAAAAGCTTGATACACATCATGTACAAAATGGACAATCTCTTTCGAAGTATCAGGGTTTCGGACGAAAATTCATCTGTTACAAAGGGATTGCATTTTTTTGAACTTATTTGAACTCCAGACTTTTTGTGTGTTCAAAATGAACCATTCAAAGCCACATCATCAATTTTCAATCCTTTCTGACTTCATTTGGTATTTTCCATGCATTTACTCATTTGTTTGAGCTAAATGACCCTGAAATTGAAAAGCACTGCAAATGAACTCTAAAAAGGTTGAAAGTTGGCATGGTATTATCAATTCACCCACATAGCATGTTATAAAAAGTTGAGAGGTTTATGGCAGAAACTGGATGCACTTCGTGTACAAAACGGACAATCTCTTTCGAAGTATCAGGGTTTCGGTCGAAAACTCATCTGTTACAAAGGGATTTTATTTTTTTGAACTTACTTGAACTCCAGACTTTTTGTGTGTTCAAAATGAACCATTCAAAGCCACATCATCAATTTTCATCCCTTTCTGACTTCATCTGGTATTTTTCATGCATTTACTGATTTTTTTAAGCTGAATGACCCTGAAATTGAAAAGCACTACAAATGAACTCTGAAAAGGTATCATCATTTCACCCACATAGCATGTTATAAAAAATTGAGAGGGTTACGGCAAAAACTGGATGCACTTAGTGTACAAAACGGACAATCTCTTTCGAAGTATCAGGGTTTCATGCGATAACTCATCTGTTACAAAAGGCATTTCATTTCTTCACATGTAACTGCAGTGATATTCTAGATCAAAGGAATCATCATAATAGTTGTGGAGAGAAAGTCTTCACTCTTTTCTTCGCTTGTGTCCTTTGCTTATTGCGCCGTAACCATGGATAATCTTCATCGGTTAACAGGGTGCTTGTGTCAGCCTTGACTTTGAAGCGAGGAATTTCATGAAACTTTTCATAATCTTCAGACATGTCTGTCTTGCCCTCCAATCCCACGATGTCTCTTTTTCCTGAAAGAACTATGTGGTGCTTTGGCTCATCGTATGATGTATTCGCTTCCTTATCTTTTCTATTTCTCGGTTTGGTAGACATGTCCTTCACATAGAAAACCTGCGCCACATCATTGGCTAGGATGAATGGTTCGTCTGTGTACCCAAGATTGTTCAGATCCACTGTTGTCATTCCATACTGTGGGTCTACCTGTACCCCACCTCCTGACAGATTGACCCATTAGCACTAAAACAAAGGGAACTTAAAATCATGTCCATAGTCAAGTTCCCATATGTCCACTATGTAACCATAATATGTGTGCTTTCCCCTCTTTGTTGCTGCATCAAAGCGGACACCGCTGTTTTGGTTGGTGCTCTTGTGATATTGGAAGATCGTGTAAAATGTATTCCCATTTATCTCGTACCCTTTGTAAGTCAATACAGTCGAAGATGCTCCCCTGGCCAACGAGTACAGCTCATCAGAAACAGTGTTGTCACGCATGAGACGTGTTTGCAACCAACTGCCGAAAGTCCTGATGTGTTCACATGTAAACCAGTCGTCACACTGCTCCGGGTGTTTGGAGCGCAGAATATTCTTGTGTTCATCGACATACGGGGTCACCAAGGTAGAATTATGTATAACTGTGTAGTGTGCTTGAGACCAAGAATGCCCGTCCCTACATATTATTGAGTCCGCTCCTAGCGTGCCTTTTCCAGTCAGTCTCCCCTCATACCGCGATTGAGGGAGACCAATCTTCTTCAGGTCAGGAATGAAGTCAACACAAAACCCAATGACATCCGCTATTTGATGGCCCATGGAGATGCTTCCTTCTGGCCTAGCGCGGTTATGAACATATTTCTTTAGGACTCCCATGAACCTCTCAAAGGGGAACATATTGTGTAGAAATACAGGGCCCAGAACGACAATCTCATCGACTAGATAAACTAGGACGTGCGTCATGATATTGAAGAAGGATGGTGGGAACACTAGCTTGAAACTAACAAGACATTGCGCCACATCACTCCTTAACCTTGGTAGGATTTCTGGATCGATCACCTTCTGCGAGATTGCATTGAGGAATGCACATAGTTTCACAATGGCTAATCGAACGTTTTCCGGTAGAAGCCCCCTCAATGCAACCGGAAGCAGTTGCGTCATAATCACGTGGCAGTCATGAGACTTTAGGTTCTGGAACTTTTTCTCTGGGATATTTATTATTCCCTTTATATTGGACGAGAAGCCAGACGGGACCTTCATACTGAGTAGGCATTCAAAGAAGATTTCCTTCTCTTCTTTGGTAAGAGCGTAGCTGGCAGGACCTTCATACTGTTTGGAGGCATGCCGTCTTTTTCGTGCACACGTTGCTGGTCCTCCCGTGCCTCCGGTGTATCTTTTGTCTTCCCATACACGCCCAAGAAACCTAGCAGGTTCACGCAAAGATTCTTCGTCACGTGCATCATGTCGATTGCAGAGCGGACCTCTAGGTCTTTCCAATAGGGTTGGTCCCAAAATATAGATTTCTTCTTCCACATGGGTGCGCATCCCTCAGCGTCATTCGGAATAGCTAGTCCGCCGGGACCATTTCCAAAGGTTACTTGTAAGTCATTGACCATAGCAAGTATGTGATCACCAGTACGGATGGCGGGCTTCTTCTGGTGATCTACCTCGCCTTTGAAATGCTTTCCTTTCTTTCGACATTGATGGTTGGTCGGAAGAAATCGACGATGCCCCAGGTACACATTCTTCCTGTATTTGTCCAAATATATACTTTCGGTGTCATCTAAACAGTGCGTGCATGCGTGGTTTCCCTTGTTTGTCTGTCCTGAAAGGTTACTGAGAGCAGGAAAATCATTGATGGTTACAAACAGCAACGCATGTAGGTCAAATTCCTGCTATTCGTGCTCATACCACACACGTACACCGTTTCCATTCCACAGCTGTAAAAGTTCTACAACTAGTGGCCTTAGGTACACATCAATGTCGTTGCCGGGTTGCTTAGGACCTTGGATGAGAACTGGCATCATAATGAACTTCCGCTTCATGCACATCCAAGGAGGAAGGTTATAGATACATAGAGTCATGGGCCAGGTGCTATGATTGCTGCTCTGCTCCCCAAAAGGATTAATGCCATCCGCGCTTAAACCAAACCATACGTTCCTTGCGTCACCTGCAAAGTCCCCCCACTTTCTCTCAATTTTTCTCCACTGCGACCCGTCAGCGGGTGCTCTCAACTTCCCGTCTTTCTTACGGTCCTCTTTGTGCCATCGCAACAACTTGGCATGCTCTTTGTTTCTGAAAAGACGTTTCAACCATGGTATTATAGCAGCATACCACATCACCTTGGCAGGAACCCTCTTCCTGGGGCGCTGGCCGTCAACATCACCAGGGTCATCTCGTCTGATGTTATACCGCAATGCACCGCATACCGGGCATTCGTTCAAATCCTCGTACGCACCGCAGTAGAGGATGCAGTCATTAGGGCATGCATGTATCTTTTGCACCTCCAATCCTAGAGGGCATACAACCTTCTTTGTTGCGTACGTACTGTCGGGCAATTAGTTATCCTTTGGAAGCTTCTTCTTCAATATTTTTAGTAGCTTCTCAAATCCTTTGTCAGGTACACCATTCTCTGCCTTCCACTGCAGCAATTCCAGTGTGGTACCGAGCTTTGTGTTGCCATCTTCGCAATTGAGGTACAACCCTTTTTTGTGATCCTCTAACATGCGATCGAACTTCAACTTCTCCTTTTCACTTTCGCATTGTCTCTTTGCATCAACAATGACCCGGCGAAGATCATGATCGGGCACATTGTCTCGTTCCTCTTGATCTTCAGCTTCCCCCGTTGCAGCATCACCGTATTGAGGGGGCACATAGTTGTCATCATCCTCTTCTTCTTCGCTGTCTTCCATCATAACCCCTCTTTCTCCGTGCTTGGTCCAAACATTATAGTGTGGCATGAAACCCTTATAAAGCAGGTGGGTGTGAAGGGTTTTCGAGTCAGAGTAAGGCTTCGTATTCCCACATATAGGGCATGGACAACACATAAAACCATTCTGCTTGTTTGCCTCAGTCACTTCGAGAAAATTATGCACGCCCTTAATGTGCTCGGAGGTGCGTCTGTCACCGTACATCCATTGCCGGTTCATCTGCGTGCATTATATTTAATTAAGTGTGTCAAAAACCATTACAGAACATCATGAATAGATAAGTGATCAAATTAATAGAAGTTCATCGTCACATTAAAACCAAAGTACATACATAGTTCTCATTGAACAACATATAGCTCTCCAGAGCATCTACTTAAACCATACATTGAAACTATCTAAAACATTTCAATGCAACAACAAATGTGATCGTAATCGCAACTAAGGTAACAATTGATCCAACGGCATAATGATACCAAGACTCAGTATGAATGGCATATTTTCTATACTTTCTAATCTTCAAGCGCATTGCATCCATCTTGATCTTGTGATCATCGACGACATCCGCAACATGCAACTCCAATATCATCTTCTCCTCCTCAATTTTTTTCAATTTTTCCTTCAAGTAATTGTTTTCTTCTTCAACTAAATTTAACCTCTCGACAATAGGGTCGGCTGGAATTTCCGGTTCACATACCTCCTAGATAAAAAAATCTATGTCACGTTGGTCGGCATAATTGTCATAAACACTAAATGAAACTAATAGTTATAAAAGATAATATATATACCACATCCGAATCATAGACAGGACGAGGGCCGACGGAGGCGGATACCAAAACCATCGCACTATATAATAACAAACAATAATAAAAGTAAGAAAATTACCCAAGTATCTATCTAAATCATACAAGTAAGAACTTTTTTCTTTTAGAAAGAAGATAAGAACAAGAGGCTCACCACGGTGGTGCCAGCGACGAGATCGGCGCGGGCGATCGACGGCGGTGAGGACAGGGACGGGACAGAACGGACCGCCAAACCTAGACAAATCTTGAGGAAAATGGAGCTTGGACAAGGAGCTTCGAGAGGAGAAAGCTTAAGTGTGGCTCGGGCATTTCATCGAACACCTCATGTGCATAGGAGGTGAGCTAGAGCACCACAAAGCTCTCCCATGGCCGTCCAAAAAAACAGAGCACTCCACTGCTCTGCTCGCGGGGTATATATAGGCATCTCTTTGGTCCCGGTTTGTGGCTAGAACCGGGACTAAAGGACCCCATTTGGTCCCGGTTCCAGCCACCAACCGGGACCAATGGTTGTGGCCCAGGAGCGAGGCCCATTGGTCCTAGTTCGTGTCTGGAACCGGGACCAATGGGGCCAGACGAACTGGGACCAATGGCCCACGAGGCCCGCCCGGCCCCCTGGCCTCATGAACCGGGACCGATACCCCCATGGGTCCCGGTTCGTGAGTGAACCGGGATTAATGGGCTTACCTGGCCAGGACCAAAGCCTTGTTTTTTACTAGTGATGCAGGGCCAGTTGCCGGACCCCCCCCCCCCTGGGCTGCTTCCCGATCGAGCACCCAACCGGTGGTCCCGGCGGTCTACAGCGTTGACCGGCACCGAGAGGGGATAGGGGTTGGTGAATACCTGCTTCTCGGTGTTACTGCAGGTCACTGTTTTCATTCTTTTACTTTATATGTAGTGCTTAATTAAAAGTTGAGATTTGTAAAAATCTAACCGAAAACAGAAGTCATCAAAACTCATGGCATTTTGGATCTTTAGTCATTAAAAGTCATGAAATATCAGAAACCTTTACCGAGACGGCTCTCGGTAAAGGTTCTAACCCGAGGTCTGCACATCCTCTCCATTCGTAGTCGTGCTCGGTAAATATGTGTTATTCCTTTTGTTATTGTTTACATCTCCTTTTATTTTCTTACATGCTTCGCAAAGCACCTTATCATTTTAGAAAGACATTAGCGAGATGGGGTTTTCTAGCCGTGTGCCCTTACGGAGGCCCGGACTGTCTACGACGTTGACATGCACCGAGAGGGGGTAGGGGTTGATGAATACCCGCTTCTCCGTGTTACGACAGGTCTCTGTTTTCATTACTTTTACTTTATAGTGCTTAGAAGTTTAGATTTGAAAAAATATAGCCCAAAACACAAGTCATCAAAAGTCATGTCATTTTGAAACTCGAGTCATTAAAAGACATGAAATATCGGACAAAAAATGAGAGTGGCAAAGATACACACACAAATAAAAGGTAAATATGATGTGGCTTACGATCAGTACTGAGGGTCCATAACCGTTTTCGATAATAGCTGCATGTACCGACAGCCCTCTCGGTACAGGTTGTAACCCTAGGTCTAGGGGTCTTTTCCGTTTGTAGCCGTGCTCGGTAAGAATTTTTCTTTTATAAAGGAACGGAGGGAGTAGTGCTTAGAAGTTGAGATTTGAAAAAATCTAACACAAAACACAAGTCATGGCATTTTGGAACTTTAGTCATTAAAAGATATGAAATATAAGACAAAAACATAGAGGGCAAAAGAAAACACACAAAAAAGGAAAATAGGACGTGGCATATACTTTGTCGAGCGTCGAAAAGAGACTCTCGGTAATATGGAAAGTAACTGACGGAGCCGTCTGTTGCGAACGGGCACGCCACGTGGCTGCTCTTTGCCGTGCGCCGCTCTCGGCGTTTGCCCCGTTTGCCGTGCGGTGCTGGTTCGCCGTGACCCCGTGACGGTAAAGTAGGAAGTTGCTGTGTTTGCCGAGAGTGGCTCTCGGCGTTGTTTAGTTTGCCGAGTGTCCGTGTTTTGGCTCTCGGCGAAGACGCTGACACGTGGCGTATATGAATATTCCAGTAGTGCAGGGCCCATGGGTCGAACTTGTAGATATCGACGTCGGTAACAATAGCGACGAGGCACGGCGACTGAGTGGCGCGGTTGCGGAGGTAGTGAAGGATGAGCTCCTCGTCCGTCGGGTGGAACCGGAAGCCCGGCGGCAGCTGCATGGCCGGGTCCGACATGATCGATGCTCGCTCGCACTCGATGACAAAAACCCTAGCTAGCTTCGATTGCTTGCTAACCAGCCTTCAAACGGATTAGCTAACCAAAGCCCGTAGCTATGAGAAATGCATGCGGGGCTGGAATTCTTGGAGATGACGAGAGGGGAGGAGCCGCTCAACAATATATAGTTGCGGATTCTTGTCCTCCTGTGGCCCCGGCGAGGGGGCTGGTGCTTCTCCGTGGTTTCGGGACGGGGTAATGTGGTTACCGTTGATTCGTAATCCATCACGCGTGATGGCGCCATGACGTCGGCCGGTGAAACTATCGCTGGCGCAGGCACGTGTTGCCGGCCGATGCTTCCAGTGAGGGGTTTGGGCCGGCCGAGCCGCCGTTTGGACCGACCGCCGGCGGACCGGACCGGACCGGACCGGACCAACCAGCCTGGCGGTCCTGTTTTCGGTGACCGGACCGGCGGCTCTCCAGACCGGGCCGGACCGAGCGGACCGGCAAGTGGCGACGGCGAGCGGCAGCGCACACGGCGGCAGGAGGCCATGACGAGCACGCACGGCGGCAGGAGGCCATGGTGACTGTCGCGGCGGCGCATGGCGGCAGGAGGCCATGGATGGCGCGTGTGTTATGTTAATCTAGCTGCACCTGTTCTATCTTCAGTTAGTTAGTTTTTCTGAATAATCCAGAAACGTGCAGTGTACACGGTCAGGTTCAGTTTAGACAGGTTAGTGTCAGGCTAGTCCTTTTTTCTTCAGACTTAGTCGTAGCTTGGTTCGTTGCTGTAATCGTGGGTGTACTGGCTACGACTCTGTCCGTGGGATGGCGCGGATAAAACGGATCGTGGGCAGTGCATACTGCGAGTCTGTTACGCTTGAGAATAAAAGGAAGGAAACAGAAAAGGCGCAATTTGAGGCATCGCAAAGTGTTGTCTTCGTGTGTCTCCTCTTTCCTCTGTTCGTCTGAACTTTGCAAGGTTCAGGTGTGTGTGTGTCCACCTCGCGTGCGTGTGCTGATCCAGGGCTGGGTCCAACATTTGGTATTAAGAGCGTTGGTTCACGGAGGCGGAGCACGGCTGCGGAGATAGGAGGAGTTGTGGCGGCGGCGAGCAGTGATGGGCGATACTTCACCGAAGAGCAGCGGCGGCGGAAAGTACACGCCGCCCACGAAGAGGACCGGGGATGACGACACGGGCGCGGAGGACCGGCGGCGTCCCGATCCAGTACCCAATGCTCACGGACTCGAACTATGGTCTGTGGGCGGTGAAGATGAGGATCATTCTACGTCCGTTCGGCGTGTGGCCGGCGCTCGAGGGCAGGGGCGAGTTTAACCAGAGCAGGGACGATGAAACGTTTGCCGCGCTCTCTCAGTCTGTTCCTGACTCGGTGATGATGGCAGTGGCTGAATGCACTACCGCCCATGAGGCCTGGGAGGCGATCCGGCGCATGCGCGTCGGCGAGGACCGCGTCAAGAAGGCACGGATCAAGCAGTTAATGCGGCAACTCGACCGCATGGAGATGGACGATGCTGAGTCCGTAAGTGTGTTTGCGCAGAAATTGTTGCCGCTCGTCGGAGAAATCCGATCGCTGGGCGAGACGGTGTTGGATGAGTCGATCATTGAGATCCTCTTCAATGCCGTGCCGAGCCGGTTTGGGGACATTGTGAACACCATCGAGCAGTGGGGTGATCTCTTCACCATGACACTGTCGGAGGCCATGGGGCGCCTTGCCGCCCTCGAAGAGAGCCAGCGTGGCCAGCGCCGTCACTCCGGTGGGAAGGAGGATCAACTCGTGTTGATGACGCAGGCCCTCGAACAGATGATGAAGGGCAAAAAAGGGTCACCCGGAGCCGGCAGCAGTAACACCGGTCGTGGCCGTGGAGGCGGTCGAGGTCGCGGAGGTGGCCGTGGTGGGCTCAGTGACCGTGGACAAGCTGGGCGCGGCGAGAGCAAGGACGCGGGGAAGCAGAAGAAGCACCGCAAGTTTGACATCACAAAGGTCTGGTGCTTCAATTGTAATGAGATTGGTCATTTTCAGTCTCAGTTCCCGGAGCCGAACCGCGAGCAGGTGAACTTGGCACAGGCAGAAGAGGATGACGAGCCTGGACTCCTTATGCTCGAGGCATGTGAGCTAGTTCCATCTGAATTCAAACCCTCTGAACAGGTGTTTCTGAATGAAGAAAAGGTGCAGCCAATGCTAAGTGGTAGCCAAGATCTCTGCTGGTACTTGGATACAGGAGCTAGCAACCACATGACCGGGTGTCAATAGAAGTTTGCTCAACCTGATCACACAGTGAAGGGAAAGGTCAGGTTCGGGGATGGCACGGCTGTAGATATATGTGGGCGTGGGTATGTTCTGATGCAATGTCACACAGGAGAGCACCGGGGGCTTACAGAGGTGTATTTCATACCCCGACTGAAGAGTAATATCATCAGCTTGGGACAACTGAATGAAAATGGCTGCAAGTATACCAGCCAGGGTGGGTTAATGTGAGAGGACAGTCAAAGAAATGTATTGGCAAAGGTTAGGCGCACTCGCAACCGGATGTACATTCTGAACATCCAACCAACTGAGCCTGTGTGCTTGTTGGCTCATGCCAAGGATGAGGCCTGGCTTTGGCATATGAGATATGGACATGTGAATTTTCGGTCCCTGTGTTCCCTTGCTGCGGATAATATGGTCACAGGCATGCCGCATATTGATCAGATCACGCAGGTATGTGATGGCTGCATGATTGCCAGGCAACGATTCCTTCCGTTTCCTGCACAAGCAACATACCATGCTACACAGCAGCTTCAACTAATCCGTGGTGATCTTTGTGGCCCAATTTCACCTGAAACCCCAGGGGGGAAGAGGTATTTTCTTCTCTTTGTTGATGATTACTCGAGGTACATGTGGATTGTACTATTGCGTAGCAAGGATGAGGCCCTAGAGGAAGTGCAGAAAGTTCAGAGAGCTGCTGAAACTGAAACGGGACTGAAATTGAAAGCCATCCGGACTGACAGAGGTGGTGAGTTCACGTCAAATGAATTCACAGAGCATTGCGACGGACATGGTCTGAAGCACTTTCTGACTGCACCCTACACCCTGCAGCATAACGGCGTAGTCGAAAGGAGAAACCAAACCGTGGTTGGCATGGCTAGAAGCCTCCTGAAGAGCATGGGAGTACCTGCACGGTTTTGGGGTGAGGCGGTGACCACTTCTGTGTACTTGTTGAACAGATCCCCAACCAAAAGTGTAAAGGGAAGGACTCCCTATGAGGCGTGGCACGAGAGAAAACCATCAGTCGAGCATCTCCGGACATTTGGCTGTGTCGCGCATGTAAAGAAGGTTGGACCCGGAGTGTCCAAACTATCAGATAGAAGCTCCCAGATGATCTTCATTGGCTATGAATCTGGTTCGAAGGCCTATCGCATGTATGACCCCAAACACAAGAAACTTATTGTATCACGAGTTGTTGTGTTTGAGGAAGATAGGCGCTGGGATTGGAGCTCCACAGGATCAGTGGGAAGCAACGATGGAAGTTCATTTGTTGTTAGCTACCCAGAACAGCCAGATTGTGAGGACGCAGGAGAGGTAGCAGAAACGATTGCCACGGCAGCAGATTCACCAAGCAGAACTCCTACCATGGCAGCGCCTCAGCAAGGTGATAGAACAAGACGTGCCAATGACGGGGCTGCGATCCCGCTGGACCTTGAAGCCTCTCCGGTGACCCCTGTTTATGCTCCTGGTTCTCCTAACACCCCGTACACCGAGCCGTCGCAGGGGCCACAAGGGAAGCGGCTGCTCGAAGAAGTCTATGAAGAAACAATGGAGATCAAGCAAGCAGATGCTGGGCTATGTCTGTTTGGTCTGGGGGAGCCTGCAAGTCATGTTGAAGCACTAGAAGAGGCTTCCTGGAAGAAGGCCATGAAAGAGGAGCTGACAGCCATAGAAGAGAACCATACTTGGGAATTGTGTGATCTGCCTAGAGGACAGAGACCGATTGGACTCAAATGGGTGCATAAGTTAAGGAAAGATCCGAATGGAGAAGTAATCAAGCACAAGGCGAGACTGGTTGCAAAAGGTTATGTGCAGCGAGAGGGCATAAGCCAATAAGGCAGGATACCAATGTTTGAACCGCGCATCATGGCAGCAAGTTCTTTTTGGCAACCTTTAATTTTTCTGAGAACTCGAACTTGCGAGAGATAGATTCTTTTTGAACCGGAATTTTAAACCAGATATTGAGAGCTTCAAAGCTTCATGAGAGACAGATTTCCCTTGAACCGGATTTTAAACCGGAATCCTTCTTTTTAAGCCGGAATTCTTCTATTAAACCTGAATTTTGTAATTGCCAGACACTTTTTTTGGCCGAAAGTTTTCTGACGGCCTTTAAATTTTCATCAATATGGCAGTAGCCTCCGGGACCGGGTTATCTTCCCTTCAATGACCTGGGGTTCTTGAATTTGATCATGATATAAAGCACCATACAATTTGAGCAGCGGAATGCTAAAATTTGATGTAAACCAGAGGCTTGAGGCGAATTGACAATCCTCGCCATCCTCAATGTATATTTCCAGCATAAATCATTTAACAAACTCCATGACATGACAGTCACTTTTGCAGTAGACAATTGCCCTGCGTTAAAGAGATTGCAAACCAGAATAATATAAAAATATACCGGATGGATTTCACCTACTACGTTAGGCCAGAAATAATCCGCCGCAGAGTTAATGATCATGACGGTGAAGCTGAAATCAATCACATGCAAGTCGGCCGCGGGAGCAGACAGATAAGACGGCCGCGACATTATAAGCTGGTGCTGACAGGCGAGTCAACCCCATCGGTGCATGGACGGGCGAGTCAATCGCAGGCGTGGTAAGCCGTGCGGACGGCGAGTCAATCGCGGGCGGCGGCTTGCGCATTCCCGTTCAACAGCAAGCGGGTGCGGACGCCAGCGCATGATGATGCTAACACACACTCCATAGGCATATCATGGCACCACCTTTATAATGAATCATTGTCGTGCACAAAATATATTGTGGACCAAAGTTATTATTTTTTGACAAAAACAATATGCGCTAAAAATAGACTTAGATGGATATCACCTGATTTGTTTGGATGATAAATGATCCGTTCAACGCAGCAGAGGCGGCTCAACATGGCCCGGGCGGCTCAACATAGCAGAGGCGGCTCAACATGGCCTGGGCGGCTCAACGCAGCAGAGGCGGCTCAATATGGCCCGAGCGGCTCAACATGGCCCAGGCGGCTCAACGCAGCAGAGGCGGCTCAACGCGGCCTCGACAGCTCTCGGCAGGGAGACAACGGTGACGGACCAGTTGTGACCCTAATTTTTCTTGAACCTTAAATCTCACAGACCTTTGATCTGGACTGATGAACTTGAAGTTGATACAAACCCTTCCAAACCGGCTCATCCGAAAAAATGCAAACTTCTCGATCCCTGGGAGAGATCCCTCCAAGAACTCAACACCACCGTGCGCAGGCCCCATGGTGGGCGCCAACTGTCGTGGATTTGTCACGGCAGATGTCCTCGTGAAAAGGACTTAGTCGTGAGGCCAACACATCTATGTGGTAGCTTGAGAGGGGTTGAGCGGGATGAGAGACGCGAGGTTTTACCCAGGTTTGGCCCCTCACGGTGGAGGTAAAAGCCTACATCATGCTTCATTGATATTGATGATGATGATCATGATTATAAGGGTGCTCTATCTCGAGAGCTATAGATTTGTCTGTCTAACCCTAACTTGTCCAACTCGTGAAACTTGTCCCCATTGGGGTGCCCCGCCCCTCCATATATAAGTTGAAGGGGCGGGTTACATGTGGAGTCCTACTAGGATTAGGATTAGTCTATCTTCTATTACAAGCCGGATACAAGTCCGGGTCTTGCTTCCTTGTAAGGAAAATATTCCTCGTGCCTTCCATCTTAAGCCGGCCCTCCATAACACAAGCCGGTCTTCCATGAACCGCCTTCTGGGCCTCCGGGTCTTGTCGCTCCTCTCAACCGCCTGCCGGGTCACCAATAAGTAACCTGGCTTGGCCGGGTCATCAGTGAGTGGAGAGATCCGGGCGGGTCACTTAGTGAGTCGCCCAGTCAGGGCGGATCACCAGTGAGTCGCCAAGTCAGGGCGGGTCTCCAGTGAGTCGCCATGTCCGGCCGGGTCATATATCCGGCCGGTTCATACCGCGGGGTATAACCCCGACACTTTTCGTGCCTAGAGATGCTACATATCGAGGTGATGTTCCTTTCCTGTTAAATGTTAACCATAAGGGCGTTCAATTTGTGACACCTTTTTCCAAGTTTACAATGACAATGTACTATGATTTCTGATGGTTTCTTTTGGAGGATTTCAGTACATACATGTCCCCCCCCATATTGGTTGCTTGATCCATATGGTTACAATCCATAAGCATTTCTCCTTTGGATTCATCTGTACTCACTACTGGAATCAGAGAATTTTCCGTCTGTCAGTTCTTTGCCCTCAGCTTGCGGACGGCAAAGAAGGTCTTTGCCGTCAGCTTCTAAAAAACGGACGGCAAAGACATGGCTGACGGCAAAGAGCCTGGTTGCCATCAGCCATTTCTTTGTCGTCCGCTAGCTGACGGCAAAGAGGTGGGTGGGGTCCAGTGGAGGCCTAAACCCTAACGGCCCACCAGACCCACCTCGTTGTCGACCGCTGGCGGACGGCAAAGAAAAAGCTACCTAACGGCCCTAGCGAACCACCCCACCTCCCACTGCCTCACTCACCACGCCCCCAACCGCCACTGCCGCCCCCGCCCCTGACCCCCATCGCCCTCGCCGCTGCCCCACCCGCGGCCTCGCCGCCACGCGGCCTCGCCGCCACGCGGCCTCGCTGCCCCACCCACGGCCTCGCCGCCACTTCCGCGGCCTCGCTGCCTCGCCGCCTTGCCGCCCCACCCATGGCCTCGCTGCCTCGCCGCCCCGCCACCTCGCCGACCCGTCGCCCGCCGCCTCGCCGCCCCACTCCGGTGAGATCCGGTGAGCCTCTCCCCTCTTTTTTTTCTACTGTTAGTTAGGTTAGTTACTAGGGTTAGTTAGGTTAGTAATTAGGTTAGTTACTAGTGTGTTAGTTAGGTTAGTTCTAGGTTAGTTAGGTTAGTTCTAGAAAAAAATTATTACGAGAAGACAAGAATAGAATCATACGAAGAGAGGAGTAAGGAATAAAGGGGCGGAGAAGAACAGACAGAAGAAGAAAAGCAGACATAGAAAATAGGTGGATGAGGCTGATCTCCGTAACGCTCGCGCCTACTCCGCATCCTCCTCCTCAAGCCCTCCATCCGCATTCAGCCTCAGCAGACTAATAAGCCTGCCTCAGCCCTCATCCACGTTTGCTGATCCGCCTCCGCCTCCTCCTCATGTCCGTCCCTCCTCCCCGCGCCGCCGCCGCCTCCGCCTTCTCCTCCTCTACCTCTTCCCCCATCCTTCCTCCGCCGATGAAAAAAAGAAGTATAAAAAGTAGAAAAAGAAATAAAAGAAGGAAAATAAGGTCGAAGGTCGAGGTGTCGAGGGTCGAGGATCGAGGATCGCCGAGGGGTCAATGTTTTTTTCATAGTTTGAAGTGTCGATGCTTTATGTGATGTGATGTCCTAAATTTTCTTGACTCGATCGATAAAATTTGCAGGCTTTGTGCTATTTCATCTCCTTGGAGTTATCATTGGTTGAAGTTTTTTGTCCGTGATCCCGCCGTTGTTCGACTACTTCCTCTACAGCCGAGGGTGAGCTACGAATCCACCTTCACCTCCTACGCTCTTTTAATCATGTCAGTAGATTTCATTTTCATCTTAAGTCACGTAACCAGTATGCATCTCCCGTCCGAAAGGGTTGCATCGATAAATATGCATTCAGTTGTATATTTATCACTGTAACTCATTCGGATTGTCCAGCGATTTCCACGGACAGCCCGAGTATGTGTAGATTGGGTACGTTCTCCATGCTCTACCCCATTCCGAGACAAAATTTCGTCAGCGCCTCCCTATTGTTCTCTGGATGCACATTCTCTTGGCTTTTTGCCGAGATGTGTATCAGGA
Source organism: Thinopyrum elongatum (assembly GCA_011799875.1). Lineage (NCBI taxonomy): Eukaryota > Viridiplantae > Streptophyta > Magnoliopsida > Poales > Poaceae > Thinopyrum > Thinopyrum elongatum. The sequence continues at coordinate 232,820 of CM022300.1, read as the reverse complement.
GAACAGCGGAGAGGTGCTGCCGAAATTTTGTCTCAGAATGGGGTAGAGCATGGAGAACGTACTCAATCTACACATACTCGGGTGGGATTAGGACCTATCTTTACCTATTAGAGTGTAGGTTGGATGGACGTAATAAAATTGACAAACTAGATTAACTGATGAATATACATGCTAAATTATATATATTTCTTGTCTGTCCAATAGCTAAGCAAGATGAGTGATCGTGCGTGGATGTACACCGGTCGCACTAGTCAGAAAGAGATTACCAATGAATGGTTAACAAAAACCAAGGGGTTTGTGAAAGCCGCATTTGCAAATGGCCAGAGGAAAAACTGGTGCCCCTGTGTCCGATGCAAGAATTGGGAAAAGAGGACAGAGGATGAAATGGGCAAACACCTACAGAAGAGTGGTTTTACGGCCGGTTATACGGTGTGGACATTTCATGGTGAGTCTGCCCAACGTGCCAGAGCTGAGGTGGTTCGTCGTCGCACCGACGAGCATGGTACCGGGATGGAAGACTTGCTGCAAAACTTTCATGATGCTCGGGATTCAGACGATGAGATGGAGGAATCTGCATAGGCCTTCAATGAAATGTTGGAGTCTTCAAAATGTCGTCTCCACGAGCACACTGAGCTTTGTTAGCTGGATGCCATCTCACAAATAATGGCTCTGAAGGCTCAATTCAACTTGGGCAGAGAATGCTACGATGCGATGACGACAGTGTTTGGACGCTTTCTACCCAAAGGCCATGTACTGCCTGCAAACCTGTACCAGTTAGATAAAATCCTCCGTGCTCTTAAGATGCCCTATGAGAAGATACATGCCTGTGAGAAAGGATGTGCCTTATTTAGGCTTGAGTATGCGGACTTGAACTATTGTCTCATTTGCAAGTCTTCCAGGTATGTTGTGGTAGACAATGGTATGGGTTAGAAGACGCAGACCAATATCCCCATTAATGTTCTTCGGTATATGCCAATCGTACCAAGACTTCAATGTCTTTTCATGGTCGAAGATACGGCTAGACAGATGACATGGCACAAAACGGGCAAAAGAACCGAACTAGATGCAGATGGGAATCTAATGATGGTACACACATCGGATGGTGAAGCGTGGAAGCGCTTCGATGCATTACATGCGCCAAAAGCGGCAGATCCAAGGCATCCTCGAGTCGCCATCAGCATGGATGGGTTCAGTGTGTTTGGTCTGACGGTAACCCAGTACAACTGTTGGCTCATATTTTTCATTCCACTCAATCTCCCACCCGGACAGATTATGCAAAGAAAGAACATTTTCCTAACGTTGATAATTCCAGGGCCAAACTATCCGGGAAAGAATATGTATGTGTACATGCAGCTGCTTAAGGACGAATTGCAAGAAGCTTGGGATAATGGGTTCAAGACATACGACGCCTTTAGCAAAAAGAACTTCATAATGCGTGTCTGGTACATGTACTCGACGCATGACTTGCCGGCGTATTCGCTATTCGTTGGCTGGTGTGTGCATGGAAGGTTCCCATGCCCCACTTGCAATGCAGCTCTTGAGTTTCGTTTGTTGCAGGCGGGTCGCAAGTTTTCTTGCTTCGACTTGCATAGACAATTCCTGGATCCTCGTCATAAGTTCAGGAAAGACAAGAAGAACTTCATGAAAGGTAGAGTTGTCAAAAACTCTGCACCACCTCCGTTGACAGGCCAAGAGACCCTGGATCAGTTAAACGCTCTCGAGCCAGATCCACAGCGTCCAGGGTATTTCAAGGGGTATAATTTGAAACACGCATGGACTCACAGGACATGCTTGTGGGATCTGCCTTACTTCAAATACCTCCTTTGCCCACACAACATTGACGTGGTGCACACTGAAAAGAATATCGCCGAGCCACTTTTTGGTACATTGTTCAGCATAGAGGGGAAGTCAAAGGATAATACTAAGGCTAGAGTCGATCAAGAGGCGCTATGTGATAGACCATTACAAAACATGAAAGAACCGAAATGAAAGCAGAACTGGATGAAGGCAAAGGCATGGTTCAATCTTGGAAGGCCAGCTATGAGGGAAATTATCTTGTGGGTGAAAATGCAGTTGATGTGCTCCGATGGGTATGTAGCGAATCTAAAGAGGGGAGCGAGTCTTGAAAAATTGAAAATATTTGGTTTCAAGAGTCATGATTGGCACATATGGATTGAGCGGATAATGCCGGTGATGTTGCGTGGCTTTATCCCTGAGGATGAATGGCTAGTACTGGACGAGCTGAGCTATTTCATCCGTGTTCTTTGTGTGAAAGAAATATCGCCTGTCGTGCTAGAAGAAATGGAAGAGTTGGCGCCGGAGTTGATCTGCAAGTTAGAGAAGATCTTTCCGCCGGACTTCTTTAATCCAATGCAACACTTGATTTTGCATCTCCCGACCGAGGCAAGATTGGGGGGGGGGGGGGGGGCGGCGTGCAAAATCGTTGGTGCTACGCAACTGAGAGGATGCAGAAGAAGCTCTGAGCAAAATGTAAAAATAAACATAGAATTGAAGCATCGATGGACGAGGCATTCATTACTGAGGAGGCGCCAAACTTCGTGACAGCACACTACGAAGCCGAAAATCATCATTTGTTTAATCCGAAGCCTCGGTACAATGCTGGCGACCCTAAACAAGGTGGATCCAACCTCAGCCTATTCAAAGGGAATCTCGCACCAGCGGGTGCTTCTAAACCAATATCTCTGGATGTCGAATAATGGCGGACCATTTCGTTGTATATCTTCAACAAGCTAACAGAAGTGCGGCCGTACATCGAGTAAGTTATCGCGGTACGTTGTTTCGCAACTTCTAATTCCTTTGAAAATCTCTTATTCCCGAATATTTGATACAGTCGATACGTCGCCAAATTCTCGGATGGAGCGGAGATTGAAAAGGAATCCATCAAAGAGTATGAGCTTCTGGCAAAGCAAGGAGGCGGCTTTCCCGGTTTCATCTCTTGGTTCAAACAAACGGTAATTTCCATTAGACGATTCTCATTTTCTTCGTCTAATTTGCGGCTAATGCAACAATCCTTTCATATTAAACTTGTAGGCTAATTCAAAGTCTATGGACGCCGAATTGAGACAAGTCTCTAATGGTTTTGACTTTAAGGTCCGTTCATTTGACAAATACGACGTCAACGGGTATCGCTTTTGTACCTACTACAAATTGTTGTGTCTCTGCTAACGGCGATGGAGGTATCGAGTATTATGGGAGAGTTGAAGCAATTTATGAACTTCTATTCTATGGTGAAAACCCACCGAACGTCGTAGTCTTCAAATGTTATTGGTTCGAGCCGAAGGAGACTAGAAGGACTCATGAACATATAAGGCTAGTCGAAATCAAACAAAGCACCCATTTAGATGTTCCCGATGTCTATAATACAGCTCAACAGGCGACCCAAGTTTTCTATCTACCGTTGGCCTGCCAAACTGATCCAAATCTGAATGGTTGGGATGTCGTTTATGAAGTGCTGCCACGTGTTAGACCACCTCCCCCCAATGAAGTGGATTATGAACCTCACATTAACCCAGACACATATGAAGGTGAATTCTTCCAAGAAACATGTCTTTCCAAAAAACGCTTCAAGAAATGCTCTACTTCACCACAGAACATAGAAGTAGATAGCGATAGTGAAGCCAACTTCACCCCTGAGCCAAAACAAGAAGAGCCCAAACAAGAAGAGGTTACTGCTGCGGATGATTTGTCAATGCTTGACCGATTACGTAAAGGTGGCCTTCCACATGTTGATGCCGCTGAACCCGATGAGCACTTCATTCATGATAGTGATGATGATGATGCATTTATTGATCCCGTAGCATTTATTGAACCCAACGATCAAGATTATTATTAGGTATTTCAATTTTTTTATGTTGTACTTGATTTATATAGTTACATTTATGAATGTATGATTTATATAGTTACTTGTATAATTTTCTTACATTGCATTATTGTTTGTTATACATAGTGCCATGGTCTTGATATCCGTCCCCGTTGGGCCCGGTTTATGATTCGGATGTGGTATATTCTCTTTCATAACTATTTGTTGCATTTCGCATTTATGACAATTATGGCCATCAAGTTGACATAGAAATATTTTTATGTAGGAGGTATGTGAACCGGAAATTGCAACTGACCCTCTTGTCGAGAAGTTAAATTTAGTTGAAAAAGAAAACGAGTATTTGAAAGAAAAAATGAAAAGAATTGAAGAAGAGAAGATGAAATTGGAGTTGTATGTTGCCGATGACATCAATGATCACAAGATGAAGATCGATGCAATCCGCTTGAAGATGGATGCAATGCGCTTGAAGATTAAGAAGATTAGAAAATATGCCATTGATAATGAGGCTTGGTATCATTATGTCATTGGATCAATTGTTACCTTAGTTGCGATCTTCATCGCATTTGTTGTGATGAGGGTAAGTTACCTCCAAAATGACATAATTAGCTTATTTAGTTCATTTATGACATAAGTAGCTTATTCATTTCAAAAATGGCATAATAACCTTGGTTCTCTCATAGATGTCATATACTTAGCTTATTTTCCTCCAAAATGGCATAACTACCTAAGTTAGATAAAAAATGAGCTATACTTACGTTAGTTGGCTCAAAAATGACATCATCACCTAGGTTAGCACAAAAATGACCTATGCTTACCTTATTTTCCTCTAAATTGACATAATAAACTTAGTTAGCTAAAAAATGTCATAATTACCTAAGTTAGCTCTAAAATGACACAAATAGGAATAAGAAGAAGAAAAAAGGAAGAGGAGAAAAAGAAAGAATAGAAGAAGAGAGAAGAAAAGAAGAATAAAAGAAAAGAATGAGAATGAGGAGAAAAGATAAAGATAGAAGAGAAGAAGAAAGATGAGAAAAGAGAGAAGAAGAAATAAATGACACAATTCTTCTTCTTCTTCTTCTTCTAGTCTTCTCTTCTTCTTCTTCTTCTTCTTCTAGTCTTCTTCTTCTTCTTCTAGTCTTTCTTCTTCTTCTCTTCTTCTTTCTTTCTTCTTCTTCTTCTTCTTCTTCTAGCTTTTTCTTATTCTAACTTTCTTACTCCCATTTTTGCAGGTTTGATTCACTTCATGGAAGCAGCATTGATGGACTACTAGTATTTAATTCTTGTTTTCATTTGTATTGATGCACAATCTAAAACTATATGTATGTATATATGGATGAACTCCGTGAAACGATGTATGTATTGGATCTTTTAATACCCTATGTGTTCTGTTGCATTGATGGACTGCTAGATGTTTGATACATGGGCTATGTTTGAGGTTGGAACTATATATATCATATATATCTTTTGAAAATGCAGGGATATAACAGAAAACAGAAAAAAAAACAGAAACAATACAGGCACTTTGCCGTCTGTGGCAGACGGCAAAGGCCACGGATGGCAAAGTGGCCACATGGCAGCAACCTGTGCAATCTGGGAGCTGACCCATTTGATTACTTTGCCGTCCGTGGCAGACGGCAAAGGCTGTGGGAGTTTGCCGTCGGTGGCAGACGACAAAGACTTGGGTTGGGGGGCATGACGTATGGCTGACGTAAGATGGCAGACGGCAAATGGGAGGGCTTGTTTGCCGTCTGTTGTGGACGGAAAAGGCTGCCGTTAGGCTCCTAACGTGGCTAATGCCTGTTATTTGCCGTCCATGGTCTTTGCCGTCAGCCACAGGCAGCAAAGGGCCTTTGCCGTCCACTTTGACAAAACAGACGGCAAAGAACCTGTTTACCGTCACTCTCTTTGCTGGACAGCTTTGCCGTCAGTGGCAGGTGACAAAGGGGTTTGCCGTCCGGCTTTGGTGCCTTTGCCGTCTGCCATGGCAGACGGCAAAGAACCTGATTCCTGTAGTGACTAGTTTTCTTAGGGAACTTTTCATGCACTCCAACCTCTTGTGAAGAAGGCTACATTTTTCCAGATTGTAATCAAAGGCCTATGTTAATCATGTCGGATCGAAGATGGCATGTTAGTGCATTTTACAAATCCTGCAAACCAAATAGGCCTGTAGTAATGTTCAAAACTGCATGTAGGCACTAACACGTTTTCTTCTTTTGCAAATAAGATTAGGCCCAGTGGTAGATAATGTGATACAATATAACAATCACGTCGAATGCCTAAATCTGCATCTCTCAGAAATTAGTTTGAACTCCTACCGAGGGACCTTACCGGAGATTATATTTGCCAGGTTATTTGTTCTCAGAGCAAGGGTGCTGAAGGTAATGAGGTTTGCCCTACATTTATTTCGCAAAAATGAATGGTTTGTTGATCAGCGTCGGCGGCTGCCGCAGAATGGAATAGGCTCCGAAAATGCTGAATTTCATTTTGGAACTTCAGATGACAGAGAAGTACAAGGTGGTCGTTCAACCTCGAGTACACCCGCGCCCGTGCCGGGTCTCTTCCCAAGGTCGCCGTCACCTAGATGTGCGTGGGCAACCACGTCCTTGTCTACTACTACTGCCTGGCCACAAGGCCTTGCGAGCGTTTCGCCAGGTTTGTCAACAGATCCTACTACATGTTTGCTACGGTCGACATCACCAACGATGTAAAGGTGCTCAAGAATTCGGGCATCGCCTGCCAGAATCTTTTCGACATCCAGGGCCAATAAAAGATCTGGGGCAGCAAGGAGCATGAGAAGGACTCGCTGGTTCACCACGCCGAGGCCATCATCGACCCCTACTACAGAGACATGAAGGATTCCTGCAAGAAGGACAAGCGTGCCTGCCACTCGGCCTTGATGGGGAAACTCGACAAAGCTCACGTCGTGTACGCGGTCAAGGAGGCGTACACGAGCTATGACATGTACAGGCAGATCGTTGACATGAGGAAGTGCCTCCTTCCCAAAAACGGCCAGGGATCCAGCCGGAAGCAGAGCAACGGCAAGCGTCATCGCAACAATAAGTAGATGATTAGATCCTCGTTTCTCCTAGTTTAGTATGCATGTAATTGCTAATTTTGGTGTGTGGAAATGTTATGTGTGTAGTCACTTGTGTAATTGTATGCTTAATTTGGTTTTGCAATGCTGTCTTTTTAAGTATATATGTTGATGCTCTGTAGACGGAGCAAATCACATCGCACACGGACTAAACAATGGAACCCGTCGGTGATGATTTCATCAATCACTGACAATTGTATACCAGCAATCGTTTGCTGACAACACACACGGCTTGTTAAAAGGAATCGTCTGTGTTGTTATGGGTCTTCCCACACATTTCGGATTACAGACCTGTTTGCCGCGTATCACACACATCTTGTTAAGTTGAACCATTTCTGTTCTCTTGGCTCAACGCAAACAGTTCATCCGAGTGAACTGTATGCCGTATATCGCACACACCTTGATCTCGCTGCCCATTTATGTTGTTCCGTCTCATCACAAACAGTTTATCTGAGTGAACTGTATGCCGTATATTGCACACGCCTTCATCTGGCTGCCCGTTTCTTTTTTTTGCCTCATCGCAAATAGTTCATTGAACTGAACAGTATGCCCCTCATCGCACACGCAACTAAAATATGAACCGTGTTTGATGTATCCTTCATTGCAAACATTTTGCATCTTTTTTTACGGTTATTTTACATCACCGTTTGTGATTAATGCATCGCACACAGTTTCGTCAAAGGGTCTCTAATCGTAGTGTCGCGTTAGCAGCATCCTGCATTAGTGTCGGCTGGATCGGGATTCTCTGACTGCATTCTTGCATGCCTTTTTGTAGAAACTCGGCGAGATCTGAAGGTGCAGTACCATTCGTGGCCAGATCCGGTACGTGTGAGCATCCAGCAAGCCGGCAGTCGTGCATGCTCGGCCGAAGCTCCACGCAAATCAACATATGCTATGTGGTGGCAGTCAGAAGTGAGGTGATCCGTCGCTAGTGTAGGTCCGTGTGATGACCATTCCTGCATGTGATGGCGGCTTCATGACCGATTGCGATGGACATCTAACGCTTTCTGTGGGGATACTTGATGACCCACAAGTATAGGGGATCAATCATAGTCCTTTCGATAAGTAAGAGTGTCGAACCCAACGAGGAGCAGAATGAAATGACAAGCAATTTTCAGCAAGGTAATTTCTGCAAGCACTGAAATTATCGGTAACAAATAGTTTGATAGCAAGACAATTTGTAACGAGCAAGTAACGGTAATGGTAAGAAAAGTGCAGCAAGTTAGCCCAATCCTTTTGTGGCAAAGGACAGGCCGGAACGGTCTCTTATAATAAGCAAAACATTCTCGAGGGCACACGGGAATTTCATCTATTCACTTTCATCATGTTGGTTTGATTCGCGTTCGCTACTTTGATAATATGGTATGTGGGTGGACCGGTACTTGGGTGCTGTTCTTACTTGAACAAGCCTCCGACTTATGATTAAACCTCTCGCAAGCATCCGCAACTACGAAAGAAAAATTAAGACAACAATCCAACCATAGCATTAATCATATGGATCCAAATCAGCCCCTTATGAAATAGCGCATAAACTAGGGTTTAACCTTCTGTCACTCTAGCAACCCATCATCTAATAACTACTCCACAATGCATTCCCTAAGGCCCAAAGATGGTGAAGTGTCATGTAGTCAACATTCACATAACACCACTAAATGAATCACAACAAACATACCATCAAAACATCGAATGAATATCAAATTCACATGATTACTTGCAACATGATTTCTCCCGTGGACTCAAGAACAAGGACAACTACTCACAAATAATATTCATGCTCAAGATCATAGGGATATTAAATAGCATAATGGATCTGAACATATAATCTTCCAGCAAATAAACCATCTAGCATCAACTACAAGATATAATCAACACTACTAGTCACCCACAGGTACCAATCTAAGGTTTTGATACAAAGATTGAACACAAGAGATGAACTAGGATTTGAGATGAAATGGTGTTGTTGAAGATGTTGATGAAGATTGGCCTCCCAATGATGAGAGGGTTGTTAGTGACGACGATGGCTTTGATTTCCCCCTCCCGGAGTGGTCTCGTGTCAGAGCCTTTTGGCAAGTCCAGATACTCAATCATCATTTAGTCTTCTATGATCGCTAACACTCACAGCATATATATGACCAAAAAGTTACAACCGGACACATAGAAAGATAGGGGCTTATAGATTCGCCTCCCAACTTATTCACCTCAAGGGTGATGTCAACAATAATAACTCATGATCACTCACATCCAACTGGATATATGTGTCTAGATCTTTCCCCTACCACATGATGCTTGCAAAAGAGAAACTACAAGAATCTTGTTAATCCATGAAGGATTCAGTCTGTCATGGAATAGTGCAAAACCGTCAAGGAGGGAGGTCCGTGATAGATTTAGAATCTGTCATGTATATCACGTCATAATTTGACAACTACACCATCATGATGATTCCTGGCCGTCACCGATCTGTCTCAGGCCCGCCCCAGGCCCGATCCTCCATGACGGACTAGTCTGTCATGAATTTACATGATAGTGTACCAATATAAGGACCTCCCATGGCATCTACATGGCACCAGCGTAGATCTGACGTGGCATCCTACCCTATTATTTATGACCAGCCATGCCCATTAGCCCACTTTTTAGTACGATGGTTTAGTGCATTTATTTTAATAAATCCCATGATATTCATTCAACCAACTATAGCAGGACGCATTACACATAATCAATCAAGCATTCACAACACAATTAATTTCCATTCGTCAGGCCATAATTTGTCCCATTTCATAAATTTCTATACAATTATTTCACAGAGTAAAGGCCTTTTAAATGTGCACAAGAACAAATCCAACTACAGTTCACATGCCCTCAATAACCAAATTACATCAACAAATATACAACATTGTACAGGCCCTCTTAATTATCAACGTCACCTCTACAGATCAAACTTCCTTTGCGGCTCTCACCAGCAAAGAAACCTGTAAAACAAAATGCTTCTGTTACAAAATGGCAAGTTGATTACATCAACAACAATAGTAGTTATTATCATCTGAACCGTCATTTTTATTTCACATGATTTGGACGTCACTCGTGAGGTATAGGTAAAACCACCATGGTTATACACCTATCTACATGTGAGAATATACCTAATATGTATACTATATTATCATGAGGAGCCAAGTGGACTATGTTATGAAAATATATTTTTTACAATGAATCTAGTGAAACTAATTCTGTGGTGCAGATGTTGATATAGCTTCCTATAAATTTGGTCTAATTCAATTACTTTGGAAATGTGGAAGCAGATTAAAAATAATAGCATTCAATGAGAAAACAAGAATCAAATGAAATGTTCAAGGTGGACACACCTCCAAAGTTATGTTGGGAAACGTTGCATGGAAAACAAAAAAAATTCTACGCACACGAAAGATCTATCAAGGAGATGCGTAGCAACGAGAGGGGAGAGTGTGTCTACGTACCCTCATAGACTGTAAGCAGAAGCGTTTGACAACGCAGTTGACGTAGTCGAACTTCTTCGCGTTCCAACCGATCGAGCACCGAACATACGACACCTCCGCGTTCAGCACACGTTCAGCTCGATGACGTCCTGCGCCTTCTTGATCCAGCAAGACGGCGAGGTAGTGGATGAGTTCCGATAGCACGACGGCGTGGTGACGGTGATGGTGAAGCTATATCCGCAGGGCTTCGCCTAAGCACTACGATAATATGATCGGGGGTATAAACAGTGGAGGGGGGCGCCGCACACGGCTACGGGATTGTTGTGCCTATGCTAGGAGCCCCCCTCCCACATATATATAGGTGGGGGGAGGAGGGAGAAGCCAGGAGGGAGCCCCAAGTAGGCCGAATCCTACTTGGCGTCTTCCCCAAGTGGCGCCCCCCTTTCCTTATTTGCCGGAGAAGAAAGGAAATGGGGGAAGAGAGAAGGAAGGGAGGCCGAATCCTCCGCCCTTTATTTTCCCCACTTGGGCGGCTGCCATGGGGGGCGCGCCAGCCCCTTGTGTGCTGGTGTGCTCCCCTCTCATGGCCCAATAGGCCCAATACCCTCCCGGCGTTGACCGGTACCCCCTCCGGTACTCCGATGACTATCCGGTTTTGTCTGAAACACGTCCGGTGTCTGAATACCATCGTCCAATATATCAATCTTTACCTCTCGACCATTTTGAGAATCCTCGTCATGTCCGTGATCTCATCTGTGACCCCGAACAATATTCGGTCACCAAATCATATAACTCATACAACACTATATCGTCAACGAATGTTAAGCGTGCGGACCCTACGGGTTCGAGAACTATGTAGACATGACCGAGACACCTCTCTGGTCAATAACCAATAGCCGAACCTGGATGCCCATATTGGCTCCTACATATTATACGAAGATCTTCATCGGTCGAACCGCTATGACAACATACGTATTTCCCTTTGTTCATCAGTATGTTACTTGCCCGAGATTCGATCGTCGGTATCTTCATACCTAGTTCAATCTCGTTACTGGCAAGTCTCTTTACTTGTTTCGTAATACATCACCTCGTAACTAACTCCTTAGTCATTTGCTTGCAAGCTTATGATGTGTAGTACCGAGAGGGCCCAGGGATACCTCTCCGATACTCGGAGTGACAAATCGTAATCTCGATATATGCCAACTCAACAAACACCTTCGGAGATACCTGTAGAGCATCTTTATGATCACCCAGTAACGTTGTGACGTTTGATAGCACACAAGGTATTCCTCCGGTATCTGGGAGTTGCATAATCTCATAGTCGAAGGAATATGTATTTGACATGAAGAAAGCAATATCAATAAACTCAACGATCAATATGCTAAGCTAACGGATGGGTCTTGTCCATCACATCATTCTCCTAATGATGTGATCCTATTATCAAATGACAACACATGTCTATGGTTAGGAAACCTTAACACTAATAGGGACATGGTATTTGTTTACGTATTCACACATGTCAACGAGCTAGTCTAGTAGAGGCTTACTAGGGACACCGTATTTGTTTATGTATCCACACATGTATTTAAGTTTTCGATCAATACAATTCTAGCATGAATAATAAACCTTTATCATGAATAAGTAAATATAAAATAACAACTTTATTATTGCCTCTAGGGCATATTTCCTTCAGTCTCCCACTTGCACTAAAGTCAATAATCTAGTTCACATCACCATGTGATTAGCACCCATAGTTCACATCGACATGTGAGTAACACCCAAAGAGTTTACTAGAGTCAATAATCTTGTTCACATCTCCATGTCATTAACACCCAAAGAGTACTAAGGTATGATCATGTTTTGCTTGTGAGAGGTTTAGTCAACGGGTCTGCCACATTCAGATTCGTATGTATTTTGCAAGTTTCTATGTCTACAATGCTCTGCATGGAGCTACTCTAGCTAATTGCTTCCACTTTCAATATGTATCCAGATTGAGACTCAGAGTCATCTGAATCGGTGTTAAAGCTCTTGCATCGACGTAACCCTTTACGATGAACTCTTTATCACCTCCATCACCGAGAAATATTTTCTTAGTCCTCTTAGGTAACTAAGGATAATTTTGACCGATGTCCAGTGATCTACTCCTCGATCACTATTGTACCCCCTTGCCAAACTCATGGCAAGGTAGACAATAGGTCTAGTACACAGTATGGCATACTTTATAGAACCTATAGCTGAGGCATAGGGAATGACTTTCATTCTCTCTGTATCTTCTGCCTTGGTCGGGCTTTGAGTCTTACTCAACTTCACACCTTACAATACAGGCTAGAACTCCTTCTTTGACTGATCCATTTTGAACTTCTTCAAAACTTTTGTCAAGGTATGTGCTTTGTGAAAGTCCTATTAAGAGTCTTGATCTATCCCTATAGATCTTGATGCCCAATATATAAGCAGCTTGACCGAGGTCTTTCATTGAAAAACTCTTATTGAAGTATCCTTTTATGCTATCTAGAAATTCTATATCATTTCCAATCAACAATATGTCATCCACATATAATATCGGAAATGCTACATAGCTCCCACTCACTTTCTTGTAATTACAGGCTTCACCATAAGTCTGTATAAAACCATATGCTTTGATCACCTCATCAAAGCGTATATTCCAACTCCGAGATGCTTGCACCAGTCCATAGATGGATCGCTGGAGCTTGCACACTTTGTTAGCACCTTTAGGATCGACAAAACCTTTCGGTTGTATCATATACAACTCTTCTTTAAGAAATCCATTAAGGAATGTAGTTTTGACGTCCATTTGCGAAATTTCATGATTATAAAAATGCGGCAATTGCTAACATGATTCGGACAGACTTAAGCATCGCTACAGGTGAGAAAGTCTCATCATAGTCAACTCCTTGAACTTGTCGAAAACTTTCGCGACAAGTCGAGCTTTGTAGACAGTAACATTACCATCAGCGTCAGTCTTCTTCTTGAAGATCCATTTATTCTCTATGGCTTGCCGATCATCGGGCAAATCCACCAAAGTCCATACTTTGTTCTCATACATGGATCCTATCCCAGATTTCATGGCCTCAAGCCATTTATCAGAATCTGGGCTCATCATAGTTTCTTCATAGTTCATAGGTTCACCATGGTCTAATAACATAACTTCCAGGACAGGATTACCGTACCACTCAGGTGCGGATCATGCTCTGGATGACCTACGAGGTTCAGTAGTAACTTGATCTGAACTTTCATGATCATTATCATTTGCTTCCTCTCTAGTTGGTGTAGGCATCACGGGAACAGCTTTCTCTGATGTACTACTTTCCAATTCGAGAGAAGGTACAATTACCTTACCAAGTTCTACTTTCCTCCCACTCACTTCTTTCGAGAGAAACTCCTTCTCTAGAAAGGATCCATTCTTAGCAAAAAAGATTTTGCCTTCGGATCAGTGGTAGAAGGTATACCCAACAGTTGTTTTCGTGTATCCTATGAAGATGCACTTCTCCGCTTTTGGTTCCAGCTTATCAGGCTGAAGCCTTTTGACATAAGCATCGCATCCCCAAACTTTTAAGAAACGACAGCTTAGGTTTCTTGCCAAACCACAGTTCAGACGGTGTCATCTCAACGAATTTACACGGTGCCCTATTTAACGTGAATGCGGTTGTCTCTAATGCATAACCCCAAAATGATAGTGGTAAATCGGTAAGAGACATCATAGATAGCACCATATCTAATAAAGTATGGTTACAACGTTCGGACACACCATTACGCTGTGGTGTTCCAGGTGGCATGAATTCTGAAATAATTCCACATTGTTTTAAATGAAGGCTAAACTCGTAATTCAAATATTCCCCTCCGCGATTAGTTCGTAGAAACTTTATTTTCTTGTTACGATGATTCCCCACTTCACTCAGAAATTCTTTGAACTTTTCAAATGTTTCAGACTTGTGTTTCATTAAGTAGATATACCCATACCTACTCAAATCATCTGTGAAGGTCAGAAAATAATGATACCCGCCGCATGCTTCAACACTCATCAGACCGCATATATCGGTATGTATTATTTCCAATAAGTCATTAGTTCACTCCATTTTTCCGGAGAACGGAGTTTTAGTCATCTTCCCCATGAGGCATGTTTCGCAAGTATCAAATGATTCATAATCAAGTGACTCCAAAAGTCCATCTGCATGGAGTTTCTTCATGCGCTTTACACCAATATGACCTAAACTGCAGTGCCACAAATATGTTGCACTAACATTATCAACTTTGCATATTTCGGCATCAATATTATGAATATGTGTATCACTACGATCGAGATTCAATAAACCATTCACATTGGGTGTATGACCATAGAAGGTTTTATTCATGTAAACAGAACAACAATTATTCTCTAACTTAATGAATAACCGTATTGCAATAAACATGCTCCAATCATATTCATGCTTAACGCAAACACCAAATAATATTTATTTAGGTTCAACAATAATCCCGAAGGTAGAGGGAGTGTGCGATGGTGATCATATCAACCTTGGAATCACTTCCAACACACATCGTCACGTCGCTTTTAACTAGTCTCTGTAACTCCTGTTTCGAGTTACTAATCTTAGCAACTGAACCGGTATCAAATACCCAGGTGTTACTACGAACGCTAGTAAAGTACACATCAATAACATGTATATCAAATATACCTTTGTTCACTTTTGCCATCCTTCTTATCCGCCAAGTATTTGGGGCAGTTCCACTTCTAGTCACCATTCCCTTTGTAGTAGAAGCACTCAGTGTCAGGCTTAGGTCCAACTTTGGGCTTCTTTACGGGAGTAGCAACTTGCTTGACATTCTTCTTGAAGTTCCCTTTCTTTCCTTTGCCCTTTTTCTTGAAACTAGTGGTCTTGTTTAACCATCAACACTTGATGCTCTTTCTTGATTTCTACATTCACCGATGTCAGCATCGCAAAGAGCTCGGGAATCATTTTTGTCATCCTTTGCATATTATAGATCATCACGAAGTTCTAGTAGCTTGGTGATAGTGACTAGAGAACTCTGTAAATCGCTATCTTATCTAGAAGATTAACTCCCACTTGACTCAAGCGATTGTAGTACCCAGACATTCTGAGTACATGCTCACTGACTGAGCTATTCTTCACCATCTTGTAGGAAAAGTACTTGTCAGAGTTCTCATACCTCTCAACCTGGGCATAAGTCTAAAATACCAATTTCAGCTCTTGGAACATCTCATATGTTCCATGGCGTTCAAAACATCTTTGATGCCCCGATTCTAAGCCGTAAAGCATGCCATACTAAACTATCAAGTAGTCATCATATCGAGCTTGTCAAACATTCATAACATCTGCATCAGCTCCTACAATAGGTCTGTCACCTAGCGGTGCATCAAGAACATAATTCTTCTGTGCTGCAATGAGGATAATCCTCAGATCACGGACCCAGTCCGCATTTTTGCTACCATCATCTTTCAACTTAGTTTTCTCTAGGAACATATCAAAAATATAAGGGAGCTATATTGCGAGCTATTGATCTACATCATAGATATGCAAAAACTATTAAGACTAAGTTCATGATAAATTAAGTTCAACTAATGAAATTAGTAATGAACTCTCACTTAAATAAATATCCCTCAAGTTATCTTAGTGATACGTGATCCAAATCAACTAACCCATGTCCAATCATCACGTGAGATGGGGTAGTCTTCAATGGTGAACATCTCTATGTTGATCATATCTACTATATGATTCATGTTCGACCTTTCGGTCTCCAGTGTTCCGAGACCATGTCTGTACATGCTAGGCTCGTCAATTTTAACCCAAGTATTCTGCATGTGCAAAACTGTCTTCCACCCGTTGTATGTGAACGTAGAGTCTATCACACCCAATCATCACGTGGTGCTTCGAAACGACGAACTTTGGCAACGGTGCATACTCGGGGAGAACACTTTTATCTTGAAATTTAGTGAAGGGATCGTCTTATAATGCTACCGCCGTACTAAGCAAAATAAGATGCATAAAGGATAAACATCACATGCAAGGAAAATATGTGACATGAGATGGCCATCATCATCTTGTGCTTTTGATCTCCATCTCCAAAGCATCGTCATGATCTCCATCATCACTGGCTCAACACCTTGATCTCCATCATTGCGTTGGGGTCGTGTCACCAACTATTGCTTCTACAACTATTGCTAACGCATAGTGATAAAGTAAAACAATTACATGGCGCTTGCACTTCATACAATAAAGTTACAACCCTAAGGCTCCTGCCGGTTGTCGATATTACAACACATGATCATCTCATACATCAACATATATCACATCATATCTTGACCATATCACATCACAACATGCCCTGCAAAAACAAGTTAGACGTCCTCTACTTTGTTGTTGCAAGTTTTACGTGGCTGCTATGGGCTTCTAGCAAGAACCATTCTTACCTACGGCAAAAACCACAACGGTGCTTCATCAAGTTTGCTAGTTTAACCTTCTTCAAGGATCGGCCGTAGTCAAATTCGATTCAACTAAAGTAGGAGAAACAGACACCAACCAGCAACCTTTATGCAAAAACTAGTTGCATGTCTGTCAGTGGAACCGGTCTCATGTGCGTGGACATGTAAGGATGGTCCGAGCTGCTTCATCCCACAATACCACCGCCCACAACTCTTTGTGTTCTACTCGTGCATATAATCTATGAATAGACCTGGCTCATGATGCGACTGTTGGGAAACGTTGCATGGAAAACAAAAATTTCCCTCCGCACACGCAAGATCTATCAAGGAGATGCATAGCAACTGATAACCCACAAGTATAGGGGATCATTTGTAGCCTTTTTCGATAAATAAGAGTGTCGAACCCAACGAGGAGCTAAAGGTAGAAAAAATATTCCCTCGATACAACTCTACGCACACTTGACGTTTGCTTTACCTAGAACAATTATGAAACTATTTTGCAAGAATAAAACCACGAGTACTTTGCGAGAATAAAACTATGAATAAATTGCAAGGTAATAAAAGTAGATACCTTTTGTCAACAAGAAAGTCATTTGTCCCTAGGCAATCGATAACTAGTACCGGTAATCATTCTTGTAATTTTATATGAGGGAGAGGCACGAGCTAACATACTTTCTCTACTTGGATCATATGCCCTTATGATTGGACCCCTAGCAAGCATCCGCAACTACTAAAGATCATTAAGGTCGTGAAACCCAACCATAGCATTAAGTATCAAGTCCTCTTTACTCCCATATGCCATGACCCACTTATCCGCGTTTAGGCTGCTGTCACCCCCGCAACACCGACAATAAGCAAACCATGAACATATTGCAACACCCTACAGCGAGTATCCCTCACGTTTGCGCGAGACGGAGGGCACCTTAGGACAGCACCATAAATAAAATATACAATCATACCAACCAAGATCACGACTAAACCCATAGGACAAAATTGATCTACTCAAACATCATAGGATAACCATAGATCATTGGGAAATAATATATGGAGTTGAGCACCATGTTTAAGTAGATATTACAGCGGGGAGAGAGGTGGTACACGCTGCATAGAGGGCGAGAGAGTTGGTGTTGACGGTAGCAAGATTGTTAATGTAGATCGCCGTCACGATCCTTGCCCTGGCGGCACTCCGGCGCCACCGGGAGAGCGGGGGAGAGAGCCCCCCTCCTTCTTCTTCTTCCTTGGCCTCCCCCCTAGATGGGAGGAGAGTTCCCCCTCTTGTCCATGGACTCCATGGCAGCGGAGAGGCGGGAGCCCCTCCGAGATTGGATCTCCCTCTCTGCTCTCTTCTGTTTCGCGTTCAACAGATCTGGCCGAAAACCGTTTCTTATATTCCCGGAGATCTGTAACTCCGATTGCGCTGGGATTTTAACATGATTTTTTCCGGATATAAGCTTCCTTGCGCCCGAAGTAGAGCTCCAACCGACATCCGAGGAGCGCAAAACCCACCAGGGCGCGCCTGGCCCTTGGGGCACGCCCTGGTGTCTTGTGGGGGCTGTGGGCCCCTGTTTGCATTGATTCCAAGTCCCAAAAATCACATGTATTCCAAAATTATTCTCCGTAAATTTTTATCGCGTTTGGACTTCATTTGATCTGGATTTTCTACAAAACAAAAAACATGCAAAAAACAGGAACTGGCACTGGATCAATAGGTTAGTCCAATAAATCATATAAAATATTGCCAAAAGTATGTGAAAGTTGTATAATATTGGCATGGAACAATCAAAAATTATAGATACGACGGAGACATATCAGTATCCCCAAGCTTAATTCCTGCTCGTCCTCGAGTGGGTAAATGATAAAAAAGATAATTTTTGATGTGGAATGCTACATAGCATAATCTTGATCATATATCTAATCATGGCATGAATACTAAGACATAAGTGATTCAAAGCAATAGTCTATAATTTGACATAAATACATTAATACTCAAGCATCCCAACAAACAATCGTGTCTTTCAAAATATCAACGCTAAAGAAAGCTATCCCTACAAAATCATATAGTCTTGTCATGCTCTGTCTTCTTAACACAAAGTATTTTTCATGCACAACCCCGATGACGAGCTGAGCAATTGGTTCATACTTTATTATGCGCTTCATCTTTTCAACCCTCACGCAATACATGAGCACAAGCCATGGATATAGCACTATAGGAGGAATAGAGTATGATGATAGGGGTAAATATTGAGAAGACAAAAAAGTAAGAAAGTCTCACATCGACATGGCTAACCAACGGGCTATGGAGATGCCCATCAATTGATATCAATGTGAGGAGTAGGGATTGCCATGCAACGAATGCACTAAGAGCTATAAGTGTATGGAAGCTCAACATGAAAACTAAGTGGGTGTGCATCTAATCCTATAATGAAAATTTCCCACTAGTATATGAAAGTGACAACATATGAGGCTCTCTATATGAAAAACATGGTGCTACTTTGAAGCACAAAGTGTGGAACTAGCATGCCCCTTCTCTCTTTGTTTTTTCTTTTTCTTTTTTTTTTCTTTTTTTTCTTTTCTTTTTACTTTTCTTTTTTTTCTTTTTCTTTTTTTCTTTTCTCTCATTGTCCGGAGTCTCATCCCGACTTGTGGGGGAATCATAGTCTCCATCATCCTTTCCTCACTGGGGCAATGCTCTAAAAATGAATAATGATGATCATCACACTTCTATTTACTTATAACTCAAAAGAAATAAAAATTACAACTCGATACCTATAACAAAGTATGACTCTATATGAATGCCTCTGGCAGTGTACCATGATGTGCAATGATCTAGCGTAACATGTATGAAAAATGATGAATGGTGGCTGAGCCACAACTGCTATGTTAGCTATATGATCATGCAAAGCAATATGACAATGAATGCTCAAGTCATCATAACGGAAGTGGTGGAAGTTGCATGGCAATATATGACAATGAATGCTCAAGTCATCATAACGGAAGCGGTGGAAGTTGCATGGCTATATGATCATGCAAAGCAATATGACAATGAAGGTATGGTGGCTGTTTTGAGGAAGATATAATAAGTCTTATGTGTGATAGAGCGTATTATATCACGGGGTTTGGATGCACCTACGAAGTTTGCACCACATCTTGAGGTGAGAAAGGGCAATGCACAGTACCGTAGAGGCTAGCAGATTGCGAAAAGGTGAGAGTGCGTATAATCCATGGACTCACATTAGTCATAAAGAACTCATATACTTATTGCAAAAGTTTATTAGCCCTCGAAGCAAAGTACTACTATGCATGCCCCTAGGGTGATATATTGGTAGGAAAAGACCATCGCTCGTCCCGGACCGCCACTAATAAGGAAGATAATCAATAATAAATCATGCTCCAACTTCATAGCATAACGAGAGACTATACGTTCATGCTTCGGGAATCACAAACCTTAACACCAATATTCCTACTAACCACAAACGTTTACTAGTACCTCCCACATATTATCATCTCTATATCGCAAAACTATTGCAAGGAATCAAACATATCATATTCAGTGATCCATAAGTTTTATGTAGGATTTTATGACTAACCATGCAATTGACCAATTCCTGTTGACTCTCTAAATAGGTATAAGTGAAGCAAGAGATTTTAATTCTTTCTACAAAATACCATGCTCTAATAAGTATAAGTGAAGCAAAAGAGCATTCTACAAATAACGATTTTCTATGTGAAGAGAAACAGGCAATCCAAACTTCAAATGATATAAGTGAAGCACATGAAGCAATCTATAAAGCCACACTCAAAAGATATAAGTGAATCGCAATGAGCATTCTATAAATCGACCATGGACTATCTCATACCAGCATGGTGCATAAAATAAAAATGAAAAATAAACACAAAAGATGCTCCAAGATTCAAACATATCACATGAACGAAACGAAGATGAAAACATACCGATACTTGTTGAAGAAAGATGGGATGCCTTCCGGGAAATCCCCAAGCTTAGATGCTTGAGTCTCCTTGAATATTTTCTTCGGGTGCCTTGGGAATCCCCAAGCTTGAGCTCTTGCCTCTCCTCCTTCTCCTCATATCGAGATCTCCTCGATCTTTCATCACTTCATCCACACAAAACTTAACCAAACTTTTAGTGGCGGGATTAGTGAATATATCAGTCAAATCCCATCATGTACTGCTAAAACATTATTTTATAATTATAATCAAACATTACCCACTGTATGCTATCAGAGTTCTATGGCCCCAAGTAAAAGGGGGCTCAACAAGATTTCAAACATACGCAAATAATGAAGCTATAACAGCAATCTGTGAAAACATGAAAGTCTGTAAAGATCTGAAAATTCACCATACTTATGTAACTCTTAAAATTCCGAGAAATTATGAAAAAATAAACAATTTGTATAGAAATACTGTGCAAAAAGTTTCAGAAACTTTCGTTGTTCCAGTAAAAAATGTAAAATCGCGCACTACAGCAAAAGTTTCTGTTTTTGCACCGCACATACCAACAAGCAATCTAATCATCCTAAAGGCAAATCTTGGCACATTATTTTTATAATACAATGGATTTGTACAAGGGGATAATTATTTTTGTGAGAATCTTCATGAAAAATTCTACATTGTTGCTACTTCTTGAGCTTGCGTTGGTTTTTCCCTTGAAGAGGAAAGGGTGATGCAGCAAAGTAGAGATAAGTATTTCCCTCAGTTAGAGAACCAAGGTATCAATCCAGTAGGAGACACCACACAAATCACCAATACCTGCACAAACAATCAAACACTTGCACCCAACGCGATAAAGTGGTTGTAAATCCCTTCACGGTCACTTGCAAAAGTGAGATCTGATAGAGATAGATAAAACTAATCAAAAGATAAAGTAAATATTTTTAGGGTTTTTGGTTTATAGATCTGAAAATAAAAGATTGCAAAATAGTAGATCGGACCTTAATATGATGGAAAATAGACTCGGGGGCCATAGGGTTCACTAGAGGCTTTTCTCAAGATAGCAAATAATCTGGTGGGTGAACAAATTACTGTCGAGCAATTGATAGAAAAGCGCAAAGTTATGACGATTTCGAAGGAAATGATTATGAAATATTGGCATCACGAACATGACAAGTAGACCGACTCCTGCCTGCATCTACTACTATTACTCCACACATCGACCGACATATGCCTGCATCTAGAGTATTAAGTTCATGAAGAAAAGAGTAACGCTTTAAGTAAGATGACATGATGTAGAGGAATAAACTCAAGCAATATGATGTAAACCCCATCTTTTTATCCTCGATGGCAACAATACAATACGTGCCTCGCTGCCCATACTGTCACTGGGAGAGGACACCGCAAGATTGAACTCAAAGCCAAGCACTTCTCCCATTGCAAGAAAAACCAATCTACTTGGCCAAACCAAACCGATAGTTCGAAGAGAATTACAAGGATATCAAATCATGCATAAAAGAATTTTGACAAGATTCAAATAATATTCATAGATAAGCTGATCATAAATCCACAATTCATCAGATCTCGACAAACACACCGCAAAAGAAGATTACATCGGATAGATCTCCAAGAACATCAAGGAGAACGTTGTATTGAGAATCAAAGAGAGAGAATAAGCCATCTATCTACTAGCTATGGACTTGTATGTTTGAGGTAAACTACTCACGCTTCATCGGAAGGGCAATAGGGTTGATGTAGAAGCCCTCCGTGATCGAATCCCCCTTCGGCAGGATACCGGAAAAGGCCCCAAGATGGGATCTCACGGGAACAGAAGGTTGCGGCGGTGGAAAAGTGTTTTTGTGGATGCTTCTGGTGGTTTGGGAATATATGTGAATATATGGGAGGAAGATCTAGGTCAGGGGGTCACCGAGGGGCCCACAAGGCAGGGGCACGCCCTACCCCCCCTAGGCGCGCCTTCCCCCCTTGTGGCCGCCTCGTGGCTCTTCTGACTTGCACTCCAAGTCTCCTGGGTGTCTTCTGGTCCAAGAAAAATCATCACGAAGGTTTTATTCCATTTGGACTCCATTTGGTATTCCTTTCCTGCGGAGCTCAAAAACAAGGAAAAAACAGAAACTGGTACTGGCCTCTAGGTTAATAAGTTAGTCCCAAAAATAATATAAAATAGCATATTAATGCATATAAAACTTCCGAAACAGATAATATAATAGCATGGAACAATAAAAAATTATAGATATGTTGGAGACGTATCAAGCATACCCAAGCTTAATTCCTGCTCGTCCTGGAGTAGGTAAATGATAAATACAGAATTTTTGATGTGGAATGCTACCTAACATATTTATCCATGTAATTTTCTTTATTGTGGCATGAATGTTCAGATCCATAAGATTCAAAACAAAAGTTTAATATTGACATAAAAACAATAATACTTCAAGCATACTAACAAGGCAATTATGTCTTCTCAAAATAACATGGCCAAAGAAAGATTATCCCTACAAAATCATATAGTCTGGCTATGCTCCATCTTCATCACACAAAGTATTCAAATCATGAACAACCCCGATGACAAGCCAAGCAATTGTTTCATACTTTTGGTGTTCTCAAACCTTTTCAACTTTCACGCAATACATGAGCATGAGCCATGGACATAGCACTATAGGTGGAATAGAATATGGTGGTTGTGGAGAAGACAAAAAGAGGGAGATAGTCTCACATCATCTAGGCGTATTGACGGGCTATGGAGATGCCCATCAATAGATATCAATGTGAGTGAGTAGGGATTGCCATGAAACGGATGCACTAGAGCTATAAGTTTATGAAAGCTCAAAAGAAAACTAAGTGGGTGTTCATCCAACTTGCTTGCTCATGAAGACCTAGGGCAATTTGAGGAAGCCCATCATTGGAATATACAAGCCAAGTTCTACAATGAAAAATTCCCACTAGCATATGAAAGTGCCAACATAGGAGACTCTCTATCATGAAGATCATGGTGCTACTTTGAAGCACAAGTGTGAAAAAAAAGGATAGTAACATTGCCCCTTCTCTCTTTTTCTCTCATTTGTTTTGTTTGGCTGCTTTGGCCTCCCTTTTATTTTTTTTCCACACATGGGACAATGCTCTAATAATGAAGATCATCACACTCTTATTTACTTACAACTCGATATTTAGAACAAAAATATGACTCTATATGAATGCCTCCGGCGCTGAACCAGGATGTGCAATGACTCAAGAGTGACATGTATGAAAGAATTATGAAAGGTGGCTTTGCCACAAATACGATGTCAACTACATGATCATGCAAAGCAATATGACAATGATGGAACGTGTCATAATAAAATGGAACGGTGGAAAGTTGCAAGGCAATATATCTCGGAATGGCTATGGAAATGCCATAATATGTAGGTATGGTGGCTGTTTTGAGGAAGGTATATGGTGGGTTTATGGTACCGGCGAAAGTTGCGCGGCACTAGAGAGGCTAGCAAAGGTGGAAGGGCGAGAGTGTGTATAGTCCATGGACTCAACATTAGTCATAAACAACTCACATACTTATTGCAAAAATCTATTAGTAATCGAAACGAAGTACTACGCGCATACTCCTAGGGGGATAGATTGGTAGGAAAAGACCATCGCACATCCCCGGCCGCCACTCATAAGGAAGACAATCAAAAAATACCTCATGCTCCAACTTGGTTACATAACTGTTCACCATACGTGCATGCAACGGGAATCAAAAACCTCAGCACAAGTATTTCCCCAATTCACAATTGCTCAATAGCATACTCTAATGTCACCATCTCTATATCTCAAAACAATCATAAGGAATCAAACTTCTCATAGTATTCAATGCACTTTATATGAAAGTTTTTATTATATCCCTCTTGGATGCCTATCATATTAGGACTAAATTCATAACCAAAGCAAATTACCACGCTGTTTAGAGACTCTCAAAATAATATAAGTGAAGCATGAGAGTTCAATAATTTCTACAAAATAAGGCCACCGCCGTGCTCTAAAAAGATATAAGTGAAGCACTCGTGCAAAATTGCCTAGCTGAAAAGATATAAGTGAAGCACATAGAGTATTCTAATAAATCGCGATTCATGCGTGTCCCTCTCAAAAGGTGTGTACGGCAAGGATGATTGTGGAAAACTAAAAAACAAAGAATCAAATCATACAAGACGCTCCAAGCAAAACACATATCATGTGGTGAATAAAAATATAACCTCAAGTAAAGTTACCGATAGACGAAGACGAAAGAGGGGATGCCTTCCGGGGCATCCCCAAGCTTAGGCTCTTCGTTATCCTTTAATATTACCTTGGGGTGCCTTGGGCATCCCAAAGCTTAGGCTCTTGCTACTCCTTATTCCATAGTCCATCAAATCCTTACCCAAAACTTGAAAACTTCACAACACAAAACTCAACAGAAAATCTCATAAGCTCCGTTAGTATAAGAAAATAAATCACCACTTTTGGTACTGTTGTGAACTCATTCTTTATTTATATTGGTGTAATATCTACTGTATTCCAACTTCTCCATGGCTCATACCCCCCGATACTACACATAGATTCATCAGAATAAGCAAACAACACATAGAAAACAGAATCTATCAAAAACAGAATAGTCTGCGAACATCTGAATTGACCTAATACTTCTGTAACTCCAAAAGCTCAGAAAACCTATTACAACAGAGGCAATTTGTATATCAATATTGTGTAAAAAAATTCAGGGTTTTTCCATGCTCCGGTGAATCTAAACAATTTTGTGACTGGACGCAAAAGTTTCTGCTTTTCAGCAAGATCAAATCAACTATCACCGTAAGCCATCCCAAAGGTCTTACTTGGCACAAACACTAATTAAAACACAAAAACACATCTAACCAGAGGCTAGATGAATTATTTATTGCAAAACAGCAAGGAAAAATATTGGGTTTTCTCCCAAAAAGCGCTTTTCTTTAAAGCCTTTTTAGCTAGGCATTGAGATTTTGATGATGCTCACATGAAAGACAAGAATTGAAGCACAAAAAGAGCATCATAAAGCATGTGAAAAACAAGTTTAAGTCTAACATACTTCCTATGCATAGGCATTTTATAAGCAAACAAATTATCAAGACAAGAAAAACCTAGCATATGCAAGGAAGGAGAATAAAACATAGACAATCTCAACATGAAGAGAGGTAATTTAGCAAAATAAAAATTTCTATGACCATATTTTCCTCTCTCATAATAATTACATGTGGGATCATATTCAAATTCAACAATATAGATGTCACATAAAATATTCTCTACATGATACACATGCATGCAAAGTTGACACTCTTCCAAAATAGTGGGATTATCATAAAATAAAGTCATGACCTCTCCAAACCCACTTTTATCAAAAGTTTCATATGTTTGATCATTCTCCAAATATGTGGGATCTAGAGTTGACACTCTTCCAAACCCACTTTCAATATTATTGCAAACATTATTATCAATCTTATATTCATCATGGGGCTTAAATAAATTTTCAAGATCATAAGAAGAATTACCCCAATCATGATCATTGCAACAAGTAGTGGACATAGCAAAACTAGCATCCCCAAGCATAGGGTTTTGCATATCATCAACACAATTGCCATTAATAGAATTTATAATAACATCATTGCAATCATGCTTTTAATTCAAGGAGCTATCATGAATCACTTTATAATTTTCTTCTTTCAACACTTCATCACAATTTTCAGATTCACGAATTTCAAGAAAAACCTCATAAAGATAATCTAGTGCACTCAACTCACTAGCAATAGGTTCATCATAATTGGATCTCTTAAAAAGATTAGCAAGTGTATGAGGATCCATAAACCTTTGTTTCTGTTTTTCAATAAACACACAATTTTACCAAGCAAACAAACCAAGTAAGACATAAGGGCAAACGAAAAGAAGGCAAATAAAAAGGCAAACGAAAAGACAAATCTTTTCGAAAATCATTTTAGAAGTGGGGGAGAGGAAAACGAGAGGCAAATGGAGAATAATGTAATGCAAGAGATGAGAGTTTTATGATGGGTACTTGGTATGTCTTGACGTGGCGTAGATCTCCACTGCAACGGCACCAGAAATTCTTCCTGCTACTTCTTGAGGTTGCGTTGGTTTTTCCCTTAAAGAGCAAAGGGTGACGCAGCAAAGTAGAGATAAGTATTTCCCTCAGTTAGAGAACCAGGATATCAATCCAGTAGGAGACAACGCACAAATCACCAATACCTGCACAAACAATCAAACACTTGCACCCAACGCGATAAAGGAGTTGTCAATCCCTTCACGGTCACTTGCAAAAGTGAGATCTGATAGAGATAGATAAAACTAAACAAAAGATAAAGTAAATATTTTTAGGGTTTTTGGTTTATAGATCTGAAAATAAAAAATTGCAAAATAGTAGATCGGAAAGTAATATGATGGAAAATAGACCCGGGGGCCATAGGTTTCACTAGAGGCTTCTCTCAAGATAGCAAATAATACGGTGGGAGAACAAATTACTGTCGAGCAATTGATAGAAAAGCGCAAAGTTATGACGATATCCAAGGCAATGATTATGAAATATAGGCATCACGTCCGTGTCAAGTAGACCGACTCCTGCCTGCATCTACTACTATTACTCCACACATCGACCGACTCCTGCATGCATCTAGAGTATTAAGTTCATGAAGAACAGAGTAACGCTTTAAGTAAGATGACATGATGTAGAGGAATAAACTCAAGCAATATGATGTAAACCCCATCTTTTTATCCTCGATGGCAACAATACAATACGTGCCTTGCTGCCCCTACTGTCACTGGGAGAGGACACCGCAAGATTGAACCCAAAGCCAAGCACTTCTCCCATTGCAAGAAAAACCAATCTAGTTAGCCAAAGCAAACCGATAGTTCAAACAGAATTACAAGGTTATCAAATCATGCATAGAAGAATTTAGAGAAGATTCAAATAATATTCATAGATAAGCTGATCATAAATCCACAATTCATCGGATCTCGACAAACACACCACAAAAGAAGATTACATCGGATAGATCTCCAAGAACATCAAGGAGAACATTGTATTGAGAATCAAAGAAAGAGAAGAAGGCATCTAGCTACTCGCTATGGACCCGTAGGTCTGAGGTAAACTACTCACTCTTCATCGGAAGGGCAATAGAGTTGATGTAGAAGCCCGCCGTAATCAAATCCCCCTCTGGCAGGATGCCAGAAAAGGCCCCAAGATGGGATCTCACAGGAACAGAACGTTGCGGCTGTAGAAAAGTGTTTTCGTGGATGCTTCTGGTTGTTTGGTAATATATGTGAATATATAGGAGGAAGATCTAGGTCACGGGGTCACCGAGGGGCCCACAAGGCAGGGGCCGCGCCCTCCCCCCTTGTGGCCGCCTCGTGGCTCTTCTGACTTGCACTCCAAGTCTTCTGGGTGTCTTCTGGTCCAAGAAAAATCATCGCGAAGGTTTTATTCCGTTTGGACTCCATTTGGTATTCCTTTCCTCCGAAGCTCAAAAACAAGAAAAAAACAGAAACTAGCACTGGGCTCTAGGTTAATAAGTTAGTTCCAAAAATAATATAAAATAGCATATTAATGCATATAAAACATCCAAAACAGATAATATAATAGCATGGAACAATAAAAAATTATAGATATGTTGGAGACGTATCAATTGTTTCCATGAGCATGAACACAAGTGTTCAAGGTCGACCCTCACTTCTCCAATGCATCACCTTTCAATGGCTTCTCTTTTTGTGAAGTTTTAAGTTCCCCTCTATATTTTTTTCTTTTTAAACATTATAAAAGCACTCAACAGAATAAAATGACTCTCTAAAACTTCCGGGTTGTCTCCCTGGTAGTGCTTTCTTTAAAGCCATTGAGCTAGGCATAAAGTGCTCAAGTAATAAATCCACCCGGATCCCAAGGTATATCAAAGCGAATTTTAATTAGCAATGATTTGTCATTTAGTAGTGAGCACAAAGCAACATATATCATGCAATGACGAAGTCTAACTCTCTTCCTATGCATCGGCATGTCATACAAGAATAATTCATGCACATCAAGTAAGGGCCAATTCATAGCATAAGTAGTTTCTTGCAATTCTATCGTGTTGGAAACATAGAGAGGCGGAGATGTAGTTCCTCTCTCATAATAATTGTAAGTAGGAGCAGCAAGCACATGCATATTATATTCATCAAAATCATCATGTGCAACGGTAAAAGGCAATCCATCAATGTAATCCTTAATAAGTGCAAACTTCTCTGATATAGTGTTGTTTGGAGAATTCAAAAAGATAATAGGACTATCATGTGTGGGTGCAATAGCACAATTTCACTCTTAATATAAGGAACTATAGCAAGTTCATCTCCATAAGAATAATTCATATTGGCATCATGGCCACAAGCATAGCAAGCATCAAGTTCATCAAAAAGGGATATTTCAAACGAATCAATGGGATCATAGAAATTATCATAGCATTCATCCTTCGGTAAGAATGAAGGGAAATTGAACAATGTATGAGTTGAAGAGTTACTCTCATTAGAAGGTGGGCACGGGTGATCAATCCGCTCTTCCTCCGCTTGTTCTTCGCTCTCCTCATCATCTTTTTAATCCAATGAGCCCATAGTTTCATCAATTCCTTCTTATATAGAGTCCTCCAAAATATTAGTCTCTTCTTGGACAGCGAAGACTTTCTCAATAAATATATCAATATCAGAATTGTATTTATAATTATCATAGCAATATTTAAGGATAGCAAAATTTTCAGGTCTATAAACTGAATCATCAAAATCTTCAAACTTTTCAAACAAAGATTCAATTTCATAAGCACCCTTAAAAGCAACAAATTCTTCTATTCGTTCCACATCATAGTAATCATATCTACCATTAGCATAAGAAGCTAAGGTTTCATTATCATTAAATTTGCATGAAAAGGGAAGGTGTGGAGACTTCATCCTAGAGCAACAAGTAAAATCATATCTCTGGCATAAATTCCAAGCATACCAATGCAACATATCAATTTGATCGCATAAAAGTTTCCCTTTTTGTGTCAAGCGATAATCCCTAAAGTATTCACGTTGATCCAACGTGTCTTCCATTATCATGTTGAATGGGGTTTTCTCAGGATTATCAATGTAGTGTTTAATATTTTTCACATAACGAGCATCGAGGGTTTTAGGAGGGTCCCCATCTCCGTGAGTAGCAAGTACAACTAATTTTTTGTGGTGTTTCGTGTTCCATATCCATAACTAAAGATAGAGAACAACTTAGAATAGAAAATAAAAACTACTTAGTGATAAAGCAAACAAGCACACACGAGAATATTCACCCCACGCTATTGCTCCCCGGCAACGGCGCCAGAAAAAGGTCTTGATAACCCACAAGTATAGGGGATCGTTTGTAGCCTTTTTCGATAAATAAGAGTGTCAAACCCAACGAGGAGCTAAAGGTAGAACAAATATTCCCTCAAGTTCTATCAACCACCGATACAACTCTACGCACACTTGACGTTTTCTTTACCTAGAACAAGTATGTAACTATTTTGCAAGAATAGAACTACGAGTACTTTCCGAGAATAAAACAACGAATAAATTGCAAGGTAATAAAAGTAGATAGCTTTTGTCAACAAGAAAGTCATTTGTCCCTAGGCAATCGATAACAAGTACCGGTAATCATTGTTGTAATTTTATATGAGGGAGAGGCATGAGCTAACATACTTTCTCTACTTGGATCATATGCCCTTATGATTGGACCCCTAGCAAGCATCCGCAACTACTAAAGATCATTAAGGTCATGAAACCCAACCATAGCATTAAGTATCAAGTCCTCTTTACTCCCATACGCCATAACCCACTTATCCGCATTTATGCTGCTGTCACCCCCGCAACACCGACAATAAGCAAACCATGAACATATTGCAACACCCTACAACAAGGATCCCTCACGTTTGCATGAGACGGAGGGCACCGTAGGACAGCACCATAAATAAAATATACAATCATACCAACCAAGATCATGATTAACCCATAGGACAAAACGGATCTACCCAAACATCATAGGATAACCATAGATCATTGGGAAATAATATATAGAGTTGAGCACCATGTTTAAGTAGAGATTACAGTGGAGAGAAGAGGTGTTACACCGCTGCATAGAGGGGGAGAGAGTTGGTGTTGACGGTAGCAAGATTGTTGATGTAGATCGCCGTCACGATCCTTGCCCCGGCGGCACTCCGACGCCACCGGGAGAGAGGGGGAGAGAGCCCCCCTCCTTCTTCTTCTTCCTTGGCCTCCCCCATAGATGGGAGGAGGGTTCCCCCTCTGGTCCATGGCCTCCATGGCGGCGGAGGGGCGGGAGCCCCTCCGAGGTTGGATCTCCCTCTCTGTTCTCTTCTATTTCGCGTTCCCCAGATCTGGCCGAAAACCATTTCTTATATTCCCGTAGATCCGTAACTCCGATTGCACTGAGATTTTAACACGATTTTTTTCTGGATATAAGCTTTCTTGAGGCCGAAGTAGAGCTTCAACCGACATCCGAGGAGAGCACAACCCACCAGGGCGCGCCTGGCCCCTGGGGTGCGCCCTGGCGTCTTGTGGGGGCTGTGGGACCCCGTTTGCGTTGATTCCAAGTCCCAAAAATCACATATATTCCAAAATAATTCTTTGTAAATTTTTCTCGCCTTTGGACTTCGTTTGATATGGATATTTTGCAAAACAAAAAAAATGCAAAAAACAGGAACTGACACTAGGCACTGGATCAATAGGTTAGTCCAATAAATCATATAAAATGTTGCCAAAAGTATGTGAAAGTTGTATAATATTGGCATGGAACAATAAAAAATTATAGATACGACAGAGACGTATCAGCAACGAGAGGGGAGAGTATGTCGATGTACCCTCGTAGATCATAAGTGGAAGCGTTTGACAACGCAGTTGATGTAGTCGAACTTCTTCGCGTTCCAGCCGATCGAGCACCGAACGTACGGCACCTCCGTGTTCAGCACACGTTCCACTCGATGACGTCCTCCGCCTTCTTGATCCATCAAGACGGCGAGGTAGTGGATGAGTTCCGACAGCACGATGGCGTGGTGACCTTGATGGTGAAGCTATCTCCGCAGGGCTTCGCCTAAGCACTACAAAAATATGACCGGGGTGTAAACGGTGGAGGGGGCGCCGCACACAGCTAAGGGATTGTTGTGCTTCTGCTAGGCACCCCCTCCCACATATATATAGGTGGGGGGAGGAGGGCGCAGCCAGGAGGGAGCCCCAAGTAGGCCGAATCCTACTTGGGGTCCTCCCCAAGTGGCGCCCCCCCTTTCCTTATTTGCCGGAGAAGAAAGGAAAGGGGGGAAGAGAGAAGGAAGGGGAGGCCGAATCCTCCCCCCTTTCCTTTCCCCACTTGAGCGGCTGCCATGAGGGGCATGCCAGCCCCTTGTGGGCTGGTGTTCTCCCATCTTATGGCCCAATAGGCCCAATACCCGCCCGGGGGTGACCGGTACCCCCTCCGGTACTCCGATGACTATCCGATTTTCCCCGAAACACTTCCGGTGTCCGAATACCATCGTCCTATATATCAATCTTTACCTCTTGACCATTTTGAGACTTCTCATAATGTCCGTTATCTCATCCAGGACCCCAAACAACATTCGGTCGCCAAATCATATAACTCGTACAACACTATATCGTCAATGAACGTTAAGCGTACGGACCCTACGGGTTCGAGAACTATGTAGACATGAACGAGACACCTCTCTAGTCAATAACCAATTGTGGAACCTGGATGCCCATATTGGCTCCTACATATTCTATGAAGATCTTTATCGGTTGAACCGCTATGACAACATACGTAATTCCCTTTGTTCATCGGTATGTTACTTGCCCGAGATTCGATCGACGGTATCTTCATACCTAGTTCAATCTCGTTACCGGCAAGTCTCTTTACTTGTTTCATAATACATCACCTCGTAACTAACTCCTTAGTCATTTACTTGTAAGCTTATGATGTGTATTACCGAGAGGGCCCAGAGATACCTCTCCGGTACTCTGAGTGACAAATCCTAATCTCGATCTATGCCAACTCAACAAACACCTTCGGACATACCTGTAGAGCATCTTTATGATCACCCAGTTACGTTGTGACATTTGATAGCACACAAGGTATTCCTCCGGTATTCGGGAGTTGCATAATCTCATAGTCGAAGGAATCTGTATTTGACATGAAGAAAGCAATAGCAATAAACTGAACGATCAATATGCTAGGCTAACAGATGGGTCTTGTCCATCACATCATTCTCCTAATGATGTGATCCCGTTATCAAATGACAACACATGTCTATGGTTAGAAAACCTTAACCATCTTTGATCAACGAGCTAGTCTAGTAGAGGCTTACTAGGGACACAGTATTTGTTTATGTATTCACACATGTATTTAAGTTTCCGATCAATACAATTCTAGCATGAATAATAAACCTTTATCATGAATAAGGAAATATAAAATAAAAACTTTATTATTGCCTCTAGGGCATATTTCCTTCAAGTTACACTACATTTAAAGAGCTATACAGCCAACGATGGTTCGCTGCATTTCAGGGAAGTATATCCAAACTACGATGAAGTAGTTATGACTGAATACGTACTGTAGTGTGAGGATGCAACAGTGACTGCTCTTGTTGATGAAGGCCTTGAGGAATTGACACACTAGGTTCATTTGCCTCCAACATAGTTCAGATCAGTGGACACCTGAGCCATGAAATAATCCACAAATACATCATGAGTACTAGAAATAGCAAACATCGAGAACTCGCCGCTTAAGAAATCAGAACACGAATATAGTACTGCATTAGTATATACACTTCACATCACTAGAGAAATATGTCAGGCAAGTAACATTCCCTTTTATTAGGCAGTGGGAAGAGGTACAATTATACTGTTATGTTTTGGTTCTGGAAAGATACAAAAATGCACAACAGAATAGCAGATACGATTTAAGTTCTGAAATCTTAATGTACGTAGAAACAAGAATAACAAAGTATATACACCAAAAACAATGGCATCACTAACAAAAAATGTACATGATGCAGAGAACTACAAATTTAATATACATGTGCAAGGAAAGAATAAGATACATGTGCAAGGAAATTAAACCCACAAGTACTCAACTAGTTTGTGAATGATTTCATTTGAGTGACATCCAGAAAGCCCTGCTATCTTTGGGGCATTCATAAACATTTAAGTAACTTAGCATAAACAATTAGACATGGTAAATAATACATGCCTAATCATGTTAGATAGACATAATAGAAAAATCTAAAGATATGTAAATCAATAGAATGTATTGATGCCACAGGAGCAAACACAACCTTAATTAGGTGCATGCTTAGCATTATAACAGACAAAGATCTTCACTTGAATAATTATCATGCTCTTATCTGTGAAAACTATGGTTCTGTCATATTTTCTACATGCTCGTAGTGAATTTTCAGAGATAATGTTCATTGAAATCCTGATGTACAATGAATTGTATTATATTATAGATCTTCCTTAGTCTACACACACATTTGTGTTTTTTTGCCATATGATAATATTTATGTCTTACAAAATCGAAGATGCCACACCAAAACTGAGATAAGATGGTTACCTTTGAAACATTTGTCACTCAACAACTGGATAGTATGAATATAGGTATTTGAGCATGCATGAAGGAGTAAGCGAGCAACAACAAACATGAGAGGAATGGTAAAACAAGAAGTGTTCTAAAAGTCATTAAAAGAAGTAGGATTGGAAATATATATATATATATATATATATATATATATATATATATATATATATATATATATATATATATATATATATATATATATATTGGCACTGTTACTCGCAACAACAAATTTGTTGGTCGCATAATTAATAATCGGTCCAACCTGTATTTGAAGGTTGTGTATTTAGTGAATAATGCAAATAAAGACTTCTACATTCCTTTAGAGAGAACTTGATGCCACAAAACATTGAAAATTATTGCATCTATACTGTGAGGCCTCGCTCACTAAAATCTATGAGGCCTTGAATCAAGCTCTAAACAAAAGTCCATGTTGAAAACAAAAAAATGGAGACGAGAGTTAGCGAAAAGCATATCTGGCCTCTAAAATTTCTTCAATGAAACTATCCGTAACGAAATAAAAGGCACTATATTACCACACAAAAATATTATACAATATTAAAAGACAAATTGGGTGGGAGGATAATGTGATAAACAAATCCTCTTAACTATTATTCAATGCTAATTTCAACATTCAGTCTTCACATCCAGTAATACAAACCACTGCCTTATGAAATTCAGTAGAGAATGAAATAACAAAGATTGAAGGATAAAAAGAACACACACATCATGCACCATAAAAAAAATATGCATCGATCATTCATAACTGGTCCAAGATCATGTTACATGTTCTCAAAATAACTCAGAATAGTCGCCACTTGAGATTCATCAATACCAACGGTAGTCAACTAAAACTACAGCTACCTGATTGTCACTATAAGGTCACGGTGCTCACCAGAGAGGATTGTAGGCAAGGCAGCAGTTGAAGTGTTGGTCAGACACCGTCATGTCGCGACAGAGGAGGTCGCCACAGGAAGCAAGGCCGCGCCGGCGACGCGGCAGAAGGGGTTGGGGTCGCGGCCGTCCAGCCCAACGCGTGCAAGCAAACCGAGGTAAGGGGCACCATCCAGGAGGAGGAGAGGGCGTGAGGGGGCGCGATGTACGATGAAGAGGAGCCGCTGGATATGCGCCGACAATGGACGCGTTGCCGCAGCTGAAACCCTACCCATGGGCTAGGGATCATGGACGAGCGTCGGAGGCCGGGAGCGGCTAATCCAGCCGTACTAGAGGATGGATGGGTCTGAGACGAGCACCTGAGCGGGCTGCGTGGTGGTGGACGTCGCTGGAATTGACGGGTGTTTCTGGCGGCATGGGGTTCGTAGGAGGGAGGGAGAGATGGGTCGCGATAGGGACGGATCGGTGGATGTTGTGGCCGATCTAGCAGTCACACGGAGCTTCAAGGTGAGAGGGGGAGGGCAGCGGCAACCTGTGGGGGGAGGGTGGCGGCGAGGTGTGGGCGATGTGTGGGAGACGATGGGGAATGGGAGGCGGCTGCAGATGAGAGAGAGGGGCTAAAGAGAAGGGAGATAGGGTTAGGTTTTTATACGCGGAACATTTAGTCGGGCTTTAGCGGGCTTTTGGGCTTGCGGGGCTGTACCAGCCCATCTATGACAGTTTTTGAAATCTTCATCAGGAATCTGTCATGGATTAATAGGATTTTTGTAGTGGAAAAATAAAAAAGAATAGAGGAGAACACTTTGACTTTTGCATAAAAAGTGAGTACATAAAAGTAAAAGATAGACCCTTCGCAGAGGGAAGCAGAGGTTGTCATGCGCTTTTTGGTTTTCTTTGCACAATCTCTTAATGCAAAAGAACGTCACGTTATATTGCCCCTTTTGATAGCAACCTTTATTATGCAGTCAGTCGCTTTTATTACTTTGTCAGCACAAGTTCATACAATGCTTATATTACCTTAATTACACTAAAGGATCAAACATATTTAGGAGCAATTTTTATTGCCTTTTGCACCGATCACAATTTACTTGAAGGATCTTACTCAATCCATAGGTAGGTATGGTGGACTCTCCAAACATGGATTTGGGTTTAAGGTTTTTGGATGCACAAGTAGTACCTCTACTTAGTGCGGAGTTTTGGCTAGCGAAGATATTGGGCAAGAACCACATGTTAGAGGATCTATGACAATATATCTTCTATGTGAATATGAACAAACATAAATAATTAAGTTGTCTTCCTTGTTCAACGTCAACAATTTGGCATAAGATATTTAATGGGGGCTCACAATCATAAAAGATGTCCAGGATAGTATATTTGCATGTGAATCTTCTCTTCCCTTATTAATTCTTTCATGAATTGCATGATTGACCAATACTATGTTTGTCAACTTTCAATAAATTTTACCACTTATACTTTTCCTTATGTAATGTCATTACTTTCCATAAGATTAGCATATGATCTTTTTCATTATTTCCTTTATTTTGATTGAAGCAAGAAAGTAAAGAAGGAAAAACTCAAACTAAATTTTATTATATAAGTCTCACTCGATTAAATAGATAGATAGATCACTAAACTAGCACTCGAAAATAGATCATACTAAACTTTTATTGACTAAATCATGAAATAACTAAAGATCAAACTAAAAACTGGTGAAGATAATGGAAGTGGTGGTGATACGGTACCGGGGCATCTCCCCAAGCTTGGCACAAGCCAAGGGGAGTGCCCATACCCGTGTACACAAGTCTCCTTCTTTGATGATGGTGATGCTGATGAGGTAGTAAGCTTGTCCTCCTGCTTCCATGGCAGATGTTCACCATCATAAGAGGATGCACGAGTCTCCTGAGTGCTGACACCGGCAGCTAAACTCATACCTTTAAATCTTTTTTTGTAGTCAAACACTTGATTTTGAAGATCATAGATTTGGCTTTGCAGAAAATTGATTTGCTCATTGAAGGTGAAGATGATGTCTTTCATAGACCGGCCATCCACCTTGTGATCATGGGTGAATTCCGTAATCATGGAGTGATTGGCACTAAGTCCACACTCCACCATCCCTTGGCACTAGAAGATCTCCTGCTCCACCGCCTCAAGCCTGGCCTCCACACTTCCCGTCCTCTTGGGTCCCTGGACATCCCGGATGTGGAGCACCCCCTCACGCATCTCAATGGCTTGAGGGTGCTTCATCACCTCCGACAGGTAGGGGTTGATGACTCTCTCGAAGAACTTGTCCTTGGAAGAGCTTGATGAGGTCATGGCAATCTAGGTTTGACAGGAAAACAACACGAAACAAAAACAGAGAATATTTCTGCGATGCGGTGATCAAATCGTCTCGGGTGTATATAAAGATTTTTTTATCTTGGGAAACAACTATACCATAGTAACATGGAGTCGGGAAGGTGCCCGAGGGGCCCACTATCCACCAGGGCATGCTAGGTGGGGCAGGCGCGCCCTGGTGCCTTGTGGGCTCCTAGGTTACCTTCCCAGGTGTTTCTTTTTTTTTTTCTAATATTCCAAAACTAACAGAAAATATTTTTGCGGAATTTTTGGAGTCCGTTTACTTACCGTATCATGTACCTCTTCCTTTTCAGGGTTTTGGAGTGTTCTGGATGGTCTCTCTTATGTGTTCCTCCGGTGTCATGGTTTGAATAATATTAGTTTCAACATTAATAGGTGTATCTGAAATGTAGTGCTTAATTCTTTGCACATTGACCACCTTCGGACTATAGTGCCTTCGGCATTATTGATCTTGATAGCTCCAGAGTGATAAACTTCTTCGATGAAATATGGTCCTTCCCATTTGGAAAGAAGTCTGCCTGCAAAAAACCTAAAATATGAATTCCCGCTTTTGGATTCTTTTATCATGCCACCTTTTGACTTTTTCTTTAAATATTTTGGCATTTTCATAAGCTTGGGTTCCCCATTCATCTAGTGAGCTAATATCAAATAACATCTTTTCACCAGCAAGTTTGAAGTCATAGTTGAGTTCTTTAATTGCCCAATATGCTTGATGTTCTAACTCAAGAGGCTAGTGACAAGCTTTTCCACAAACCATTTTATATGGAGACATAACTATAGGATTTTTATAAGCTGTTCTGTAGGCCCAAAGTGCATCATCAAGTTTCTTAGAGCATTTCTTTCAAGACCTATTGACAGTTTTTTGTAATATTAACTTTATTTCTCTATTGCTAAGTTCAACTTGACCACTAGATTGAGGGTGATAGGGTGATGTAATTCTATGGTTGAGATAATATTTACCAAGCAGTTTACGGAATGCACCATGAATAAAATGTGAACCACCATCAGTCATTAACTATCTTGGGACTCCAAACCTAGGGAAAATAACTTCTTTAAGCATTTTAATGGAGGTGTTATGATCAGCACTGCTAGTTGGAATAGCTTCTACCCACTTAGTGACATAATAAATAACAACCAAAATATGTGTATACCAATTAGAAGAAAGAAAAGGTCGCATATAATCAAAGCCCCAAACATCAAATGGTTCAATAACAAGTGAATAATTCATAGGCATTTCCTTACGTCTACTAATATTACCAATTCTTTGACATTCATCACAAGATAAAACAAACTTACGAGCATCCTTGAAGAGAGTAGGCCAATAAAAACCAGTCTGTAAAACCTTGTGTGCAGTTCTATCTCTCGCATGATGCCCTCCATAGGCTTCCGAGTGACATTTCCGTAGGATTTGTTCCTGTTCATGCTCAGGTATTCAATGTCTAATAATACCATCTACTCCTTCTTTATATAGATGTGGGTCATCCCAAAAGTAATGTCTTAAATCATAGAAGAATTTTTTCTTTTGTTGTCATGTGAAACTAGGTGGTATAAATTTAGCAACAAATTGGCATAGTCAGCATACCAAGGAGTATTATGAGAAGAATTTATGACAGGTAGTTGTTCATTAGGGAAACTATCATCAATAGGCAGTGGGTCATAAAGAATATTTTCTAACCAAGAAAAGTTATGAGCTACGGGATTCTCAGCTCCTTTTCTGTTAGTAATGTGCAAGTCAAATTCTTGTAGCATAAGAACCCACCTAATGAGTCTAGGTTTAGCATCTTTCTTTTGCATAAGGTATTTAATAGCAGCATGATCAGTGTGAACAATTACTTTGGAATCAACTATACTAGATCTGAATTTATCACAAGCAAACACAACTACTAAAAATTCCTTTTCAGTAGTAGCATAATTTCTTTGGGCACTGTCTAGAGTTTTACTAGCATAATGAATAACATTTAATTTCTTATCAACTCTTTGTCCTAGAACAACACCAACAGCATAATCACTAGCATCACACATAATTTCAAAAGACAAGTTCCAATCAGGTGGTTGAACAATAGATGTAGAAGTTAAGGCTTTCTTAAGTGTTTCAAAGGCTTGCCTCATCATAAAAAACAAATGGATCATCCTTTTGTAAAATATTAGTAAGAGGCCTAGAAAGTTTAGAGACGTCTTTAATAAACCTCCGATAGAAACCAGCATGACCAAGGAAACTATGAATACCTTTAATATCTTTAGGACACGACATTTTCTCGATTGCATCAACTTTAGCTTTATCCACCTAAATACCTCGCCCAGAAATTTTAAGCCCCAAGAGAATACCTTAATTCACCATAAAGTGGCACTTCTCCCAATTCAAGACAAGATTAGTTTGCTCACACCTCTGCAAAACTCGATCAAGGTTGCTTAAGAAATCATAAAAAGAAGTTCCATAAACGGAAAAATCATCAATGAAAACCTCAACAATCTTTTCACAGAAGTCAGAGAATATAGCAGTCATACATCTTTGAAAGGTAGAAGGTGCATTACATAAACCAAAAGTCATACGTCTATAAGCATAAGTTCCAAAAGGAGAAGTAAAGGTGGTTTTCTCTTGATCGGGTTTTGATACAGGTATTTGAGAAAAACCAGAATATCCATCCAAAAAGCAAAAGTGTGTGTGCGTTGACAATCTTTCTATCATTTGATCAATGAAAGGCAGAGGGTAATGATCTTTTCTAGTAGCTTCATTTAATTTTCTAAAATAAATTACCATTCTATAGCCAGTCACTATTCTTTGTGTAATGAGTTCATTTTTCTCATTAGGAACAATAGTAATACCTCCCTTCTTAAGGACACAATGAACAGGACTTACCCATCTACTATCAACTATAGGATAGATTATACCTGCTTCCGGAAGCTTTAGTATTTTAGTTCTTACCACTTCTTTCATCTTAGGATTCAATCGTCATTGATGATCAACGACGGGTTTAGCATCAGGTTCCATATTAATCTTGCGCTGACAGAGAGTGGGACTAATGCCCTTAAGATCATCAAGAGTATATCCAATAGCAGCACGGTGCTTCCTTAGAATTTTCAATAATCTTTTCTCTTCATGCTCTGTAAGGTTAGCACTAATGACAACAGGATATATCTTCTTTTCATCAAGATAAGCATATTTTAAATTGTCAGGCAATTGCTTTAATTCAAACACATGATCACCTTTAGGTGGAGGAGGACCTCCTAGAGTTTCAACAGGTAAATTTTTCTTAAGGATAGGTTATTGTTCAAAGAATATTTTATCAATTTCATTTCTTTCATGCAAGTGCATATCATTTTCATGGTCTAGCAAATATTGTTCTAGTGGATTAGTAAGAGGCACAGCAATAGAAGCAAGACCAATTAATTCATCCTTACTAGGTAATTCTTTATTTTGAGGTTGCCTACGAAACTTAGAGAAATTAAACTCGTGAGACACATCACCAAAATTAACACTGATGGTTTCTTTCTTGCAATCTGTCATAGCATTAATAGTGTTCAAGAAGGGTCTGCCAAAGATAATGGGACAAAAGTCATCTTGTGGGGAACCAAGAACTTGAAAATCAGTAGGGTATTTTATTTTCACACACAAGACTTCAGCATCTCTAACAATCCCAAGTGGTGTAATGGTATTTCTATTAGCAAGTTTAATAGTAACATCTGATACGTTTCCAACGTATCAATAAATTTTGATTGTTCCATGCTATTATATTATCAATCTTGGATGTTTTATATGCATTTATATGCTATTTTATATTATTTTTGGGACTAACCTATTAGAGCCTAGTGCCAGTTTCTGTTTTTTTCCTTGTTTTTGAGTTTCGCAGAAAAGGAATACCAAACGGAGTCCAAATGAGCTGAAAATTTACGGTTATTTTTATGGACCAGAAGAAGCCCCTGAAGCAAAAGAGTTAGGACAGAAGAGCCACGAGGCCTCCACAAGGGTGGAGGGTGCGCCCTCCGGTCTTGTGGGCTCCTCGTGGACCCCCCTGACTTGTTCTCGATGCCAAAAATTCCTATAAATACAGAAACCCCCAGAAATAACCCTAGATCGGGAGTTCCGCGGCAGTAAGCCTCTGTAGCCACAAAAAACCAATCGGGAGCCGTTCCGGCACCCTGCCAGAGGGGGAAACAATCACCGGTGGCCATCTTCATCATCCCGGCGATCTCCATGACGAGGAGGGAGTAGTTCAGCCTCAGGGCTGAGTGTATGTACTAGTAGCTATGTGTTTGATCTCTCTCTCGTGTTCTTGATTTGGCACGATCTTGATGTACCATGAGCTTTGCTATTATAGTTGGATCCTATGATGTTTCTCCCCCTCTACCTTCTTGTAATGAATTGTGTTTTCCCTTTGAAGTTATCTTATCGGATTGAGTCTTTAAGGATTTGAGAACACTTGATGTATGTCTTGCATGTGTTTATCTGTGGTGACAATGGGATATTCACGTGATCCACATGATGTATGTTTTGGAGATCAACTTGTGGGTTCTGTGACCTTGTGAACTTATGCATAGGGGTTGGCACACGTTTTCTTCTTGAGTCTCTGGTAGAAACTTTGGGGCACTCTTTGAAGTTCTTTGTGTTGGTTTGAATAGATGAATATGAGATTGTGTGATGCATATCGTATAATCAAACCCACGAATACTGGTGGTGACATTGGAGTATCTTTGTGACATTAGGGTTTTGGTTGATGTGTGTCTTAAGGTGTTATTTTAGAATGAACTCGAGGGCTATTTGTGACACTTATAAGAGTAGCCCAATAGATCGATCAGAAAGAATAACTTTGAGGTGCTTTCGTACCCTACAATAATCTCTTCGTTTGTTCTCCGCTATTAGTGACTTTCGAGTGACTCTTTGTTCCATGTTGAGGGATTGTTATATGATCTAATTATGTTATCATTGTTGAGAGAACTTGCACTAGTGAAAGTATGAAACCTAAGCCTTGTTTCGAAGCATTGCAATACCGTTTTCGCTCACTTTTGTTACTTGCTACCTTGCTGTTTTTATATTTTCAGATTACAAAAACCTATATCTACTATCCATATTGCACTTGTATCACCATCTCTTCGCCGAACTAGTGCACCTATACAATTTACCATTGTATTGAGTGTGTTGGGGACACAAGAGACTCTTTGTTATTTGGTTGCAGGGTTGTTTGAGAGAGACCATCTTCATCCTACGCCTCCCACGGATTGATAAACCTTAGGTCATCCACTTGAGGGAAATTTGCTACAAAACTCTGCACTTGGAGGCCCAACAACGTCTACAAGGATAAAGTGCGTAGTAGACATCAACATCGATATCTTCTATTTCAGCAGGTGCTATATCATTCATAATCTCTTGGTAAAGAGTGAAAGGAATGGCACTGACACTAGCACCAATATCACATGAGTGTCGGGCCCCTTTCTAGGAATAAATCTTAAAAAAGGCCCTAAGTCACACCAGCCCCAAGATCAACACAACTGGTGGACTTCCTTGATATAGATAACCAGTACAAATAATATCACACAGGGTTGAGTCTGAAGGCTCAACAAAATTATTACAAACTCGCCAAATATGTGGCAGTGGCGGAATATGACAGTGGTGTGGTGGTGATACATCTCTGATACAATAATGTAAAGCCAAGCGTCAGAGTGAGGCTTGACTATTTTATTGGTGTGGCAGAAGCTCGGCGGATGATATATGTGCTGGACTCCTATCTCACAGGTTGACTGACTGGGACTCCTCTAAGCGTCGGGCTCGCTAGCGCAATCCTTCTCCATAAGCTCGTCCTCCTCCAAGTCTGGCCAAGTAAATAGCCAGGGACAAGCCAATGAGTACGTTGGAATGTACTCGCAAACATTATGAACAAAAGATATAATGGATGCACATGCTCATGTAGGAACATAATGACATGCTCATGCTGACTAAAATCCTGGTCATGACGTAATTATAAAATGATGCGGAAGTAAATAAAACATGTTAGCCATAACCAGTCTTTAAAAAAAAAAGCAAGTGAATGCCACGGGTAGTCTAGCCAGCCCAAGTGACATTCAGAAAAATAAGAGAAATGCCGGTCGGGTGTCTACAAGAGTAGTGGCGAGATAAACCGCCTGTTAACTCGAGAGACGCCATGAGAGGTCTTGAAAAGAAACGCCTGTCGGGCGTCAAGTGACGCCACGGTTGGACTTGAAGAGAAATGCCAATCGGGTGTCCACAAGAGTAGTGGCGAGATAAACCACCTGTTAACTCAAGAGACGCCACGAGAGGTCTTGAAAATAATAGTTGAGTGCCCGGGGTAATATAGCCAGCCCCTGAGACACTCAGGAAGAATATAAAATGAGAGAAACGGGTTAGTCCTCAATATTATGCATAGCCATAATAATATTTAATAAGCATAAAATATTCAAGGTAGCAACAGGGTATCAACAATTATACTGCAAAAAAATGAGTTAGACACATTTTA
Source organism: Thinopyrum elongatum (assembly GCA_011799875.1). Classification (NCBI taxonomy): domain Eukaryota; kingdom Viridiplantae; phylum Streptophyta; class Magnoliopsida; order Poales; family Poaceae; genus Thinopyrum; species Thinopyrum elongatum. The sequence goes on along the minus strand of CM022300.1, from coordinate 188,646 downwards.
ATTATTTCCTCCGGAGACCGATACCGGGACCAACACTTGACCCACCCAGCTACGCCCTTTGACCGAGGACACGTCTATTCGAATAATTTTAACTCTGCAGAGGGTGTACTCTTTACCCACAAGTAAAGGATTTCTTTAGTCATTACTGTGACACTGACTAATTCCCATTACGGTCTTTGGGTTGAAAACACACCTGACCAACACACACCAGAATAACTCTCCGGATGCCAGGAATCACCGAAAGCATCATTCAAGAATAACTCTAAGACGGAGAGACCAACGTCCTGCATTGGATCACTATTAATACGCGTGGATTACATGGGGTGCCCCCTCTCAGTCACAACCGGAAACACACATGCCCCTGACCCGATGACAGGATTTAGTCCAAGGCCTTTGGAAACCCTCATCATGGCCCTCTGTACGGTGTGTACCTGGACAGGGGTTAACAACTTACTCAGCCGCACCTTCCTTGCGGAAGGACCCGTGGCAGCATGGTATCCAGCTAGGTGTAACGGAACAAGACTCGATCTAGGCCGACTCAGGAGGTGTTAATTAACATCACCGGAATATTCAGTTAAACCACATGACACCATCGTGTCAAGCATAATGGCCCGTGCCCACCGGCACGTCCAAGGCAGGAGACACTCTCCCGTATTTCCACAACTTTACCATGTCAGAAGAATCTCTTGCTTGAGTGATGTGCAAGCTATGAGCAAAAGAGATATGACCATGCATGCAAGTGATATACTACACATATGGTGCAATATCAACCGATGCAACATGCAAATGCAAATGCAATCACCATATCCCAAGTTCAATAATGCTTGCCTTGTCCAAAGTAGTCAGGTGAAAACCCTTCAAAATTCTCGGCAAAGTTTCCCTCTTCTTTTTCTGAAAATTCAAAATCAACTTAAATTAAATTTTTTGGCAATAGTACAAAAAGTTGTCCCAAAATATTTTTAAAGAAATAATAAAAAAACTAGAGAGAAAAATAAGAATTTCAAAAAAAAGTTCAACTCAAACGGAGTTGTGGTTTAAAAGTTATTAAACTTTCAAAACCAGGTGTTTTTTTGTAAAAAGCCAGTCCCTGTGCGTTTATAAAGAAAACGCTTCGGGCCGAAATACGCTTCTCAGCGCGGAAGGCGTAAAAGTCGAGATTACGCCTTCGTTTTTAGACAGAGAAAAAGAAATGAAAAAGCGCGGGGTGGGGTCCACCCGTCAGGTTCAAATATTTGAACCCGTGCACGGAAACAGAGAGGAGATGGCGTTCACCGGCGGTGATCGCCGGGGTCTTGGAAGGCGGCGATGGTCGGAACATGACCAGGGAGGAGTGCCGCGTCAGAGGGAGGTGGTGGTGGTCGCCGGGGAGCACCTGAACGCTGGCGAGGTCGACGGTGGCGGACGGTGGTTTGGTGGTATTGGGATTTCGTCGGAGAGAGCTCGGGGAGTGGAATTGAAGCGGGGAATCAATGATTTGGTGGAATATATGACTACTGACAAGATTTGAGCAGTTGAGGTGGAGTAACAACGATGAACAGATCTTTGACAGTGGCGGCGGAGCGGTGATCGGAGAAGACCTCCTCGAGGTCTGGTGGGTGGTGTAGCGGCGATTGGGAGGTGGTGGAGGTGATGGTTGAGAAGAACGGGGCTCGGGGGCCTTTATATAGGCGATCCCGAGGCGGTCCGGCGGGGTTCAGATCACGCCGGAGTTATGATGGTCGGCGAGGTCGGTTTGGGCGGTGGTCGTGGTCGGTGAGTGTCAGTGAGGGTGGAGGAAGCTGCCCGAAGCGCCAGCGTGAACGAGCTCGGGTTTGGTGGCTTTATCCACGGCGAGGTCGGTGTACGGGTGCGGCGGACGTTGTCCGTCTCCGGTGGCTGACAGGGGGCCAAGGCAGCGTGGTCAGCGTGGAGAGAGTGCGGAGGAGGTGCCGCATGGTGAGTAGTTAGGTGCGGGAGGTCAGCGAGGGAATGAATATGGCGGGCGCCGTGTGGATCAGCTTGGGTTGCCGCCGCCGAGGACGGAGGCAGGTGCACCGGCTTCCTTCTGTGCTCTCGGCGGTGAGACACTGACGAGGAGGGGTCCAGGGCGGCGCAGTTACGAGGGAGGAGGCGTGGAAGAGAAGGAGTGGGGATGGAGTGGAGTGCACGGCGCCGTCGCTTCTGCCACTGAACCAAATTCAGTTAATTGAATTTTGGATAGTGATGAACAGTCTACACATTAGCTGTTTGATAAAATGACAGAAGGTGCTAGAGATTTTAGGATTTTGTGGGGATTTTTGTGGTAATGTGTGAATGCTCAAAAATGAGTTTGGCAGAGTTTGGGAATTTTTGGAGCATTTAAAAATATGTTTGGATCAGGATTATTGAATCTGCTCCAAATTTGAATTGAGTGGGATTTGAAAATTTTGAACTGGGGTACCCCATGTTTTTGGAAAAATGGGTTGTTGGTACCATATATATGCTGGGATAATTTTGGTGGAGGTGGCATCCTTGTAGAAATGGTGGTTCCTTTGTAAACCAAAGAAATGATGGAATTTATGAATTCACACTTTGGAATTTATTTGGGTGTTGAAAAATATTTTTTTTGGGTAGGAAAGAGTTGGATTCTGTCCTAGATGAGGTGAGTGACTTGTGGGATAAATTTGGAGTGGAAGAAAATTTGTTGGATGGATTTTAGTAGGGCTAAAAGGAGGTGAAAAGGTTATTTCCTTTGAAAATTTAATTATCCCCAAAACTTTTCTTGCTAAAAATAAATTGTTTGAAAACCCCAAAGTAATTATCCATATAATTTTAAACTCTTTAATCTGAATATTTAAAGAAGATTGAAACCCAAATAAAATTTGAAAAGGTTTTCAAATTGAAGAAAGGTGATATGACCAAAAATGATTTTCAAAACTTTTATTTTTAAGGGAAAGATTTCAAATATTCGGAAAAATATTTTTGGGGTGTTACAACACCTACCACCCTTAAGAAAAATCTCATCCCCGAGATTTCAGCTGTCCCTTAAACAGGTACGGATATTCAGTCCTCAGATGATCCTCTCTTTCCCATGTTGCTTCTTCCTCGGTGTGATTACTCCATTGAACCTTGTAAAATTTTATTACATTCTGCCGGGTCCTCCGTTCAGACTCCTCTAAAATCTTTATAGGATGCTCCCTATATGTGAGGTCTGGATGAGGGTCCATGTCTTGGTGTTGCACTTGCTTGTCTGGGTTACTAACACATTTTCTTAGTTGTGACACGTGAAACACATCATGGACATCTGATAATTCTGCCGGTAGCTCTAGTTGATAAGTAACCTTGCCTCTTCTTGCGATTACACGGAATGGTCCAATAAATCTTGGTGCCAATTTTCCTTTCACTTTAAATATCTGTAGTCCTCTAGTTGGAGATACTCTGAGATACACGTATTCATCGGGCTCAAAATTGATTTGGCGGTGCTTTTGATCGTAGTAGCTCTTTTGACGGCTCTGAGCTGCTTTCAGTCTGTCTTGAATAAGCTTCACTTTTGTTTCTGCTTCTTTAAGAACTTCGGGACCAAAAATTCGACTGTCTCCAGTCTCTGACCAATTGAGTGGGGTACGGCACCTTCGTCCGTACAGGGCTTCAAAAGGTGACATTTTTAAACTAGCTTGATAACTGTTGTTATATGAGAATTCCGCGTATGGTAAACTGTCTTCCCAGCTAACTCCGTTAGTGAGCACACATGCTCTTAGCATGTCCTCCAATATTTGATTTACCCGCTCAGTTTGTCCTCCGGTTTGCGGGTGGTATGCTGTGCTGAACGTCAGTTGAGTTCCTAGGGCTTGCTGTAGGTGCTCCCAAAATCTAGAGACAAATTGGGTGCCTCTGTCAGAGACTATGGTCTTGGGTACTCCGTGTAGGCAAACAATCCGGGAGAGATATAATCTAGCGATTCGCTGTGTGGTGTATGTGGTTTTTACCGGAATGAAATGTGCCACCTTGGTCAAATAATCTGTTATAACCCAGATAGCATCATTTCCATGTCGTGACCTTGGCAGTCCGACGATAAAATCCATTCCTATTACGTCCCATTTCCATTCAGGTAATCTGAGTGGCTGCAATAGTCCTGCTGGCCTCTGGTGTTCTGCTTTTATACGCTGGCATGAATCACAACGTGCGACATATACGGCTATATCTCTTTTCATCCCGTGCCACCAATAATTTTCTTGTAAATCCTTGTACATTTTTGTTCCTCCTGGATGGATAGAATATGGAGTGGTATGGGCTTCTGCCAAAATTTGTTGCTTTAATTCTTCCTTATTAGGCACACATATTCTTTTCCCGAACCATAAAATTCCCTGACCAACAACGGTAAACTCGGGCGCCTTGCCCAGTTTCATTTTCCTCTTAATCCCCTCAATACTTGGGTGTCCTTCTTGGGCTTCTTTGATCTGATTCCTCTAATGTTGGTTTCATCTCTAGTTGATTAATGGTTCCTTCTGAGACTAGGACCATATTGAGTTTGGCAAATTCCTGGTTGAACTCATGTTGTGAAAATTGCACACTATTATTATTGGTGCAGGGATTTCGGCTGAGAGCATCTGCCACAACATTTGCTTTACCCAGATGATAATGAATTCCGATATCGTAGTCCTTTATTAACTCAAGCCAGCGACGCTGTCTCAAGTTTAATTCCGGCTGGGTGAAAATATACTTAAGACTTTTGTGGTCCGTGTATATTTCACATCGCTCACCGAGAAGAAAGTGTCGCCATCCTTTGAGTGCGTGTATTACTGCAGCTAGCTCCAAATCATGCGTACGATAATTCTCCTCGTGTCGTCGTAGCTGTCTTGAGGCATAAGCCACGACTTTTCCTTCTTGCATCAATACACATCCAAGGCCTTTCCTGGACGCGTCACAGTATATCTCAAACTTTTTGTGCACATTGGGTATGACCAGAACGGGTGCCGTTGTTAGTCTTTTCTTCAATTCTTGGAAACTTTTCTCACAAGCTTCAGTCCATTCAAACTTCTTATCCTTCTTAAGCAATTGGGTCATGGGTTTAGCTATGGTGGAAAATCCTTCGATAAATCTTCGGTAATATCCTGCCAGACCAAGAAAACTCCTGACCTCAGTCACGTTGGTGGGTTGTTTCCTTTCTTAGACAGCTTTTACCTTGCTTGGGTCCACTGCTATCCCATCCTGTGTCAGAACATGTCCTAGGAAGCCAACTTCTCGTAACCAAAATTCACATTTACTGAATTTGGCATAAAGTTGGTTTTAACTTAATTCTTCCAGGACTATTCGTAGGTGTTGTTCGTGTTCTTCGGGTGTCTTGGAGTAGATAAGTATGTCATCAATAAATACGACCACGAACGTGTCCAAATATTTCAAGAAAACCTTGTTCAAGAGATGAACAAAATAAGCAGGAGCGTTGGTTAAGCCAAACGGCATCACTGTAAATTCGTACAATCCATATCTGGTAGTAAATGCAGTCTTGGGTATATCTGACGATCGGATTTTCAATTGGTGGTAGCCTGACCTCAAATCTATTTTTGAGAATACCTTGGCTTCTGCTAGCTGTTCAAGCAAGTCATTTATCATGGGTAGTGGGTATTTATTTTTGATGGTGACCATATTGAGAGCCCTGTAATCAATACATAGTCTGAGGGTACCATCCTTTTTCTTAGCAAATAAAACTGGCGATCCCCATGGTGACGAGCTGGGTCTGACGTACCCTTTTTCCATTAATTCCTTAATTTGTTTCTTTAGTTCAGCCAATTCGGTTGGAGCCATACGATACAGCTTATTATAAATGGGAGCCGTTCCAGGTGCTAATTCAATAACGAACTCAATTTCCCGATCAGGTGGCATGCCTGGTAGCTCTTCTGGAAATACATCGGGGTATTCACAGACTACAAGGACCTTACTTAATTCTGCCGCATCCAGTTGATTTAATTTTCCTTGTGATGCGGAAATCCTCCTTGTGCCAAATTTTATTGTTTCTCCCTGGCAACTTGTAAGAGTCATCGTGCGGTTGTAGCAGTCTATGAAACCTTTATTTTTGGTTAACCAATCCATTCCCAGAATAACATCCAGTTCGACTGCTTCCAGAACAATAAGGTTGGCTAAAAATACCATTCTCTTGATCTCGATATTTACATCCTTGCAGTACCATTGTGTGCTTTGCTTCGATCCCGGGGACTGAATAACCATGGAATTTTGCTGAGGCGAAAAAGAAAATCGATTCTCCGCGGCAAACTTTTTAGAGATGCATGAATGCGAAGCTCCAGAATCAAATAAAACTGTAGCATTAATTGAGTTGACAGAAAACATACCGAACACAATATCCGGTGCATTTTTTGCTTCCTCAAAGGTCACGTGGTTGGCTTGTCCCTTCCTTTTGTTGTTATTGTGGTTGATGTTGTTGTGCTTGGGGGCTGTGTTTGTACCAAGGCCATTGTTGTTTGGCTTAGTAGTATTATTTCCCAGCTTTGGGCATTGCCTGGAGTAATGCCCTTCTCCTCCGCAGGCATAGCAGGTGATGCCCGAATAGTATGTTGTATCTCTGGTTCTGTTGTTGAAAGCACTGCGGTTCTACTGCGGTGCTACAGTTGTGGTTTGAGGTAGTAGTGTTGCTGGTTGGTGTGTTGTGGGCTTCTGAAATTCATTCTTGGGTTTATTGTTGCGAACCTGAGATGACCGGTTCATACGACGCTTGCGTATCTCGTTCACGTTACGATGCTCGTTCTCTAGTAAAATTGCCCTGTCTACTAGTGTCTTGAAATCAGGAAAGGTGTGGACCACCAGTTGGCATTTTAAAGATGGAATAAGTCCATCGAGAAACTTTTCCATCTTTTTGTCTTCTGTCATATATTCATCGTTGGCGTACCGGGCCAGCTGAGTAAACTGATCCAGGTACTGTGTCACCGTGGTGCCTCGGTGCTTGAGATCCGCAAACTCCCTCTTTTTCAGTTTCATGATACTGTTGGGGATATGTGCTCCTCGAAAATTTCCCTTGAATTGTTCCCATGTCATATTGGCTCCGTTGGGATGAGTGTGGCATAAGTTTTCCCACCATGATGCTGCTGTACCAGAAAAATAGTATGGGGTATAAAGTACTTTTTCCCGGTCCGTACACTGGGCAATAACCAATTTTCTTTCAATATCACATAGCCAATCATCTGCCTCCAATGGTTTGTTGGTGTGAGAAAACACAGTAGGATTGGTCTTCTGGAGCTCAGATAATTTTGACCTGTTCTGATTTTGTCCTTGGTGGTTTCCCATATTGATTAAATGTTGCATCATTTCTTGGTGCTGTTGCTGGCTTTGCTCGTACAGACGGCACACTTGTGAAAATGCTGTGTCACTGTCCTGTTGACTACACTGTCCTTGTGTAAAATTATTTCCCATCTGTCCATGGTTGCTCTCTCGCGGATTTGGCATAGAACGGGTCCAGGGGCGATGCATTTTCTTTCTGGGGGTATTTTTGTAACACCAATGAGAAAAGAAATTATAAAGGCAACAAGAAAAAAAAATTTAAGAGACCGAAAATAAATCTCCCCCCAGGATGCAAGTACAACAGGTTATATCATACATGAAGGATTTAATTATACAAGAAGGACTTAATTATACAAGATGCTTGCAGAAACCGTATACTACAAGACCACTTATTCAACTAGAGTACTACTTCGTCCTCTCAACGAGCTGTGGTCCGAGTCCATTACTCGCTATCTTACAAAAAAGGAAAAGAAGAAGAAACAGAAAATAAATATCTTACAACCACGTCATCATAAAAAGACTACTATGGTGCTGACGCTCGATCAGTCCTCACGGAGTGTCTGAGACACTATAAGCACCGCTGAGGGTGAGTCCCAGCTGTGGCTCTCGAGACTCAACCACCTCCTCCTCTGGGATGGTCTCCAGTCGTGTAGCGGTTGATGCCACGCCTGTCTGAGGTGGCACTGTGTGCGTCGAAAGTGGAGCTCTGGTCGGAACAGGAGCAGCCAAGTGACTACCCTCATCACTCGGGGATGAGTGCTGAACCGCGGGCTGAGTAGGAGAGTAGTGTGGTGGAGTCGGAATACGAGGGGCACGTGGTGAAGGTGAACGGAACTCACTCCTGTGAGTGATCCTCGCACGAGCCAGGTCCATTCGTGCAGCAAGATGGTCGTCCACCAGTGCGGTAAAGATCGACTCGAGTGCCATGATGTACTGAACAAGGGGCTCGATCGCCCCATCCCTTTCTCCCGCGGTGCAGTAAAAAGCGTAAAGGTTGGTATAAGGAACATGACACGGAAGGTAGTGATAGGGATGAGTCTGCATAATAGGCAGGATGTCCCTAAGACGTGCAATAGCCTCACGTGCGGCCATCTGGATAGCATGCCTCTCAGAGGGCATGACTCTCCCCATGAAACAGTAGTTGCGGAAGGACAGGTTACTTCCACCCTGAATATATACCGAAGCCTGGTACATAGTCAGAGTGTCTGTGACCCTGTCAGGAAAAATCGTGTACTCAGGACAGCTCGGAGACCTCATCGCATCCCTAGCGATGACGGCAAGAAGACGGGAAAATCACGACGGCTCGTTGGCAAAAATCTAGGATGGGCAGTTCCCGCCAGACATCTACATCAGTAGACAAAAATCAAAACAGTCATATCATAAGAATATGATGACTAAGGAAAATTTGTTACGATGCATGAAATGCATGCTAAAAAAATGTTAGTACTGACTCGAGTGCTAGCGATCGTGCCTAGGGTTTCCTACAGTCGGCCTGGCTCTGGTACCAAGTCCTGTCGGACCCCTTTCTGGGAATAAATCTCAAAAAAGGCCCTATGTCACACCAGCCCCAAGATCAACACAACTGGTGGACTTCCTTGATACAGATAACCAGTACAAATAATATCACAGAGGGTTAGTCTGAAGGCTCAATAAAATTATTACAAACTCGCAAAATATGTGGCAGTGGCGGAATATGACAGTGGTGTGGTGGTGATACATCTCTGATACAATAACATAAAGCCAAGCGTCAGAGTGAGGCTTGACTATTTTATTGGTGTAGCAGAAGCTCAGCGGATGATACATGTGGTAGACTCCTATCTCACAGGTTGACTGACTGGGACTCCTCTAAGCGTCGGGCTCGCTAGCGCAATCCTTCTCCACAAGCTCGTCCTCCTCCAAGTTTGGCAAGTAAATAGCCAGGGACAAGCCAGTGAGTACGTTGGAATGTACTCGCAAACATTATGAACAAAAGATATAATGGATGCAAAGCTCATGTAGGAACATAATGACATGCTCATGCTGACTAAAATCCTGGCCATGACATAATTATAAAATGATGCGGAAGTAAATAAAACATGTTAGCCATAACCAGTCTTTTAAAAAAATTAAAGCAAGTGAATGCCACGGGTAGTCTAGCCAGCCCAAGTGACATTCAGAAAAAGAAGAGAAATGCCGGTCGGGTGTCTACAAGAGTAGTGGCGAGATAAACCGCCTGTTAACTCGAGAGACGCCACGAGAGGTCTTGAAAAGAAATGCCTGTCGGGCGTCAAGTGACGCCACGGTTGGACTTGAAGAGAAATGCCAATCGGGTGTCCACAAGAGTAGTGGCAAGATAAACCACCTGTTAACTCGAGAGACGCCATGAGAGGTCTTGAAAATAATAGTTGAGTGCCCGGGGTAATCTAGCCAGCTCCTGAGACACTCAGGAAGAATATAAAATGAGAGAAACGGGTTAGTCCTCAATATTATGCATAGCCATAATAATATTTAATAAGCATAAAATATTCAAGGTAGCAACAGTGTATCAACAATTATACAGCAAAAAAATGAGTTAGACACATTTTAATTATTTCCTCCGGAAACCGATACCGGGACCGACACTTGACCCACCCAGCTAAGCCCTTTGACCGAGGACACGGCTTTTCGAATAGTTTTAACTCTGCAGAGGGTGTACTCTTAACCCAGAAGTAAAGGATTTCTTTAGTCAGTACAATGACACTGACTAATTCCCATTACGGTCTTTGGGTTGAAAACACACCTGACCAGCACACACCAGAATAACTCTCTGGATGCCAGGAATCACCGAAAGCATCGTTCAAGAAAAACTCTAAGACGGCAAGACCAACGTCCTGCATGGGATCACTATTAATACGCGTGGATTACAAGAGGTGCCCCCCTCTCAGTCACAACCGGAAACACCCATGCCCCCTGACCCGATGACAGGATTTAGTCCAAGGCCTTTGGAAACCCTCATCGTGGCCCTCTGTACGGTGTGTACCTGGATAGGGGTTAACAACTTACTCAGCCGCAACTTCCTTGCGGAAGGACCCGTGGCAGCACGGTATCCAGCTAGGTGTAACGGAACAAGACTCGATCTAGGCCGACTCAGGAGGTGTTAATTAACATCACCGAAATATTCCACTTAAACCACATGACACCATCGTGTCAAGCATAATGGCCCGTGCCCACCGGCACGTCCAAGGGAGGAGACACTCTCCCGTATTTCCACAACTTTACCATGTCAGAAGAATCTCTTGCTTGAGTGATGTGCAAGCTATGAGCAAAAGAGATATGACCATGCAAGCAAGTGCTATACTACACATATGGTGCAATATCAACCGATGCAACATGCAAATGCAAATGCAATCACCACATCCCAAGTTCAATAATGCTTGCCTTGTCCAAAGTAGTCAGGTGAAAACCCTTCAAAATTCTCGGCAAAGTTTCCGTCTTCTTTTTCTAAAAATTCAAAATCAACATAAATTAAAAAATTTGGCAACAGTACAAAAAGTTGTCCCAAAACATTTTTAAATAAATACTAAAAAAACTAGAGAGAAAAATAAGAATTTCAACAAAAAGTTCAACTCAAACGGAGTTGTGGTTTAAAAGTTATTAAACTTTCAAAACCAGGGGTTTTTCTGTAAAAAGCCAGTCCCTGTGCGTTTATAAAGAAAACGCTTCGGGCCGAAATACGCTTCTCAGCGCGGAAGGCGTAAAAGTCGAGATTACACCTTCATTTTTAGACAGAGGAAAAGAAAAGAAAATGTGCGGGGTGGGGTCCACCCGTCAGGTTCAAATATTTGAACCCGCTCGCGGAAACAGAGAGGAGACGGCGTTCGCCGGCAGTGATCGCCGGGGTCTTGGAAGCCGGCGATGGTCGAAACATGACAAGGGAGGAGTGCCGCGTCGGAGGGAGGTGGTGGTGGTCGCCGGGGAGCACCTGAACGCCGGCGAGGTTGACGGTGGCGGACGGTGGTTCGGTGGCGTTGGGATCTCGTCGGAGAGAGCTCGGGGAGTGGAATTGAAGCGGGGAATCGATGATTTGGTGGAATATATGACTACTGACAAGATTTGAGTAGTTGAGGTGGAGTAACGATGATGAACGGATCGGTGACAGTGGCGGCGGAGCGGTGATCGGAGGGGAAGAAGAAGACCTCCTCGAGGTCGGGTTGGTGGTGTAGGGGCGATTGGGAGGTGGTGGAGGCGATGGGTGAGAAGAGCGGGGCTCGGGGGCCTTTATATAGGCGATCCCGAGGCGGTCCGGCGGGGTTCGGATCACGCCGGAGTTATGATGGTCGGCGAGGTCGGTTTGGGCAGTGGTCGTGGTCGGTGAGTGTCAGTGAGGGTGGAGGAAGCAGCCCGAAGCGCCAGCGCGAACGAGCTCGGGCTTGGTGGCTTTATCCACGACGAGGTCGGTGTACGGGTGTGGCGGATGTCGTCCGTCTCCGGTGGCTGACAGGGGGCCAAGGGCGGCGTGATCAGCGTGGAGAGAGTGCGAAGGAGGTGCCGCATGGTGAGTAGTTAGGTGGGGGAGGTCAGCGAGGGAGTGAATATGGCGGGCGCCGTGTGGATCAGCTCGGGTTGCCGCCGCCGAGAACGGAGGCAGTTGCACTGGCCTCCTTCTGTGCTGTCGGCGGTGAGGCACTGACGAGGAGGGGTCGAGGGTGACACAGTTACGAGGGATGAGGCGTGGACGAGAAGGAGTGGGGATGGAGTGGAGTGCATGGCGCCGTTGCTTCTGCCACTGAACCAAATTCAGTTAACTGAATTTTGGACAGCGATGAACAGTGTGCACATTAGCTGTTTGATAAAATGACAGAAGGTGCTAGAGATTTTAGGATTTTGTGGGGATTTTTGTGGTAATGTGTGGATGCTCAAAAATGAGTTTGGCAGAGTTTGGGAATTTTTGGAGCATTTAAAAATATGTTTGGATTTGGATTATTGAATCTGGTCCAAATTTGAATTGAGTGGGATTTGAAAATTTTGAACTGGGGTACCCCATGTTTTTGGAAAAATGGGTTGTGGGTACCATATATTTGCTCGGATAATTTTGGTGGAGGTGGCATCCTTGTAGAAATGGTGGTTCCTTTGTAAACCAAAGAAATGATGGAATATATGAATTCCAACTTTGGAATTTATTTGGGTGGTGAAAAATATTTTTGTGGGGTAGGAAAGAGTTGGATTCTGTCCTAGATGAGGTGAGTGACTTGTGGGATAAATTTGGAGTGGAAGAAAATTTGTTGGATGGATTTTAGTAGGGATAAAAGGAGGTGAAAAGGTTATTTCCTTTGAAATTTAATTATCCCCAAAACTTTTCTTGCTAAAATTAAATTGTTTGAAAACCCCAAAGTAATTATCCATATAATTTTAAACTCTTCAATCAGAATATTTAAAGAAGATTGAAACCCAAATAAAATTTGAAAAGGTTTTCAAATTGAAGAAAGGTGATATGACCAAAAAATGATTTTAAAACTTTTATTTTTAAAGGAAAGATTTCAAATATTCGAAAAAATATTTTTGGGGTGTTACAATGAGCCATGATAGATATGATCTCCAATTTTAACAGAGACAACAGGCATGCCAACTATAGGCTTGTTCTTATCTTTACTATCGGGATTGGCAATTCTAGCAGCTTTACCAAAGAAATAAATAACATGCCCATCAATATTATCGACCAAGAGATCTTTAACCATAGCAATACTAGGTTCTACTTTAATTTGTTCAAAAGGTCTAGGTGCTTTAATATTACTTTTGTTAACCACGGTTGACACCTTAGCATGTTCCTTTATACTAACAGGGAAAGTTGGGTTTTCAATATAAGAAGTAGGCACAACTGGATCAACATTGTAAAGGATAGTTTCATCTTTAACTACAACTGGCTCCTCAATATTTTATTTAATAGGGGGATGATATTTAAACCACTTCTCTTTAGGGAGATCAACATGAGTAGCAAATGATTCACAAAAAGAGGCTACTATCTCAGAGTCAAGTCCATATTTAGTGCTAAACTTGTGAAAAGCATCGGTATTCATAAAAGATTTAACATGATCAAACTCAAGCTTTATACCTGACTCTTTACCTCCATTGAGTTCCCAATCTTCAGAGTTGTGTTTAATTCTTTCCAAAAGATCCCACCTGAATTCAATAGTCTTCTTCATAAAAGAACCATCACAAGAAGTATCGAGCATGGATTGATCATTACGAGAAAGCCGAGCATAAAAATTCTGAATAATAATTTCTCTCGAAAGCTCATGATTTGGGCATGAATATAACATTGATTTAAGCCTCCCCCAAGCTAGAGCGATACTTTATCCTTCACGAGGCCAAAACATTATATATATATATATATATATATATATATATATATATATATATATATATATATATATATATATATATATATATATATATATATAATTCCGATCACGATGAACTAGATGCATAGGATTAAACTTTTGGTGAAATTCCAATTTCAATCGGTTCCAATCCCAAGCTCCAATATCATCACATAGCCTATACCATGTTAAAGATTTCCCCCCCAAAGATAAAAGGAAAACCTTCTTCTTAACTTCATCTCCGGGTAAACCTGCATGCTTAAATAATCCACAAAGTTCATCCACATATATTAGGTGCATATCACGATGTAGTGTTCCATCTCCTACATAAGGATTAGCTAGTATTTCTCTATCATACCCGAAGGAATTTCATAACCAATATTTTCATTAGGTGTAGTAGGTTGAGGGGCAACTCTTTGTGCTTCTGGTCGAGGTGAAGATACCCCGAACAAACCCCTCAAAGGATTGTTTTCGATAGTAGCAAGTAACAGTAAATTACAGCACGTAACATAAATTTTTCCTTACCTATTTCCACTTACCAAGAGTGCTTCACTCCCCGGCAACGGCACTAGAAAAGTGTCTTGATGACCCACAAGTATAGGGGGTCAATCGTAGTCCTTTTAATAAGTAAGAGTGTCGAACCCAACGAGGAGCAGAAGGAAATGCCAAGCGGTTTTCAGCAAGGTAATTTCTGCAAGCACTGAAATTGTCGGTAACAGATAGTTTGATAGCAAGATAATTTGTAAAGAACAAGTAACGGTAATGGTTATAAAAGGGCAGCAAGGTATCCCAATCCTTTTGTGGCAAAGGACAGGCCAGAACTTTCTCTTATAATAAGCCAAACGTTCTTGAGGGCACACGGGAATTTCATCTAGTCACTTTCATCATATTGGTTTGATTCTGTTCGCTACTTTGATAATATGGTATGTGGGTGGACCGATACTTGGGTGCTGCTCTTACTTGAACAAGCCTCCCACTTATGATTAACTCCCTCGCAAGCATCCGCAACTACAAAACAAGAATTAAGATAACAATCTAACCATAGCATTAAACATATCGATCCAAATCAGCCCCTTATGAAATAGCGCATAAACTAGGGTTTAAGCTTCTGTCACTCTAGCAACCCATCATCTAATAAATACTCCACAATGCATTCTCTTAGGACCAAAGATGGTCAAATGTCATGTAGTCGACGTTCACATAACACCACTAAGGGAATCACAACATACATACCATCAAAATATCGAACGAATATCAAATTCACATGATTACTTGCAGCATGACTTCTCCCGTGGCCTCAAGAACAAGGAAAACTACTCACAAATAATATTCATGGTCAAGATCAGAGGGATATTAAATGGCATATATAATGGATCTGAACATATAATCTTCCACTAAATAAACCATCTAGCATCAACTACAAGATGTAATCAACACTACTAGTCACCCACAGGTACCAATATGAGGTTTTGATACAAAGATTAAACACAAGAGATGAACTAGAATTTGAGACGAGATGGTTCTATTGAAGATGTTGATGAAGATTGGCCTCCCAAATATGAGAGGGTTGTTGGTGATGACGATGGCTTCAATATCCCCCTCCCGGAGGGAAGTTCCCCCAGCAGAATCGCTCCGCCGGAGGGCAAAAGTGCTCCTACGCAAGTTCCGCCTCGAGACGGTGGCACTCCATCCCAAAAGTTCTCTCCTTATTTTTTCTACGTCAAAAGACCTTATGTAATAGAAGATGGGCACTGGAGGTGGGCCAGTGACCCCACTACCCACCAGGGCGCGCCAGGAGGGGGTGGCGCACCCTGGTGCCTAGTGGGCACATGGGTGGCCTCCTCTGGTATTTATTTATTCCAGTATTTTTTATATATTCCAAAATAATTCTCCGTGAAATTTCAACTTATTTCGAGATGTGCAGAATAGGTATCTCTGACATAGCTTTTTAAGGTCCAGAATTCCAGCTGCCAGCATTCTCCCTATTTTTGTAAACCTTGCATATTATGAGAAAAAAGACATTAGAATTACTGCATAAAGTGTTATAATGAATAAAAACACTATAAATAACAGTAGGAAAACATGATGCAAAATGGACATATCAATACTATCTCCCGATCCTGCGGTTACCTTCATTGTAGATGGAATCTATGAACGATGACTTGATGCAAAGGGTATGGTTGTACAGCAACGGCGGTCAGGTTTCTAGCCCAGCACATGCAGTTGCTACGTTCATGGAGAAGTGGTGGAGACAACACATGATTGACTCTGGTGGTGGTGCTTTCCAAGTACCCATCTTGAGGTCGAAAACCTAGGTCTGGCCAGTGTTGGTTATAACTCGCAATGGCGATGTTTTTACATCTTATCTTGTTGAAGGCATCGCTTGGATTGTTTCTTTAGGTTGAAAACCTAGACTTTGCCCTCTTTGGTGATTGGATCCGGTGATGGTGGCGCTCAAGCCTTGTTACTTTCCTCAAGGCATTGTGGTTCAAGAACATCGTTGTCTGTGTGGTGTCATGAGATGATTGGTGCAAATATTGTCATCGTTGTAGTTTTTCGATCGTGGATTTGATTGCTTTAGGGATTGTTTTCCTTTTTTTGGCTTAGGCAAAGCTTTGGGTACTAGTCATGTAGAGGTCAGATGTGTGTCCATCGTGCTTGTATCCCCTTGATGTTTCATTATGTGTCAATAAAAAATGCCCCTTGTCACAAAAAAAACTTTCAATGTTGTTATAATATTTCCTAATAGGGTTGTAATTCAACTTTCCCTAGTATATTATACATTTTTATATGTTTAAAGGGCTATTGCGGTAGGTAAAAAAAAGAAGACGTAGACAAAAGATAATTAAGAAACAATAAATAAAAGATAGAAAAAGGAATTTGATGAAAGAAACTATTAGTCAACACATAGATAGTGAGATGCTCAATTGAGGTAGGTAATAATGAGTGATCATATAAATATCACATTTCTGGTATGGATATGCATGCTATTTAAGGATAGAGTTTAATAACATCCAAAGAAAAGAAAACTATCAATGCATTTGGCGTTATATAAACACTAGCACATGGGCATAGCTTTTGTGAAATATTGGGAAGAACAATAGCAAGGCAAAGAAAAAAGCTAGCTAACTACTCCAGTTTTCTTTATGGCGCTTATGAGAACAACATGCAGGCTATGTGCTTGGTGGCTCTTGTTGTCATGTCTACCGCTTTATTGCCCTCTCATGTAGAAGGAAGGATCATGGGTACGTTTCTTTAGTCATATTTTCTCGTAAGATTTGCATACACTATTGGATGTTACTTACTAGGAAGTTTTTGTTGTGATCCTCATCCCCTGCATGCAGATACTCGTGTCATGCTTACTTTGGAAACACTGCATAGTCGATCTATGCGGGCAAAATTGTTCAGCACGTGGATATGCTAAGAGTGAAAGCACCCGTGATTGATACAAAAATAATAAATACTACTGCTATGGACAAAGTGAAGGATAACTCTGTGATGGATACTACACATCATAACGTACTACATCTAATTATTTCTTGCGAATAGCAAATAATGACTACGGATGTAATTGATGTAGCAGATTCAATAAACTTTAAATTTTATTAGTAATTGGTTAATGTATAACTGTCAGTGTGAGCAAGTGATAAGTTTTCCTTGCCATGGAATTGATTATTGGGGGGGGGGGGGGTTGAACACCTAAGACAGATATGTACACTCCAGTGACTTTAGAAATTATGAGATTTATATTTATAGGATGGACGGTGTGACATAGGTGAAAATTGATTTTATTCTCTAAGGATATCATTATGAGCACTACGAGCGTAGTTGTTTTCCAAAAATGCATCATGGCCACACCCAGCTCTATTAGAATCAAAGGTATGGAGAAGTATATGGTAAGGATATGGATAAATAATCTCTCTCCTTATCATTCACTAGTTCGCCATTGCAGTTACATGCTACGAAATCATTGTTTTTTATTACATGAACATCTAATAGATACATTTGGGATGTGATATGCATCATGTCAAACTTTGGGAGCGAAGTATTAATGAGCTATCAACAACATCGCAGATATACATGTTATACGAGGATACTAGTTAAAGCTACTAGCATAATAGACCATAGAAGCGCACATTGCCGCACCTGTATGTAAATCCTCAAAATTAGAGAAGCACAAGACTATGTCAGTGCAAGAAACCTTTGAATTATACAAAAACTAACTACACAACAGGGAAACCAATGAAGAATCCATCTTCTAAAGGAAGCCAAGAACAAAAATTTACACTTCAAACGTTCATAATGTAGCAATCTAATATAACATTAGAACGGAACAGACGGAATGTGTAAAGGCAATGCACACCGGTGAATTAATAGGTCAAGTTTTGTTCTAATGAGCAATGGTCATCTCAAAATTTCAATTTTAAATTATTGATCAATCTCTAGTGGCTTAACATACGATTCATATAAGCTGCTCAACATTAACCTTTTACGGTGTGGTTTGTAGCCAAACAAGGACATGTTGCCTTAACATTGCATTCAGCATATGCAACTCCATTCCTACTTTATCTTCTTGATCTCTATCTTGTTGATGTTGCTTTTGTACAGTTCAAGCAATACTGTTATCTGCTAGAAGGACAAAGGCATACATGGAACATGCCTTATTCGACAAAATGGCACAAGAAGTGGAAACTACAAAAAACAACACTGGGAAAACTGCATGTAGTTGCAGAAAAAAAAACTAGAAATCTACACAACTCATTGACCGATATCATAACAAGAGTAATGGAACAATAAATGTGATTTTAATACAAAATATTGTTGGCAATATTACCAGTCACTTGATTAGTTGTGGGGCAACTTCAAAATAAACGAGTTAATTATTTGTCTTGCCAAGTTCAAATAATATCAAGGGTTGTAGTGATGATGTAGCAGCAAATATCTCACATGGCCACATAGGCACATAATTTAAGTCAAATGTTTGCATAGTACTACAAAATAGCTTCTTTCCTAGAATAGAATCATATTGAGGATCATCGCACACCTAGCATTGAGGCTATGACTGATTGTAGGCCGATTACTGAAACTCGATCCTGTGTATTGATGAATGCAGTTTCAGAACATGAAACTAAAACTACTAAGCTTAGTTGCCTTCCCTTGTAGTTTACAACTTCCTGGATAGCAATCATTTATTCCCACACTGTCAATTTTCTATTTATGATACAAGATACACACACAGTAACAACAAACCAACGTGGGCTTCTTGGTTAGTTTGGTCATCATAGTGCAATAATCTTTCTTGGATTTGCCTAGGAACAAACGCGCACAAACACAAGGTGGAAGAAAATATTGAACACACAGAGTATTTTGGTCGCGCACACACTTGCCTCTTCTCTTGTTCCTTCTCAAGGTGGTTATAGATCTCCGACGTATATATAATTTTTGATTGTTTTGTTCTATTATATTATCAATCGTGTATGCTTTATATGCAATTTTATATCATTTTTGGAACCTAGTTCTGCAGGTTTTGGTTTTGCAGAAAATCCCTACCAAACAAAATTCAAACGCTACGAAACTTTTTTGACTATTTTTTCTTGACCAGGATGGACCCTAGAACCTTCGGGGTAGGACCAGAAGTCAGACGAGGAGACAACAAGACAACAGGGTGCGCACTGGGGGGTAGGTGCGCACTGATGTCTTATCGGCCCCTCGTGGCTTCGTCTGACCTAATTCAAGTCCTATAAATTCAAAATATTCCAAAAACCCAGAGCGAGACTAGAAACAATTATTCCTCCACCGCAAGTCTCTGATTTCTGCGATCCCATCTGAATACCTTTTCCGGTAATCTGTCGGAGGGAGAATCGATCACGGAGGTCTTCTACATCAACCTTCGTGCATCCGTGATGATGTGTGAGTAGTTGCCCACGGGACCTAAGGGTCCATAGAAGTAGCTAGATGGCACTCTCTCTATTTTTGATCTTCAATATAACGTTCTCTTCAGAGATTGATTCGATGTACTTTTTGCGGAGCGTTTGTTGGGATCCGATGAATTGTAGGTTTATGATCAGATTGTTCAGTGAAATTAATTGACTTATTTAGGCACTTTATTATGTGTGATTGTCATATCTTTGTATTTATCTCTAATCTATCCATTTGGTTTCACCAACTGGATTGATTTATCTTCAGCGGGAGAGGTGCTTTGTGGTTGGTTCAATCTTGTGGTGTCCTCACTCTGTGACAGGAGGAGTAGCGAGACACGCATTTGTATTTTTGCTACTAAGGGTAAAACGATAGGGTTTGATCATATTGAATGATTTTATTCTGTCTACATTATTTCATCGTGTTTCATTCATTATTCTGTTTGTAATGAACTTAATATGTGTAGAGGCAAGCATAAAAGCCCTCTCGAAGTGGAGTAATATTAGTAGATGTAGGATTATTTCGGTATACTTGTCACAAATGTAATGCCTATGTACTGATCATGCCATGAATAACATCATAACTATGTGATTTTCTATCAATTGTCAAACAGTAATTTGTGTACCTACCATTGCTTTATTCTTCAAAGAGATGCCTCTAGTGAAAGCTATGGCCCCTGGGTCCATTTAAATCATATTACTAAAATCGTAAATACGTTGCTGCAATTTATTTAATTTTATTTATTTTTGCACTTTATATATCCCCTACTATCATAATTACTCCTTGCAATTAACGAGTACAAGGGGATAGACAACCCTCTTGCCCGCGTTGGGTTCAAGTATTTTTGTTTTTGTGTGTGTGTGTGTAAGCACTGCTAAAGATTGTTTGCGTGGATCTCCTATTGATTTGATAAACCTTGGTTCTTAATTGAGGGAAATACTTTCTGCTACTATACTACTTCAACCTTCCTCTTCGAGGAAACCACAACGTCTATCACAAGTAGTAGGTCGCTAGCCAATGGCTTGTGTAAAGAAGCAAATGGCCTTGATAAGGTACTACGGAATTTCTAACACTTGATTATGTATTGCGGATACTCAGCCTAAATGACAATT
This sequence comes from Thinopyrum elongatum, assembly GCA_011799875.1. Classification (NCBI taxonomy): domain Eukaryota; kingdom Viridiplantae; phylum Streptophyta; class Magnoliopsida; order Poales; family Poaceae; genus Thinopyrum; species Thinopyrum elongatum. The sequence goes on along the minus strand of CM022300.1, from coordinate 168,035 downwards.
AAAATGGAATATATCGCATAAAAATAGTGCCTCGGCAGAGCCGTTAACTTAAATTTCTTCCTCGATGGACCGTCATGATTATGATATGCTCACGCAAGTGCCGAATTTTGCATGTAATTCCTTATTATTTAGGAAATCAATATCACGGCTAATAAAATAATCCAATGAACACACAAGCAAAAAATGAAAGAAATATGTCATCTCTTTTGATGTGTAATGTTTCATCGTGAAGCACCAATTCTACTTTAGAGTGGAGCACACAAATTGAGAATACTTGAAGACCTCAGATGCCATCAGCTTCAACATCGTAGATCGCAGCTACATAGCCTCTCACACACCAGATTTTTCTTGATGTGGTAGCACAACCAGTATCAATCTGCCCATATAGAAAAACAAATTCTATGTTATGTATATTGATTATTAGGAGAGACGAGATGGATTAGGATTTGTTCATGCCTTATCTTATACTTCAAGTAGATCATGTACTCCTATGTATATGCCCACGAGGCTCAAGCAATACAATCAACTATTCCACAAATCTTTTCTATCCCTTCTAACACGGTATCAGCCTAACCGATCCAACCCTAGCCGCCGTCCATCGCTTCCGCTCTGCGCCGCCTCGGGGTGGTCGGCCTCCATGACCGCCGGCTGGGGTCGCGTCGCCCGCACCTAGGGTTCATCCGCCACTCATGTTGACCGGCTGCCCTAGAGAGTCTTTTTCCGGAGCCCTTGCTCCGGGTTTTTTTCTCTCTCCTGCCGGTCATCTTGATCGGTTGTTTCTTTTTGGTTTTCTGATCTAAGATCAATTTGCATCGCTCGTCGCCGCCATCGACACCCGCACACCTCTACTGCGACACTGGCTTGACCACCCGGCCTCCTCCCCGACCCGGCGGCCTCGCGCCATACGGCGGCCCATCACAATCGTCGTTCACGCACCGGCCCACCCGTCGATCTACGCCGGCCATCATAGCCCTACTCCGACCGGGACTCATGCATCGCCCCGACCCGGCGGCGTCGTGCCATGCGGCGGCCTAACACAGCCGTCGTTCGCGCGCCAGCCTGGTCGTCGATCTACGCCGCGCAGGTACTGCCGCCCTGCCGACCGTCGTCGCCAGCTTCATCTCTGACTCTGTCGCCACCCCGCCTCCACCGAGCGGTGTCCCCGACCTTGTGCGCGATCGGATTGATCACCCGCCCGCCGCCATGATCTGCCTCATCTACGCCGTGCGACAGACCTAGCCCGTCGGTTGCGCGCTCCTCCAAAGGTCCTGTACAGACTGTACCGAGTTCAGGGTGCCCCTCCATGAATCAAGCACGGGCTGCCACTACGTCGCCTCGTCGGGCCGTAGCGCCACTGCCCTGTGATTCTCCTCGTGACTGCATCGACTCGCGCATCACCGGTGCGCCGCCCCTTCGGGCCATGGTGCCGCGATACGCGATCCCCCCTCCCCCCGCCGCTTTGAGGCCGTCACTACAAGAAATATGTCAACTTGTGACCTTTTGTCAGTGACCCTGGAAGAAATGGTCGTAAATCAACGACCATTTGCGACCAACTAGTCATAAGCTGTTCGGGGGGCTCCAAACCGTAAACCATAACGACAATTTTGGTCACAAAGGCCGTAATTTCCTTACACGAAAGGTCGTAAAGCAGACAACACTGTTCTGCTGCCTTATTTCTAGCTGATCGCGACCAATATACATGGTCATAGCCTTGTAAATTGTGGTGCATTCCTATGACTAGGCGCCACCTCATCAGTTTTGCCTATGTGTCATGTCCATGTGTCAATTTTTGTCCTAGGTTGTGAAGCAACCTATATTTCTGTCATTCCTAAAATTCTCAAAATATTTGTGCACTCTTTACTATCCAAATCATTGCCTCATGACAAAATTCAGCTTCATTTGCTTAGTAAATCTTCCTCAGCAAATTCCCAAAGTTGCTGTTCAGCTAAAACCGTTGTGAAGAAAGTACTAGCTAGGCATATCCTAATGAGTTAAATTTTTGCCACGTCTTCTATATTCGCAAAGCCTAGCTCTCCACAAAATTTGAGCCCCATCTAACAATCCATGTTAGCCAATCATCCAATCTTTGTTTATGGTAATATTTCTTGTTTGCGAAGCAACTATATTTTATATTAATTTATAATTGCTGAAAATTTACCAAGACTTGACCCTGCCCATAGAACCTCCATCCATCAAATTTTTAGCTCATTTAATTTAGCCAATTTCCCTCAATATTTTTCCTAATTTTCTGTTCAGTGGAGAGCACTGTGAAGGAAGTACAATTTTTTTTTATCCAAATGGTATGAAATATTTAAAGTGCCTTCATATGCGCAAATTATCATCCTCCTCCAAATTTCAGCTCCATCCATTCATTCATTTGAGCCCAACTTCAATATTCATATTTTTGTCCAGTGTGGTACTTTGTAAAGCAAGTGACACCTAGGATCCTCCATTTGAGCAGCAAATTTGCCAAGACAGTCTACTTAGTAGATGACCATCCTTAGCCAAAACTCAGGCCCATTAGCCATGTGCATTTTCCCCACCACTAATCAAACACTTGGCTGCTAATTCATGTTTGATCTTAGTTCTGTCCCCTCGTGAGATTCTTCTATTGCCTTCTTCTTACTGGGGGAGTGCCCAACCCACGAGACATGCCTAGGCTGCCCAGAACGCGTGGCAACGCCACGATCATGCGGGGACCATGCGGCGGGCAAGCCAGTTTGCTCGCTCTGGAGTTGGGGCCCTCGGCCACGGTCCAAACCTCGATGTCTCACCACCAAACCAGGTATCTCTGACTAAATAGATACTTATGTACCTAGAAATAATTTTTGAAAAAAATCATGAGCAAACTATAAGGAAGCTGTAGTTCAAACTTGACCCACTTTCTACTGAATTGGCAGAAATTTATCTTTTTCACAAGAGGTGGCTCAAAGCTTTTGACACACAACCATTTGGTCAATCGTACATTAAATATGGCCTAATATTTTAGAAAATTGATTTGGTCCAATTTTGCAACAAATACATGGTAGGTCTTTCACAAAAAAAACTCATATTGGGCACTCAAAAAATGTAAAATGAAATTTTCGTGCAAAGAAAATGAAAACTCCCTGAGGCAACATTGTTTGCCATTCCATGATGCACCCTTGTGCACAATATTAGATCATTTGAATGACCTATACCCTGAATATGGCCATAAGATATATCATTTGGCTTGAAAGCCATGAATCTTCACACATGATAGCTCAATTCTGAGAAAAGTTTTTTAAAATAATTTCTGTATTACAAGTGTATTATTTTTCATGGTAACTTGGTCACATAAAATGACACAATGCGAAGGTTTTCCAATTTTTTGATTTTTTTTAAATTTTTCATGGCCATTTCAAAATGCGATCAAAACGTCGGGCATGACCGTTCCTAGCTAGTGGTTCAATCTTGGAAAACTTTTGGTGTTTCTCTAATTAAATAGATACTTATGTACCTATAAATGATTTTCGAAAAAAATAAAAAGCAAATTATGAGGCAGCTGCAGTTCAAATTTGACCCACTTCCAACTGAATCGGCGAAAATTTGTATTTTCACGAGAGGTGGATCAATGCTTTTAACACTCAACCATTTGGTCCATTGTACATTAAATACGGTCTAATATTTTAGAAAATTGGTTTGGTCCAATTTTGCAACAAATATATGGTAGGTCCTTCACAGAAAAACTCATTTTGGGCACTCGAAAAATGGAAAATGAATTTCCCGTCCAAAGAAAATGAAAACTTCCTTAGGCAACATTCTTTTCCATTCCAACATGCACCCTTGTGCACAATTTGAGATCATTTGAACAAACTATGCCATGAATGCGGCCATAAGATTGATCATTTGGCTTGAAGGCCATGAATCTTCACACATGTTAGCTCATTTCTGAGAACACTTTTTGAAAATAATTGTCGCATTACAAGTTTATTATTTTTCCTGGTAACCTCGTCACATAAAATGACACAATGCGAAGGTTTTCCAATTTTTTGATTTTTTTTTGAATTTTTCATGCCCATTTCAAATTACGGCCAAAACGGCGGGCATGACCGTTCCTAGCTAGTGGTTGAATCTTGGAAAACTTTTGGTGTTTCTCTAATTAAATAGATACTTATGTACCTAGAAATGATTTTTGGAAAAATTAAAGAGCAAACTATGAGGTAGCTGCAATTCAAATTTGACCCACTTTCACCTGAATCGGCGGAAATTTGCTTTTTCACGAGAGGTGGATCAAAGCTTTTGACACCCAACCATTTGGTCAATTGTACATTAAATATGGGCTAATATTTTGGAAAATTGATTTGGTCTCATTTTGCAACAAACATATGGTAGGACCTTCACAAAAAATCTCATTTTGGGCACTCGAAAAATGGAAAATAAATTTTTCGCCGAAAGCAAATGAAAACTTCCTTAGGTCTTCCATGCTTCTTATTTTTTTTTAAACTAGATCACATTTGGTGACACAGTGAGAAGGTCTTCCATTTTTGTTTTCGAATTTCCAAGGTCATAAAATAGCTGACATGATTTAAAATGTTATTTTCAGTCAACTACGACCAATTTAGATGGTCATAACGTCGTACACGGGTACTATATTCTGATTGGTCTGCGGATCCTGCATCAACAACTGTAGGATGCTCGCGGATCCAACGGTCCAAGCGCACCTGAGCAAAAACCCTAGGTCTCTCCTTGTGGACATTTTCCATCCACCCCCCCCCCCCGGCTCCTTTCTTTCTCTCATTCCTCCGTCCCTCCTGGCTCTCTCCCTCCACCAGCGAGCCCCCCTGCTCTCCCTGTTAGAACTCCTCCGAGAGGTGGAGCCACCGCCCCCAACCTCTTTCTTCGAGTTCGATCTGCCGCCGCTCCGATCCCGATCCCCATCCCCACCCCCACCGTCAACGACCCTCACCAAGTATGGCCCCAGATCAAGCATGCGCTCCCAGACCAGCGACGGCCGTGCCCATGATGATCTGGACCTCGATCTGGACCTCAATTCCGCCCTCCCCCTCCCTCACGGGCGGGGTTTGAGTAGGCGTGGCTCCCGTGACCAGTAGCTGGCGTCGTGGATGCTGCTCGCGGTTGACCTGCACAACCTCCTCTCTCTCTCAAGCCTACCGTCCGCTGCTCCCATGTCGTGGAGCTTGCCACCATCAGCGGCGACCTGCTTCTTCCTGTCCATGGAGGTGCACATATTCCATTCAAGGTGCCCATCTTCCCCTATCCTCTTGGATTGATTTGATTCGATCCAACCACTATCTTCCATTCTAACCTGCCAATACACTGATGTCTTGCAAGGGGACACGGTGGTGCTGGTTGCGGAGTACGGGCACCGGTCGGGGACACACAAGGGGGAGAACTCCGAGAAGGCCTCCATCGAGGTCGTCTGGAAGCACAAGACTGGCCAGATCTGGAGGCAGGAGAAGGAGTACAAGATGACGCTCAAGAGGATGCAGCAAGGCATCTGCCTGCTCACCGTCCACCCCAACACCACCACCTCTGTCATTCTTCAGGTGAGCCTTGGTCTTCCTGTGCTTGCTCTAGTTTTTTGCTTTTGTACACCTTCGCCATGATTGCCTATTGTTTATAGCTTATCAGTGATGTTGTAACCTTAAATGCGCATTGTCTCGTGTTGCTGCAACGTCAGCCCATCTAGCCTAACTGATGACCATGTGTTTCTCTGAATGGAAATATTGTGGTTGCACAGTGGTTCTGCTATTTGGGCTACAAATCTCATGCCTCTGCCCGCAAAACACACAAGATGCAACGACTAACATTCTCACTATCATGGAGTTTCGCCAGGGAAGGCAGTCCGTCCTCTATACATGAGTAGAAAATGCAGGTGTGGAGGGCCTTTTTTCTGGAGCAATTAGTCAGTAGGAGGGGCTTTTTTCTACTCCTTGTTTTTGCTTCAGTTGGGTACTGTAATAAAAAAATTAGTTGCTGGAGATGGACGCCCTTTCTCCTGGGTTGGTAGTGATGCTTTCTAGTTTTCTCAGACATGATAGGAGCGAAATGCCTAAGGCGCAGCTAGTGTTTTGCTTTATGCAATCTGGATCTTGTTCTATCTGCTTCATTTATAAAAGGTGGAGCGGGGGGAACCCCCTTTTTTCAATTTTTTTTAAATGCTACTGTGGGAAATGATTGCACTAGGCGGAGTTAGGTTTTGCAACCATTGTTGCAAGTTCCAATTCTTTCTGGGTGCTTCAAACTTGCCATTCTCATGTAACTTAATAGGAACTTGTTCGGTATTGTGTCATAGCAAACTTCATTATCTCCTTTTAGCTAGTTAGTGTATCATTCAAGCTTCATCATTATCAGCTGATTAGAACTGTAGTTAGTTTTTTGAATGATTTGGTGTGCATGAAACACTGATTTTCTTTAATACACTGTCCAAGTCATGATTTTTCTCAACTGGTGCATGTATATATATTTGGGTGCTAGTCAAGTAGAGAATGTTTGTGATACCATGATTGTACTACGTGCCAGTGTAGCTATACTCATGCTTTTGATTTCATCTATGCAGCTGAGGACAAGGGCTTCATGGACAACCAAGGCACATGCTGCTCGCAAGGGACGAACGGAGGATGTTCGACATCGGCTACACAAACCACCACTGTGAGCTCCTCCCGTTCCTCTGCTACAACCATGCACTGTTTCATGGGTTAGTTAGGATTTCAGTGCTTTTTGCACCGTGGTTGAGTCCTTGCTAGACTATTGCGTCGATGATCAAGTTCTGGTGCTTACTTGTTGTGGTGGTTCTTCATCTGGCTATTTGATTTGCTGCTGGTAATTAGTAGTATTAGAGTGCCGCTGGTTTATTAGGATGAGGCTGAAACCATTGGATGGCCTTCCTAGATATGTTTAGCCGCTATCTAGAATTAGTACTTGTCCCATTTTTTGTTTCCTTGCTAGACATGTTATGGTTCAAGTGTTGATGATGTCTAGTAGATAGTTTGCTAGCTATGTACCCGCTGCTGATTGATGCTCTTGTGGTTAGCATTATAAACCTGGAATCATATTATACTATATCTAGTGTTCTTGTGGTTCTGTGAAGATGCATCACAAACATCTAGGTCTTTGAAGTTGGCTGAATCTGTTGCTTTATCATATATTTGGTCCATAAATCTACAATTCTATGAGATCTCTTTCAATATATAAATTTTTGATAGCCTGTACACTAAACCTGGAGGTTTCGAAATCTACTCCAGGAATAATAGCTACTCTAATGATGGTAGCCTATGTGTTCACTCTTTTACAGGAGCTCCAGGTCTACAAAATTTGAAGTTCCAAGCCGTATAGCCCTACTCAGCAAAGAGTCATCTATTTTGTTTGACTGTAATAGACTGTAAATATTGTAATATTGTAATAGTAGCCATATTTGGGTTGTAATATACTATGTACAGATTGTAGTAGACTTAGTTAGTGTTATTCGATGAAATACATTTGTACTGTTCGGTTTGAAATATTGATTATGTATGTGATTTGAAAACGTGTGGAATGGAAACCTGACTCATGGGACACACTTATGAAAATAATCTGAGCAGTTTTGAAATTTCTGTCAAGTGCGCCCAATGTGTGAGATGATGACAAGTGGACCCATCTGATTGGTGGGACTAGCTACAAAATATAATGTCCCAAACAATGTTAAAAGGCCACGACCCAGAAATAAATAAATGGCCGAATTGTTGGGCTTGGTCCATGTAGCTGACCAAAATTGGCAAGAAAAAATATAAATGGGACTGAATTGTTGGGCTCGGCCCATGTTAAGCAGCGGAATGGACCGGGCTGATTCTTATGAACGACCAATTCAATTGGTCGCAATTTTGCCATGTCAGCTAGCCACGTCAGATCCGACGTGGCCTGGGCAGACTGCCAGTGACCAAAACAATTGGTCGTTGAACCAATGACCTTTTGTTTTGGTCGTTCCTTCTAAGACCATATCACAGAGAAGGTCATTAAGTTTCATTAAACACGGTCAGCTTTTGACCAACTATTTTTGGTCATAAAAAGGTCACAAATGAAAAACAATGACCATTCAGCGACCAGTATTAATGGTCGCAAGTTGACATATTTCTTGTAGTGCATCCCCGCGGCTGCACCGACTCGCGTTGCGCCGCTACGCTGCCCCTTCAGGCTGTAGCGCCGCGGACCATGGTCCCCGCCGCCGCCCCGACTCAACATCGACCACGGTGTTCTTCGCACGGCTACCTCGGCCACGGCTACACCACCCTCCGCTCTCGGCTACCTTGACAAACAACACAAAGGGCTATAGCCTTGCTTGAGCAACCTCGTGGGTATCCACTCTAGCCATGACTTCTGCGATGTAGCTACCGTTACAACTGTGGGGGTGTGTCCGTCAGCTTGCCTTCGGATTCTTCTCCAGTCGCACCATCTGCGTCGGTACCGTTGTGACTGCGGGGGGATGTTGAGTATATTGATTATTAGGAAAGACGAGATAGACTAGGATTTGTTCCTGCCTCGTCTTGTACTCCAAGTAGATTATGTACTCTGCTACTTCTTGAGCTTGCGTTGGTTTTTCCCTTGAAGAGGAAAGGGTGATGCAGCAAAGTAGAGATAAGTATTTCCCTCAGTTTGAGAACCAAGGTATCAATCCAGTAGGAGACAACTCAGAAATCACCGAATACCTGCACAAACAATCAAACAACTTGCACCGAACACGATAAAGGGGATGTCAATCCCTTCACGGTTACTTGCAAAAGTGAGATCTGATAGATATAGATGAAACTAAATAAAAGGTAAAGTAAATATTTTTGGTATTTTTGGTTTATAGATCGGAAAGTAAAAGATTACAAAAATAGTAGATCGGAAACTAATATAGTAGATCAGAAACTTATATGATGGAAAATAGACCCGGGGGCCATAGGTTTCACTAGAGGCTTCTCTCAAGATAGCAAATAATACGGTGGGTGAACAAATTACTACCGAGCAATTGATAGAAAAGCGCAAAGTTATGACGATATCTAAGGCAATGTTCATGAATATAGGCATCACGTCCGTGTCATGTAGACCGAAACGATTCTGCATCTACTACTATAAATCCACACATCGACTGACTCCTGCCTGCATCTAGAGTATTAAGTTCATGAAGAACAGAGTAACGCATTAAGTAAGATGACATGATGTAGAGGAATAAACTCAAGCAATATGATGTAAACCCCATCTTTTTATCCTCGATGGCCATAATACAATACGTGCCTTGCTGCCCCTACTGTCAGTGGGAAAGGACACCGCAAGATTGAACCCAAAGCTAAGCACTTCTCCCATTGCAAGAAAAACCAATCTAGTTGGCCAAACCAAACCGATAGTTCGAAGAGAATTACAAAGATATCAAATCATGAATAAATCAATTCAGAGAAGATTCAAATAATATTCATAGATAATCTGATCATAAATCCACAATTCATCGGATCTCGGCAAACACACCGCAAAAAAGTATTACATCAAATAGATCTCCAAGAACATCGAGGAGAACATGGTATTGAGAATCAAAGACAGAGAACAAGCCATCTAGCAACTAGCTATGGACCTGTAGGTCTGAGATAAACTACTCACGCTTCATCGGAAGGGCAATAGGGTTGATGTAGAAGCCCTCTGTGATCGAATCACCCTCCGGCAGGGTGCCGGAAAAGGTCCCTAGATGGGATCTCACGGGTACAGAAGGTTGTCGCGGTGGAAAAGTGTTTTCGTGGATGCTTCTGGTGGTTTGGGAATATATGTGAATATATAGGCGATAGAATTAGGTCAGGAGGTTCACGGGGGGCCACAAGGCAGGGGGGCGCCCTACCCCCCTGGGCGCACCCTCCACCCTTATGGCCGCCTCGTGGCTGCTCCGACTTCATCTCCAAGTCTCCTGGGTGTCTTCTGGTCCAAGAAAAATCATCGCGAAGATTTTATTCCGTTTGCACTCCGTTTGGTATTCCTTCTCCACGAAGCTAAAAAACAAGGAAAAAACAGAAACTGGCACTGGGCCCTAGGTTAATAGGTTAGTCCCAAAAATAATATAAAATAGGATATTAATGCATATAAAACATCCAAAACAGATAATATAATAGCATGGAACAATCAAAAATTATAGATACGTTGGAGACGTATCAAGCATCCCCAAGCTTAATTCCTGCTCGTCCTTGAGTAGGTAAATGATGAAAACAGAATTTTTGATGTGGAATGCTACCTAACGTACGTATCCATGTAATTTTATTTATTGTGGCATGAATGCTCAGATCCAGAAGATTCAAAACAAAAGTTTAATATTGACATGAAAACAATAATACTTCAAGCATACTAGCAAGGCAATTATGTCTTCTCAAAATAACATCGCCAAAGAAAGCTTATCCCTACAATATCATATAGTCTGGCTATGCTCCATCTTCATCACACAAAATATTCAAATCATGCACAACCCTGATGACAAGCCAAGCAATTGTTTCATACTTTTGATGTTCTCAAACTTTTTCAACTTTCACGCAATACATGAGCGTGAGCGATGGACATAGCACTATAGGTGGAATAGAATATGGTGGTTGTGGAGAAGACAAAAAGAAGGAGATAGTCTCGTATCAACTAGGCGTATCAACGGGCTATGGAGATGCCCATCAATAGATATCAATGTGAGTGAGTAGGGATTGCCATGCAACGGATGCACTAGAGCTATATGTTTATGAAAGCTCAAAAGAAAACTAAGTGGGTGTGCATCCAACTCGCTTGCTCACGAAGACCTGGGGCAATTTGAGGAAGCCCATCATTGGAATATACAAGCCAAGTTCTATAATGAAAAATTCCCACTAGTATATGAAAGTGACAATATAGGAGACTCTCTATCATGAAGATCATGGTGCTACTTTGAAGCACAAGTGTGGTAAAAGGATAGTAACATTGTCACTTCTCTCTTTTCTCTCATTTTTTTAATCTGGGCCTTCTCATTTTTTTGGCCTCTTTTTTTTCATCCGGAGTCTCATCCTGACTTGTGGGGGAATCATAGTCTCCATCATCCTTTCCTAACATGGTACAATGCTCTAATAATGAAGATCATCACACTTTTATTTACTTACAACTCAAAAATTACAACTCGATACTTAGAACAAAATATGACTCTATATGAATGGCTCCGGCGGTGTACCGGGATGTGCAATGAATCAAGAGTGACATGTATGAAAGAATTATGAACGGTGGCTTTGCCACAAATACGATGTCAACTACATGATCATGCAAAGCAATATGACAATGATGAAGCGTGTCATAATAAACGGAACGGTGGAAAGTTGCATGGCAATATATCTCGGAATGGCTATGGAAATGCCATAATAGGTAGGTATGGTGGCTGTTTTGACGAAGGTATACGGTGGGTGTATGGTACCGGCAAAAGTTGTGCGGCACTAGAGAGGCTAGCAATGGTGGAAGGGTGAGAGTGCGTATAATCCATGGACTCAACATTAGTCATAAAGAACTCACATACTTATTGCAAAAATCAATTAGTTATCGAAACGAAGTACTACGCGCATGCTCCTAGGGGGATAGATTGGTAGGAAAAGACCATTGCTTATCCCCGACCGCCACTCATAAGGAAGACAATCAATAAATAAATCATGCTCCGACTTCATCACATAATGGTTCACCATACGTGCATGCTACGGGAATGACAAACTTTAACACAAGTATTCCTCAAATTCATAATTACTCACTAGCATAACTCTAATATTACCATCTCTATATCTCAAAACATTCATAAGGAATCAAACTTCTCATAGTATTCAATGCACTTTATATGAAAGTTTTTATTATATCCCGCTTGGATGCCTATCATATTAGGACAAAATTCATAACCTAAGAAAATTACCATGCTGTTTAGAGACTCTTAAAATAATATAAGTGAATCATGAGAGTTCAACAATTTCTATAAAATAAAACCACCACCGTGCTCTAAAAACATATAAGTGAAGCACTAGAGCAAAATTGCCTAGCTCAAAAGATATAAGTGAAGCACATAGAGTATTCCAATAAATCACGATTCATGCGTGTCCCTCTCAAAAGGTGTGTACAGGAAGGATGATTGTGGCAAACTAAAAAAAGCAAAGACTCAAATCATACAAGATGCTCCAAGCAAAACACATATCATGTGGTGAATAAAAATATAGCCTCAAATGAAGTTACCGATAGACGAAGACGAAAGAGGGGATGCCTTCCGGGGCATCCCCAAGCTTAGTCTCTTGCCACTCCTTATTCCATAGTCCATCAAATCCTTACCCAAAACTTGAAAACTTCACAACACAAAACTCAACAGAAAATCTCATAAGCTCCGTTAGTATAAGAAAATAAATCACCACTTTTGGTACTGTTGTGAACTCATTCTTTATTTATATTGGTGTAATATCTACTGTATTCCAACTTTTCCATGGTTCATACCCCCCAATACTACCCATAGATTAATCAAAATAAGGAAACAACACAAAGAAAATAGAATCTGTCAAAAACAGAATAGTTTGCGAAGATCCGAATTGTTCTAATACTTCTCTAATCCAGAAATTCTAAAACATAAGGACAACGGAGACAATTTGTATATCAATCTCGTAAAAAAAATTCAGTGTTTTTCAACTCTCCAGTGAATTATTAAAATTCTGTGACTGGACACAAAAGTTTCTGTTTTTCAGCAAGATCAAATCAACTATCACCGTAAGCCATCCCAAAGGTCTTACTTGGCACAAACACTAATTAAAACACTAAACCACATCTAACCAGAGGCTAGATGAATTATTTATTCAAAAACAGAAAAGAAAAATATTGGGTTGTCTCCCAACAAGCGCTTTTCTATAAAGTCTTTAGCTAGGCATTGATAATTTTAATGATGCTCACATAAAAGAGAAGAATTGAAGCACAAAGAGAGCATCATAAAACACGTGACAAACACATCTAAGTCTAACATACTTCCTATGCATAGGCATTTTATAAGCAAACAAATTATCAAGGCAAGCAAAAACTACCATATGCAAGGAAGAAGAAAGAGACGATAGCAATCTCAACATGAAGAGAGGTAATTTAGTAACATGAAAATTTCTACAACCATATTTTCCTCTCTCATAATAATTACATGTAGGATCATAAGAAAATTCAACAATATAGCTATCACATAACATATTCTCAACACGATCCACATGCATGCGAAGTTGACACTCTTCCAAAATAGTGGGATTAACAGTAACTAAAGTCATGACCTCTCCAAACCCACTTTTATCAAAAATTTCGTAAGATTGAATATTCTCCAAATATGTGGGATCTAAAGTTGACACTCTTCCAAACCCATTTTCAATATTATTGCAAACATTATTATCAATCTCATATTCATCATGGGGCTTAAATAAAATTTCAAGATCATAAGAAGAATCACCCCAATCATGATCATTGCAACAAGTAGTGGACCTAGCAAAACTAGCATCCCCAAGTTTAGGGTTTTGCATATCATTAGCACAACTGACATTAATAGAATTTATAGTAGAACCATTGCAGTCATTCTTCTCATCCAAGGAGCTATCGTGAATCACTTCATAGATTTCTTCTTTTAACACTTCATCATAATTTTCAGATTCACGAATTTCAAGCAAAACGTCATAAAGATAATCTAGTGCACTCAAATCACTAGAAATTGGTTCATCATAATTGGATCTCTTAAAAATATTAGCAAGTGGATGAGGATCCATTAACTTTTAGCAAGCGAAGATGCAAGCAAAAAGAAGGCACATGGTAACACAAGCAAACAAAAGATCGAACGGAAAGAAGGCAAACAAAAAGGGCGAATCTTTTTGAACATCGTTTTAGAAGTGGGGGAGAGGGAAACAAGAGGCAAATGGCGAATAATGTAATGCAAGAGATGAGAGTTTATGATGGGTACTTGGTATGTCTTGACTTGTCGTAGATCTACCCGGCAACGGCGCCAGAAATTCTTCCTGCTACTTCTTGAGCTTGCGTTGGTTTTTCCCTTGAAGAGGAAAGGGTGATGCAACAAAGTAGAGATAAGTATTTCCCTCAGTTTGAGAACCAAGGTATCAATCCAGTAGGAGACAACACACAAATCACCAAATACCTACATAAACAATCAAACAACTTGCACCCAGCGCGATAAAGGGGTTGTCAATCCCTTCACGGTTACTTGCAAAAGTGAGATATGATATATATAGATGAAACTAAATAAAAGACAAAGTAAAGATTTTTGGTATTTTTGGTTTATAGATCGGAAAGTAAAAGATTGCAAAAATTGTAGGTCGGAAACTAATATAGTAGACTGGAAACTTATATGATGGAAAATAGACCCGGGGGGCATAGGTTTCACTAGAGGCTTCTCTCAAGATAGAAAATAATACGATGGGTGAACAAATAACTGCCGAGCAATTGATAGAAAAGCGCAAAGTTATGACGATATCTAAGGCAATGATCATGAATATAGGCATCACGTCTGTGTCAAGTAGACCGAAACAATTCTGCATCTACTACTATTACTCCACACATCGACCGACTCCTGCCTGCATCTAGAGTATTAAGTTCATGATGAACAGAGTAACGCATTAAGTAAGATGACATGATGTAGAGGAATAAACTCAAGCAATATGATGTAAACCCCATCTTTTTATCCTCGATGGCAACAATACAATACGTGCCTTGCTGCCCCTACTGTCACTGGGAAAGGACACCGCAAGATTGAACCCAAAGCTAAGCACTTCTCCCATTGCAAGAAAAACCAATCTAGTTGGCCAAACCAAACCGATAGTTCGAAGAGAATTACAAAGATATCAAATCATGCATAAAAGAATTCAGAGAAGATTCAAATAATATTCATAGATAATCTGATCATAAATCCACAATTCATCGGATCTCGGCAAACACACAGCAAAAAACTATTACATCAAATAGATCTCCATGAACATCGGGGAGAACATGGTATTGAGAATCAAAGAGAGAGAAGAAGCCATCTAGCTACTAGCTATGGACCCGTAGGTCTGAGATAAACTACTCATGCTTCATGGGAAGGGCAATAGGGTTGATGTAGAAGCCCTCCGTGATCGAATCCCCCTCCGGCAGGGTGCCGGAAAAGGTCCCTAGATGGGATCTCACGGGTACAGAAGGTTGCGGTGGTGGAAAAGTGTTTTTGTGGATGCTTCTGGTGGTTTGAGAATATATGTGAATATATAGGCGAAAGAATTAGGTCAAGAGGGTCACGGGGGCCCACAAGGCAGGGGGCGCGCCCTGTAGGAGATATGCCCTAGAGGCAATAATAAATGTTAATAATTATCTCCCTGTTCATAATTAAGTTTATATTCCATGCTATAACTGCTATGGTTCCCGAGCCCGTATATCCATAAAGGCTCTAGGGAAAACCCATGTGCACGTGCGGTATAATAAAAGGTAAAATGTATTCCTAGTCGTGCCTCTAAGACTAGCTCAAGTGTTGCATGATGATTATGTTTTCCCAATCATGGGCATGTCTATGCCAGCAACTTTGAGGGCACAATGTTAGAAGAACATTTGTGTTGAATCGACCCGATTGATGTTATGCTATGAGATTCATTCGTCACAAGTTAATGGTTAATAACACAGAGATGGTTAACGTTTGCATAATTCCTCAGACCATGAGAGTATCGAGTTTCTTCATGCTTGATTCATGAACTTTGGGGTTTGTTAAACGTCATCCGAACTGGATGGCTATTACGGCGGCTTACGGGTTCATGGAAAAGTGTGTCAAGTAACTTGATAGCTCGAGATTGGGATTTGCTCCTCCGACGATGGAGAGATATCTCTGGGCCCTCTCGGTGTTACGGTATCCATCATCGTCTGGCCAGACACTTTGTGATTTGATCACGGGGATGCCGGAACACGGTAACGAGAAAAGAGAACAATACCGGTAACGAGGTAACTAGCATAGTGGACAAGTTGTTGATCCATGGGAATGCCAACATGTCTCACCTTGGGTATTTGTAACATATCGCGAAGCAACAGGAATAGCACACGGCAACTGGAGGTTCACTCGAATATTCATTCGTGTGGGTATAGGGGTCAATATGGGTGTCCACGGCTCCGATGCTGATCATTGATCGGAAAGTGTTCCGGTCATGTCTATACTTCACCGAACCTATAGGGTCACACACTTAAGGGTCATCTATCTGTTGAACGCTAGACAGGGAGTCTGAGAGAAAGTCACCGAAAATGTTTCGGAGACAACGGAAGAGTTCCGAGAGAGAGAACACCGAAAGAGTTTCGGTAAAACCGAAAAGTTGTTTCGGAATATATTATTTGGTCAAAAAGGGTTTCGGCACCGCCTGGAAATTTTCAGAGGATACCAGAATTGTTCTGGGAACTTCTGGGAATTTTCGGAGAGAAAAACCGGAAATGTTCCGAAACTGCCGTAACCGCTGTTAATGCTTTCCGCTGATGAAAACCACCGCACCGAAAATGTTTCGGATCATGCCCAGAATAATTTTAGAGGGTGCCGGAAATGTTCTGGGACCTTTTGGAATTTTTCAGAAAAAGTTTCGCGGAAAACATCTTGTCTCAGCGCGAGGGGACAAGATCCCACGAATCGGGGGTTGCATGTTTGGTGGCTTTTTGTCTAGGGAGCATGCATGTTTCATGGAGACATGTTGGTGGCTTGTTGGGCCCCCCCCCCCATGGGGAGACAAGGTGTGGGCCGGCCCAAGGTCTGCCATGGTGGTGTCCCCTTGGTGCCCCCCTTGTGTTACCATTATGCCCTTTCATGTGTGACATGAAGCTTGGGTATTTTGGTATTTCAACATCCCACCCCACCCCTTGCCTTGGCCTATAAAAGGAGGAGAAGGGGCTGCCATTCTCCCTATCCCTTGCTCTCATACACATGCCAAGATGTTATCTGGCTTCTCTCTCCCTCCCACGAAAAGAGTTTCGTAGAGCCGAAAGGCTGTCTAGGTTCCGGCAGGAACTAGTTCTGGACGGCGAAGCCCTACCGGATAGCTGACACCGTATGTGTGCAACTCTGTAGAGAGGTCGTAGTTTCGATCTTAGTGCCCGAGGGGCTGTTTGAGAGTGCCTCCCGAAGGGATGTCCAAGTGACGGTCCGAGTTCTGTGAGTCCTCCCGAAGGGCTGTCCGAGTGACAGTTCGAGTTTCGGAGGTCCTCCCGAAGGGCTGTCCGCGACATCGTCCGGGGGACTGTTCGAACGCCTCCCGGAGGGCTGTCCGAAGGGAAGACGAGGGTATACATCCTCGCGGTTGGGAGGTTGTAAATCCTAGCTGCGGGGATCTGTACCGCCGATCGTCATCGACTCTACTTCCGCTGCGCTACGAGTCGGTAACGAAAATGATCAAACCTTGTATGCAGTCTCCATAGTGGTCCTGGGCTGGTGCGTAGGTCGGAAAATTTTTGTTTTCTGCTGCGTTACCCTACAGTGGCATCATGAGCCGTGCTATGCGTAGATGCAGGTTGCGATCTAGAATACATAGAGATGTATGGGTGTTGCACAATATAATTAGGTAGTAGATGAGTTCTATTACTGAAAATTATTTGTGCGGGTAGCAGATGAAATCTGTTACCCGATGTTCTTGTTGCTTCCCTTGAATTTGCGTAGTCTTGATCTTGACAGCATTGTGGAATCTCACAAAGTTCTGGCAATCCGCGATCCTTTCATGCTGCTCCTGAGTATGCTGATTGACAGATCAACGAAGTGCTAACAGTTCTTTGGGTTCCACTTTAGTTAAAGAAAGATGGATGTTTCGCAGACGAAAGGGCAATGCAGATATGATCTGCACGGGGGTCATGCGTATGACGAAGTTCAGTATGGGGCTCGAGATTTTATTATCTCGTGTTTCATACACCCCGCATTGTTAATCTAGCGACTTGAATTATCATAGTTGATGATGGACGTTGGTAGCTTCAGTTTGTTTCGAAACCTTAGAAGCCACGTAAACCAAGTTTTTGCATGAACCGATTAGAGGCGTCTAACTTGGTTTTGCAGGATGGTTTGCATGTGCATATGATGTGGTATAGCAGTGCTCATAATAATTTGATTATGTATGAGATGACTATATGATGTAAATTAATTAACATGACCTGCGTGTCATGATTCGGCATGATGGCTGGAGCCATATGATTGCACTTTAAATGACCTGCGTGTCAACCTTGTTGTAATGCATTATTTTATTAGCTATAGAGATAGCAATATTATCTGGTGCATCGACAAGGTGGTGGCAAGCTTCGCGAAGGTGAACACCGATGCGAATGCCGAAGACGAAGAAATACAAGACTTCTCGGTCAGAAACGGCTATACCATATCATGCTATTATGAATTTCCTGAGATGTTTATCCATTATGTTGCACCCTTCTTGATTGCGCGGTAGTCGCTTTTATTAGGGTGATCTCTCACAAAAATATCAAGTAGTTAGTGTTCTCCCAAGTGTAGCACCGTCACGGCACCTAACTTTTCGGGGCATCACATGGACACATGGGTGCGAACGATTAGGGAAGTGTGAGGCGGGTGAGTTGAGACCTCGCAGCGAGATCACTTGGTTGTCTTGACGTTCTAGAGGAGCGTCCTGAGCTCGGAACACGCCCATCGAAAGATGAACAAGAGTCACATAGTGATGTGATTGGCAAGTTGGCCTACCGATTGCAATTTTTGTCACTTGAGATGGACACATCCTTGGCGTTGAATTGTAATATGGATCTTGAATCGCTCACAATCAATTATGAGAGATATTGATTTGAGTGGGAGCGCACTGTTGAATTAACCTGTTTAATTCTTAGTGCAATTAATTATGAACTTTGTCTAAAGTGTGATTTGCAAAATACTTGTAGAATAATGGCTCGCATTTCCACCTTCCCTATTAAAATTGAATAGCTGTTAAATATCTGGTTAAAACTTTACGGTTGGTAACGTAATGTGAGGATTGTCCTCAAGAGTGCCAAGAAGGACTTTGTCCTATCGCATACTTTCGGTATTCTCTCGCTTATGCTATGGAACATGTGACTCTCGTCCTTCGATCCAAAAGCTAGAATTCCATTTTTAGTCAAGTGCAATATGTTTGCTTCCATGAGACCCGAACTTCGAAAGTTTGGATAGTTATGTGATATTCATGGAATCTGAAAATCATTTTCCGAGACAGACAAAGGCTAAAAGATATGAGATATCCAAAGCAATGTTTGTTTGCAAACTATTAGTAAAGGAGTTTACTATGCATTAGACTGATAAGAGAGGGATCTAGTAGAATGCCTGTCATATGATGAAAGGTGAATAAAACAACAACTTAAAGAGAAAGGAAGTGTCCGAAGGGTGTTAGTGAAACTTTCACGCCTAGGAAGACCGGGGCTAACGCCACTCTTAAGTTGGGTGCTTCTTTTGAGAGTAGGAGAAATACTAAAAGTTAAACTGTTAGAAGTATAAAGGCAGAAAGAAAGAAGACTGGAATATCCAGCTCATGTATGAATGTCAGACAAGTTTTTGATGTATAAAAGGCTGGTCAAAGATATAGTTCTTGGGAATTATGATTAAACATGTTAATCACTAATTCTTGGGTATTGTGAGACAATCACAAAGATACCCGCTCGATTGCATTCTGTTGCAACTCGGTGTAAGAACTACTATGGCCTAAAAGACTAGCCAGGAATGAGGTTGAGATACACACATGGAACATAGTAAATGTTACTATACCTTCCATCGGTGTATTACCCATGTATTTACTTTCATAATTCATTTTAGAGTTTCACACTCTAGCCCTTTGCATAAGGTATGTTGCAAGAAGGTTGTTCATAAGAGAACTTTTGATGTTCGGTGTTATGAATAACATAAGGGCCATATTTTCATTATGAATGAGATGTATGTTATGAATATTGATAATAATATATTACCTCTGGATTTACATTCATAATTCAGTTTAGAGTTTTACACTCTAGCCCCTTGCACAATGTTGTTGTAAAAAGAGTTGTTCACAAAAACAACAATTGTTGTTTAGTATTATGAATAACATGAAGGGCCATACTTCCATCCAAGATGGGATGTATGTTATGAATATTGATGGTAAAATGATACATCCATAACACTGACGCTAAATGTCGCAAGACTAAAAGAATACCACACAAGTGTGGCACTGCATTTGGTCACATTGGAGAAACCCGCATGGAAAATTCCATTATGATGGATTTTGAAGTCGTTTGATTTTGAATCATCTGACACTTGCAAATTTCCTCCGAAAAGTGAAGTGACTGAAATACCGTTCACAGGCCATAAGGAATGAGCAACAAACTTATTGGTGATCATACATTTTGATGTGTGTAGTTCAATAAATGTTGTTGCAAGTAGTGGATTTATCTATCTTCAGAAATGACTCAAGTAGATATATGGATATTTACTTGATGAGACGTAAGTCTGGATCTTTTGAAATCATTCGAAAGGTTTTCAAATATGAAGTAGAAGTTATTGTAACAAGAAAATTATGTTTCTACAATTCGATTGCAGAAAGAAATATTTGAGTTACAAGTTTAGCGAATGTCTGATGAGTTGTGAAAAGAGTTTCATAACTTACACCTCCCGGAACACCACTGTGAGTGGAAAGTCCGTGAAGATGTAATCAAACCATTTATGACATGGTAAGATCAAAGATGACATAAATAAATTTGCCATTATCCCTTTTAAAGTGATGCTTTAGAGACTGCGGCTTTTACACTGAAAAGAGCTCCATCAGGTCTGTTGAAATGACGCCATGGTATGGTACGCCCAACCATGCTATATCTTTTCTTAACATTTGGAATATGGGGCTTGTGTAAAAGGTTACAAACCTATTCCAAATCAGACAAGTGCTACTTTGTAGGTTATCCCAAGTAATTGGGTATTCCTCCCTCACTATACCGAGGCAAATAGGTTTGCCACAAAGAACGGTATGCTTTTTGAAGAAAATGGTTCTTTCAAAAGGTGAGTGGGAGAATAGTGCAACTTGACAAGATAAACAGTATCTTCATCATCAGGTCAAAGGAAAGAGACCTTGGAAGTAATTCCAGAGTTTCCTACTGCGACTGATACGGAAGTCTCTACAATAAAATGTATGGACTTCGGTCGAACTTGCAGCTGAACCACGTAGGCAAGGCTCGTGCAAACCTCTCAGGTGCGCAAACGAGATATTGTTGTTAGACAACAGTATACCTACGATACACAAGGAAGCGTTGATGGGCCCTGACTCCGGAATTGGCTAAATGCCAATACAATCCGAGATAGTTTCCATATAAGTGATTCAAGATTAAAACCTTGATACACCTTTCGGAAGACTTAGAGTCTGACGAATATTTATGGAACTATAACTGATACGAATAAAAATGTTTTATCCATAAAGCTCGACTTGTTGCAATATACAAGTTCAAGGAGTTGACTACGATGAGGTTGCTTCACCGTAGCGATGCTTAAAGTCGGTTCGGGTTGAACTAGCAATTAATACATATTTCATATCATGAGATATAAAACAATGGATTACAAAAGGATTTCCACCTGATGGAAATGAAACCAAGGACTTGCATGTGTTACAGTCCAAGGTATTTTGTCAATCCAGAGGATGCTAGTAAGTATGCAAACTTCAGAGTTCCAGCAATGGATAGAAGAGAGCAAAATGGAGTTGGAATCTTTGTGTTTTGATGAAATGGTTAAAAGGGTTTTGACTTCATCAATGGGTAACGAAGATGCTTGTAATTCAAGAAAGTAAGTGGGAGCATAATAATATTTGTAAAAACCTTGTGTGCTTGACACATTGGTAATTGGAAATAAATTTCTTGACACGAATTAGGACTTCATTTGAAAATAGTTTTTTCGATGAAGTGCTTGGGCTAAATAGCCTTGATATTAGGCATGATAATCTATGGAGATAGATTTACCTAATGGGGCTAAGCAATGAATACATATTGACAAGATGCTAAAATCTTTTAGCATTAAAAGGCCAAGGAGTGATTCTTGCCGAAGTCACATGGAAAGAGTTTTTGCAAGACTCGGTGTCCCAAAACACTGATGAGCAAAATACATGATGGAGATTCCACACACTCTTGTGTTTGGATTAATCATGTATTCCATGGTATGTGAAACAACCAGATATGTCCGATACTCCCAAGGTGTTGCGAGTATAGATACCAAAGTGATCAAAAGTACTGATCATAGGACAACAGTGAAAAGTGTCATTGAGTGCAAGAGTAGCTCTGATGACATGTTTTCTCGCAAGCGGAAATCATGAAGAGTTCGTTGTGATTTGTTACATCGATACAGTCTTCACCGTTTCTCCGTGCGATTTTCAATTTAAATTGAGGGTTTTGTGTAACACACAATGTGGTGGCACAGTTAGTTGGAAAATGTTCCAAACAAGTTACTGTGGCGAATTCTATAACAGGGGCGAAGTATGTTGCCGTTTTTAAAGCGACAAAGAAGATGTTGAATCATATAGTTCATTCATGAACTTAGTATGGTTCCAAGATGACTTTTGTCAATGGGACACTACTGCAAGTAGTTACTCCATAACTCAGTCTGAGGAATCCAGGTTCGACCTGTGATTCACATACATACAAAGCCAAGTCAACACAAAATATGAATTTTGTGAAAGCGTAAAAACGCGAGGATACGCAAAGATACACACGGAGCTGAAGTCGTCAGATCCGTTGGACATCAGGCTATACCACATGCGAAGCATATTTACACCGGTGTGCCACAGGTGTAAAGTGCATTAGCATCAACTAGATTATTGACTCTAGTGCAAGTGGGAGTCTGTAGGAGATATGCCCTAGAGGCAATAATAAATATTAATAATTATCTCCCTGTTCATAATTAAGTTTATATTCCATGCTATAACTGCTATGGTTCCCGAGCCCGTATATCCATAAAGGCTCTGGGGAAAACCCATGTGCACGTGTGGTATAATAAAAGGTAAAATGTATTCCTAGTCGTGCCTCTAAGACTAGCTCAAGTGTTGCATGATGATTATGTTTTCCCAATCATGGGCATGTCTATGCAGCAACTTTGAGGGCACAATGTTAGAAGAACATTTATGTTGAATCGACCCGATTGATGTTATGCTATGAGATTCATTCGTCACAAGTTAATGGTTAATAACACAGAGATGGTTAACGTTTGCATAATTCCTCAGACCATGAGAGTATCGAGTTTCTTCATGCTTGATTCAGGAACTTTGGGGTTTGTTAAACGTCATCCGAACTGGATGGTTATTACGGCGGCTTACGGGTTCATGGAAAAGTGTGTCAAGTAACTTGATAGCTCGAGATTGGGATTTGCTCCTCCGACGATGGAGAGATATCTCTGTGCCCTCTCGGTGTTACGGTATCCATCATCGTCTGGCCAGACACTTTGTGATTTGATCACGGGGATGCCGGAACACGGTAACGAGAAAAGAGAACAATACCGGTAACGAGGTAACTAGCATAGTGCACAAGTTGTTGATCCACGGGAATGCCAACATGTCTCACCTTGGGTATTTGTAACATATCGCGAAGCAACAGGAATAGCACACGGCAACTGGAGGTTCACTCGAATATTCATTCGTGTGGGTATAGGGGTCAATATGGGTGTCCACGTCTCCGATGCTGATCATTGATCGGAAAGTGTTCCGGTCATGTCTATACTTCACCGAACCTATAGGGTCACACGCTTAAGGGTCATCTATCTGTTGAACGCTAGACAGGGAGTCTGAGAGAAAGTCACCGAAAATGTTTCGGAGACAACGGAAGAGTTCCGAGAGAGAGAACACCGAAAGAGTTTCGGTAAAACCGACAAGTTGTTTCGGAATATATTATTTGGTCAAAAAGGGTTTCGGCACCGCCTGGAAATTTTCAGAGGATACCAGAATTGGTCTGGGAACTTCTGGGAATTTTCGGAGAGAAAAACCGGAAATGTTCCGAAACTGCCGTAACCGCTGTTAATGCTTTCCGCTGATGAAAACCACCGCACCGAAAATGTTTCGGATCATGCCCAGAATAATTTTAGAGGGTGCCGGAAATGTTCTGGGACCTTTTGGAATTTTTCAGAAAAAGTTTCGCGGAAAACATCTTGTCTCAGCGCGAGGGGACAAGATCCCACGAATCGGGGGTTGCATGTTTGGTGGCTTTTTGTCTAGGGAGCATGCATGTTTCATGGAGACATGTTGGTGGCTTGTTGGGCCCCCCCCCCCCATGGGGAGACAAGGTGTGGGCCGGCCCAAGGGCTGCCATGGTGGTGTCCCCTTGGTGCCCCCCTTGTGTTACCATTATGCCCTTTCATGTGTGACATGAAGCTTGGGTATTTTGGTATTTCAACATCCCACCCCACCCCTTGCCTTGGCCTATAAAAGGAGGAGAAGGGGCTGCCATTCTCCCTATCCTTTGCTCTCATACACATGCCAAGATGTTATCTGGCTTCTCTCTCCCTCCCACGAAAAGAGTTTCGTAGAGCCGAAAGGCTGTCTAGGTTCCGGCAGGAACTAGTTCTGGACGGCGAAGCCCTGCCGGATAGCTGACACCGTATGTGTGCAACTCTGTAGAGAGGTCGTAGTTTCGATCTTAGTGCCCGAGGGGCTGTTTGAGAGTGCCTCCCGAAGGGATGTCCAAGTGACGGTCCGAGTTCTGTGAGTCCTCCCGAAGGGCTGTCCGAGTGACCGTTCGAGTTTCGGAGGTCCTCCCGAAGGGCTGTCCGCGACATCGTCCGGGGGACTGTTCGAACGCCTCCCGGAGGGCTGTCCGAAGGGAAGACGAGGGTATACATCCTCGCGGTTGGGAGGTTGTAAATCCTAGCTGCGGGGATCTGCACCGCCGATCGTCATCGACTCTACTTCCGCTGCGCTACGAGTCGGTAACGAAAATGATCAAACCTTGTATGCAGTCTCCATAGTGGTCCTGGGCTGGTGCGTAGGTCGGAAAATTTTTGTTTTCTGCTGCGTTACCCTACACGCCCTACCCCCTGGGCGCGC
This sequence comes from Thinopyrum elongatum, assembly GCA_011799875.1. Taxonomy (NCBI): domain Eukaryota; kingdom Viridiplantae; phylum Streptophyta; class Magnoliopsida; order Poales; family Poaceae; genus Thinopyrum; species Thinopyrum elongatum. The sequence continues at coordinate 143,070 of CM022300.1, read as the reverse complement.
CCTCCACCCTTCTGGCCACCTCGTGGCTCCTCCGACTTCATCTCAAAGTCTCCTGGGTGTCTTCTGGTCCAAGAAAAATCATCGCCAAGATTTTACTCCGTTTGGTATTCCTTCTCCACGAAGCTAAAAAACAAGAAAAAAACAGACAGTAGCACTGGGCTCTAGGTCAATAGGTTAGCCCAAAAATAATATAAAATAGCATATTAATGCATATAAAACATCCATAACAGATAACATAATAGCATGGAACAATAAAAAATTATAGATACGTTGGAGACGTATCATACTCCTATGCATGCCGGCTGGACATGCCTTTACTAAGTTAAAGCCGGCATTACCGCAAAAAGAAATTGAAGTTGTCAAAAATGTCCTTTATCTAAAAAAATGTTTTTAGATACGAAATCCAGTGTTCTACCAACATCTTAATTTGTTGGCATGGCATCTTACACTAGTGAGCTCCCACACGCAACAAACGGATTGATAATACACTACCGGAATCGACCCCTATGACGACGGCCCAGGCCGTCGGCATAGCCCTGATTCCCGTCGGGACAGGCCTATGCCGACGGCCCCTGTCGGCATAGGGCCATCGGCAACATATGCGTCGGTGTACCCCTGTAGGCCGTCGGCAAAGAAAGGCCGTCGGCATAGATGATATCCCGATGGCGTCAGTACATCTATGCCGACGGTCTCGGCCGTCGGCAACGTTCCTAGCCTAACGGTGGCTGTCGGCGCCGCCGTCAAGTGCTACCCAACCAGGAGGCGCCACATGGCAAGCCTATGCCGACGGCCTAGCCGTCGGCATAGGTATGCCACGTGGCGCCTCCGGGTTGCTTCTGGAGCAGGGCAGGGCCGTCGGCATAGATGCCATGTGGCGGCTAATGGGAGCTCATGGGCCAGGGCTATGCCGACGACTCAGCCATCGGCATATCCCTGCCCCAGGAGTTCCCAGTAGCCGCCATGTGGCATCTATGCCGACGGCCTAGCTGTCAGCGTAGTTGTCGGCATAGGTGCCATGTGCCGGCTACTGGGAGCTCATGCCAGCCCTATGCCGACGGCAAGGCCGTCAGCATAGTTTTTGTCTTGTTTTTTTTTCTTTTTTCTGTTTCTTGTCAGTTCAATTCAATTCAAAATATACAGCACATATGAAAGATGCAAATAGACAAATTGATCACATATAAGTATCATCCGGCACCATCACAACAATATATGCATCATCACACAACATAAGGAGCATCTCACAAATAATATATGCATCATCACACAACATAAGGAGCATCGCAAAGCATAAGCATCTCACAAACAACAATAGCATAACAATAACATAAAGACCACAAGTGTATAATCACCACCAAGACTGCCACAAGTCACCCAAAGGCTTAAGCGCCAGGATGTCGAGCACCGCCAAGGTGATCACCGCCAAGTCCGCCGAAGCCCAGGTCGTCACTGCTAGCGGCAGCGCTACCGCCAAGACCGCCACTGCCACCGCCTCCGTGGATCGAAGTGATCGGGCTCCGTGACTTGGGAGTGCTGCCAAGACCAGCACCACCACCAACGGTAGATCCACCGGTTCCCGGGATGTTGAAAAGACATGTTAAGGCAATATATGACTGTCTTGAATAAACGATATGCTTTGGGTGAATAGCTTGGGGATGAACTAACCAGTGAGGGGCCAGAGTTCTGTGCCAAAAACTCCTCAAAGGTAAGCAGCACTGGTTGTGGTGGAGGAGATGGTGCTGGTTGCAATTGAGGAACCCTGCCGGCCGCCATTTCCTCAAGAGCGTGCTGCATCCTGCGATTGTTGTGCTCATGGAATACAAAAAGGCTCTCGTGCCACGCCATGGTCTCCTGGCATGTGTACTCCATGTAGGCCTATGGTATGACATGATGGAACTCATAAAACTACTCAATGCGGAGAATAAAGTGAGCAATGAAGATAAAATTTCTAGCCCGAGGATGTGTAGATTGAGTACGTTCTCCATTCTACCCCATTCCGAGACAAAATTTCAGTAGCACCTCCCCACTGTTCTCCAGATACACGTCTTGGCAAATAGCCGAGAGAATGTGCTCCGGAGAACAATGGGAAGGCGCCGACGAAATCTTGTCTCGGAACGGGGTAGAACATGGAGAACGTACCCAATCTACACATCCTCGGGCTGTCCGTGGAAAACGCTGGACAAGCCGAAGGAGCTGCGGTGATAAATATGCAATTGAATGCATATTTATTGATGCAACGCTTTCGGACGGGAGACGCCTAGGTTACGCGACTTGACGAGAAAAGAAAATCTAGTGACATGAAAAAGATGGAGGAGATGGATTTGTAGCTCACCCTTGGCTGTAGGGGATGTAGTCGAACAGCAGGGGGATGCTCAGGGACCAACGCGTCAGACGACGGCCAATCCGATGAAATGCGACACCACAAAGCCTGCAAATTCCATCGCGACAAAAATTTAGAACATCATAACTCATAGAGCATATTTAAAACATTTAAACATGCATTCATTTATTTTTGCATCATGTAGGCAAAAAAACTAACAACATTAACAGTATATTCATCATCGTCATCACATATTCATCATCATCATTATCATCTATTCGTCATCATCATTGATTCATCTCATCGAACCAATTTTTTTTGCAAGATATGCAATATATAGCATCTCATCGAACCACATATATAGCATTTTAACAACATCTCAAATTGTAAGATATGCTTCATATAATTATTTCTTACATTCTAAATACCAAATAAATTCTACCTATCTAACTATCTATCTAATAAAAAAAAGAAAAAATGCATAAAGGGGGATGCCGGTTCCATATTTTTACTACCTATCTAACTATCTATCTAACTATCTAACTATCTATCTAACTACCTATCTAACTATCTATCTAACTACCGATCTAACCATATAGCTACAAAATTACTAAAAAAACTAAAAGAAAATACATAAAAAAAATCACCTTCGAAGAGGAGATCGAGCCCGGGCAGGGGACGGTGAGCTGCAGCACTTGATGCCGGCCGGAGAAGAAGAGGAGCCGGCCGGAACTGCAGCCGAGGACGCCAGCCGAAGCAGCAGCTGAGCAGGATGAGGAGGGCCGGCCGGCCGAGGTTGGGGCAGACGGCGCGGGCTCAGGCCGGGCAGCGCGGGGCCGGCACAGGGTCGGGGCGGCCGGCGCGGGGTCGGGGAGGGCGGCGACGTGCTCGGGGTGGCCGGCGCAGGGTCGGGGCGGGTGGCGACGTGCTCAGGGCGGGCGGCGCGGGGTCATGGCGGGCGGCATCGGGTCGGGGCGGGTTCGGGGCATCGGGCGCAGGGGTCGTTGCGGCCGACGCGGGGTCGGGGCGGGCGGCGGCGCAGTCGGGGCAGGCGGCGGGGTCGAGTGCGATAGGGGGAGAGGGAGGGAAATGAGTGGAGAAGGAGGCCCGTCGAGTGGATAAGGTGGCCCTATGCCGACGATTTGGCCATCGGCATTGGCTGGGCCCACATGTCAGCGGAAGTGAGCGGAGTGGATAAGGTTTACATATGCCGACGGCCTAGCCGTCGGCATAGATACGAGGCTTATGCCGACCGCTTTACCGTCGGCATATGTGTGCCTTAAAAAACTTCAAAGTATAGTCCCACCTCGCCCAAAGACAAACAACATGACCAGTTTAAATAGTTGGCTAATCTAGACGATGTCAGCTCCGGTATTCATTAGACTTCTCTTAAGAAAACGAACAATTACGGTGAAACTTTCAGTGGCCGGCCCGGTCCCCGGGCACTGAAGGTTTCACCGTGATAGTCCGTTTTCCATGATGGATGCCGGTGTTCTTTATAAATTCAATTATTACAAATTTTTAGTCTGCAGCGACGCCCGTGAGGGGGCCACACCCCGGAGCCGCGTGCCGGGTGCCTGCGCCAGATACCACGCTTCCACAAGCGTAAGAGGGCCCACCGCAACACCTGGCGGCATTGCTACCCCCCCAGGTACCCCGTCCCGTCTAACCCTGACACAGACAACCGCTGGATCTAGCCCTTCGACTTTCGCCAGACGAGGTTTGACCGGTGCACCATTTGACCTGGTTGTCATAGCCCAACCCATAGCTACACCCCCGAACACCGTCCCGGGCCAACCCACCCCAAGATTCCCGCCGTGTCATGCCGACGTGGCCATTTCCCCCCTCCGGGACACGGCGGCAGAGACGCCCGTGAGGGGGGGCACACCCCGGAGCCGCGTGGCGGGTGCCTGCGCCTGCCACCACGCTTCCACAAGCGTAGGAAGGCCCACTGCAACACCTGGCGGCATTGCTACCCCCCCCTCCCCAGGTACCCCGTCCTGTCTAACCCTGACACACACGACCGCCGGATCTAGCCCTTTGACTTTCGCCGGACGGGGTTTGACCGGTGGACCTTTTCACCTGGTTGTTATAGCCCAGCCCATAGCTACACCCCCGAACACCATCCCGTCCCAACCCACCCCAAGATTCCCTCCGTGTCATGCCGATGTGGCCATTTCCCCCCTCCGGGAGACGGCGGCAGCGACGCCCGTGAGGGGGGGCACACCCCGGAGCCGCGTGCTGGGTGCCTGCGCGTGCCACAACGCGTCCACAAGCGTAGGAGGGCCCACCACAACACCTGGTGTCATTGCTACCCCCCCCCCAGGTACCCCGTCCCATCTAACCCTGACACAGACGACCGCCGGATCTGGCCTTTGACTTTCGTAGGACGGGGTTTGACCGGGTGGACCTTTTCACCTGGTTGTCATAGCCCAGCCCATAGCTACACCCCCGAACACCGTCCCAGCCCAACCCACCCCAAGATTCCCTCTGTGTCATGCCGACGTGGCCATTTCCCCACTCCGGGACACGGCGGCAGCGACGCCCGTTAGGGAGGCACACCCCGGAGCCGCGTAGTGGGTGCCTACGCCTACCACCATGCTTCCACAAGCGTAGGATGGCCCACCGCAACGCATGGCGGCATTGCTTCTACCCCCTAGGTACCCCGTCCCGTCTCCCCTCTCCGTGACACGACGGAAGTGACGCCCATGAGGGGGGCAATCGATATATATATATAATCGAGATATGTTTTCTGTACAGAAGGCACATTTAAGTTAATCAAATTAGTTTTGGAAAAAAAATAAAAAGGAAAAAGAAAAAATAAATAAAATATTAAAAAAAATTAGAAATATATGCCTACGGCAATGCCGTCGGCATAGCTACGGCCATGGAACGGTAGAGCCCTGGTCGGTGATGTGGCGTAGGGCGCGGATCGATGACATGGCAGGGGCCATGGGCCAGGTCTATGCCGACGGCAAGGCCGTCGGCATAGATATGCCACTCACGGACTGGCGAGCTGCTCGGATCGGTGATGTGGCGGACCACGCGGATCGATGACGTGGGCATACCTATGCCGACGGCCACCGTTAGCTCGTCGGCGTAGGCGTCACGCTGTCAAACGGACGTCGCCGCACGGGTAGCCGGGCCCACAGGATATGCCGACGGCCGCCGTAGGCATATATTTTGCGATGCCGACGGCTTATCTACGCCGACGGCTTGAACTTGGCCGTCGGGATACACCCATCTATGCCGACGGGGGCCGTCGGCATCTGCAGTTATTCTGGTAGTGATAGTCCCACTTGACAAATACTCACCCAAGTAAGCAGTCAATAACAGAAAATGAAATTGCCAACGTGTATCCATGTAAATAGCTATTTACAAGCTTCGATGTATTTGTCGAGAAAAATAACAGGTAAACTGTTGATCACTTGGTTTGGACCGGTGCCTAGAGTGACCATCACCGAGCCTGAACTGGTGCGGGAAGTCCTGTCCAACAAGTTGGGTCACAATGAGAAGCCTAACCTGGGCCGACTTCAAAGGATGCTGCACCATGGTGTGGGTAGCCGCGAGGGCGAAAAATGGGCTAAGCACCGGAAGATCATCACCCCTGCCTTCCATCTCGAGAAGCTCAAGGTTATAATACTTGTGTTGTGTCATTGACAACAAGTTCGGACCGTAGCAAAAATCTCCATTCCATTTTCAGCGCATGTTGCCGGCTTTCGCCGCATGTTGCACGGAGCTGGTGCACCGATGGGAAGTTCTAGCCGCTGGTGATTTACCGTGTGAGGTAGATGTCTGGCCTGATTTGAAGAATCTGACAGGGGATGTCATCTCACGGGCCGCATTCGGCAGCAGTTACCATGAAGGCAGGAGGGTATTCCAGCTTCAGGGTGAGCAGATCGACATCATCGTGCAGGCGATGGACAAGATGCATATCCCTGGTTACCTGTGAGTTCATTCTCCTTTGGCGTTTACTATGGCTCAGCATAGCAACATTACTACATTGAATTGCTCTGCTGCGGACTGGTTGTGCTAATGCATTTTCTTATGTGCATGTAGGTTCTTGCCAACCAAAGGCAACCGAAGGATGAATCAGATTGTTGCAGAGATCGAGAGGGCCCTAAAAGGCATTATCGCCAAAAGAGAGAAGGCCTTGAAAGCCGGCGAAGCTACAAGTGGCGACGATCTTCTTGGGCTATTGCTGGAGTCCAACATGGCACACTGCAGGCCGGGAGATGCTGGAAGACCTGATCAGATTAGTTAGATTCAATGGGCTCAACATGGCGTGCGTGTGTATACAAGTTAGGGATGCAATGAGTCAATTAGGCTAATGAAAATCTGCGATCAAGAAGGCAATGTGTGAAACGTGCACAAGCTGTGGGTTGTAGCAATTCTTATTCTTTGGTGGGCTGATTCTTCAGAGTTTAGTTAGATTCAATGGGCTCCTAAAAATACATGAGAAAATGAGCTGAGTGGGGGCAGGCTACTGACCCAAGTGGGGGCAGACAAGTATACACATGATCAAGTATATGTGGATGAGAAAATCAAGTGGGGGCAGTTGACCCTACAACCTCTAACGTGTGTCCGCCCCTGATCTTGGCCCGTCGGAGTCGATGCTGGCGCTGGCACATACGCTCTGGCCTTGAGGAACTTGCATGCCTCAATAACCGGCCGGGGGTGGTGGAGTTGGCTGACGTAGGGATGCTTTAGCTCGATATGATTCTGACCCTTGGAGGACACTCGGTCAGTTTTAACTGTTAGTGTGTGTAGCTCAACTGCTAAATCTGCTCTTGGGGAGGAATTGAAAGGAAATGAAATGATGGTGAGATCTGAAGATACCATTGTTTCTTGTTAAAAGGAAGAGAGAAATTGATGGAATTGATGTTTATTGCTTGAGCCTCGTAGGAATATATATAGGAGTACAATGACCAACTTGGAGCACACGACAAGGTAGGGTAAGATCCTACGCTATCCTATCTTTCCGAAATCATAATACTCAACATTTATGTTCAGGTGCTGCTCTTGCTTGCTTATACGTAGGACTGTGAAAGAGTCACATTCTGCTTAGACATAGGAAGAAGTATACGGGCCAAGCTGTGTCATCCCGGCCTGCAGGGAGCTTGATTTGCACATCCATCCAGTTCGCACTACCGGAAACAGGGCCCTACACCGACGGCCTAAATTATGCCGACGGCACCCGTAGGTCTATACTGAGGTATGCCGACAGCCTAGGCTAGGCCGTCGGCGTATATAAGCTGTCGGGCTATCTCTAGTTATGCCGTCGGGGGTCGTCGTCACAGATAAGACATCGACATAGGGCGGTATATGCCTACAGCAGCCGTCGGCATACCTAGGCCATCGGCATAGAGGTGGGCCCGGCGACCCGGCGTGTGACGGGCGGTTGACGCCGTCAGTGCTATCCCGACGGCACAAACGGCGGCCGTCGGCATAGCATTCGTCCACGTCATCGATCCGCGGCACTTGCCACATCATCGATCCGAGGCATGAATCTCAGCTATCCGGGGCAAAGCTATGCCGATGACTTGCCGTCGGCATATATGTGTATATATATATTTTTTCTAAATTATAATTTGATTAACTTAAATGTGCCATATCTAAACATAAACATACATAAATTATTTATCGATTTGGTGAAGAATTTTACATAGATTATGAATATGTAGTTTGTATTTTTTTTCGAGTATGTTAATAATGTGACCTCATGTTCTTTTGAATATAGGTCATTATACTTTATTAAAATAAAAAATAATTAATAATTACATCTATTTTGACAACTTTTATATGTTTTTCATAAGAATATTGAAAGTGCTAGATCCGCCGGTCAACTGTGTCAGGGTTAGACGGGACGGGGTACTTGGGGGGTAGCAATGCCGCCAGATCTTGCGATGGGCCCTCTTACGCGTGTGGAAGCGTGGTAGCAGATGCAAGCACCCGGCAGGCGGCTCCGGGGTGTGAACCCCCTCACGGACGTCGCTTCCGCCGTCTCACGTAGGGAAGCGTCCACTAGTCAGAGCCCATCCGACGATAGTCAAAGGGCTATATCTCCTGGTCAACGGGGCTCGGGGTGTAGCTATGTGACCGAAACATCGCACGAGTCCTCATACATGTGTGAAAATGATGTGGCATGCGTAGATGCCCGTCTTGGGGCTCTGGGGTGTGGCCCCAACTCCATGACTTGGAGGGGGGAATCTTACACGTCTGGAAGTGTTGTGGCGGTTGCAAACGCCCGGCAGGCGTCTCCGGAGTGTGACCCCCTTCACGGACGGCGTGGCCGCCGGCACCTGGAGGGGGGAAACAGCCTCGTTAGGTCGACACGGACGGAATCTTGCTGTGGGTTTGGCCCGGACCTCGGTCAAAAGTGTTCCTATGGGCTGACCTACCACAACCGGGTGGAGAGGTCCTTTGGTCAAAGCCCATCCGGGGAAAGTCAAAGGGTTAGATCTCGTGGTCAACTGCTCCAGGGTTAGGCCGGACGGGGCCCTTGGGGGGATAGCAATGCCACCGGAGCGTCGCGCTGGGTTCTCATACATGCCTTAAGGTGTGGTCGCAAGTCTGAAGAGGTAGCACACAGCTCCGGGGTGGGGCGAAACGGCCACGTCGGGTCTACACGAAGGGAATCTTGTGGTGAGTTTGGCACGGACCTTGCTCTGAAGTGTTCCTATGGGCTGACCTATGAAAATCGGGTGGAGAGGTCTATTGGTCAAAGCCCGTCCGGCGAAAGTCAAAGTGTTAGATCTCGTGGTCAACCGCTCCAGGGTTAGGCAGGATGGGGGCCTTGGGGGGTAGCAATGCCACCGGTAAAAATCCCTGCGAAGGTTCTTCGGTATCTTCATTTCATAGAAAGACTGTAGCGCCGTTTCATCACCGAGGAGTCTGCCAAAATGATGAAGTGACACAAGGAAGGGAAAAGATACCATCCAAATAAAATCGTACATCCATCAGAAGGTGAAGCATGGAAGTCATTCGATACAGAATACCGTGAGGAAGCAGCCGAGGCTGGGAATGTCAGAATTGCTACATCAGATGATGGGTTCAATCCATATGGTATGTCGTTTAATCCATATAGCTGCTGGCCCGTGTTTGTTATTCCACTCAATCTCCCTCCGGGCGCCAAAATGCAACGCAAGACCATGTTCATGTCGCTTATAATTCTGGGGCCTGAATATCCGGGGAAGAATTTGAGTGTGTTTATGCAGCCGTTGGTAGATGATTTGCAACATTCTTGGTACTTCCCGAGGTTAGCTTACGACCGACATCGGCGGAAAAATTTCTTGATGAAAGTTTGGCTACAATATTGCATGCATGACTTTCCCGGCTATGCCCTATTCTGCTGATGGTGTTCAAGTGAGAAGATGCCATGCCAAGTGTGCATCCAGGCCTTGCGTTTCATTTGGCTGAAGAAGGGTGGCAAGTATGTTGCCTTTGACCTGCATCGACAGTTCCTCCGTCCAGACCATCCTGATAGGGAAGACAAGAAGAACTTCACAAAAGGCCTAGTCGTCCATGAAGTAAACGAGATTCCAACGTTTTCAGGTGCGGATGTGCTTGCTCAGCTGTTTGCTCTTAAGCCTGCCGGCGAAGGCAAAGGCAAAGGCAAATGCAAAGCCACAAGCGAAGGCGAGGGCGAGGGCAAAGGAAAAGGCAAAGGAAAAGCCAAAGGTTTGAAAGATATGGTGAGATGCAAAACTGGACCCACATTACCCCCTTCACACAGCTTCCCTATTTCAAGGACCTCAAACTTCCATATAACATCGACGTGATACACACCAAAAAGAATGTCGCAGAGGCCCTTTTTCGCACAATCCTCAACATTCCTGATAAGACAAAGGATAATGTTAATGCTAGAGTCGATCAACAGAATATTTGTGATAGATCACGTCTAAACATGCAGCCTCCCACAGGCGGTCGAAAATCTTGGTTCAAGCCAGATGCTGACTTCGTCCTTAAAAAGGATGATAAGATGGAGGCATTCAAGTGGCTGAAACACCTCGTGAAGTTCACTGATGGTTATGCATTGAATATAAGTAAGGGGGTCAATCTTTTAACGGGCAAAGTGACCGGGCTCAAGAGTCATGACTATCATGTATGGATTGGGCGGATTATGCCGGTGATGGTTCGAGGCCATGTTCCCGAGCATGTCTGGCATGTGCTTGCAGAGCTAAGCCATTTCTTTCGCATGCTTTGTGCTAAAGAAGTATGTCCCGAGATGATAAAAGAATTGCATAAGAAGGCGCCATAGTTGATATGCAAGCTAGAGAAGATCTTTCCGCTAGGCTTCTTTACTCCGATGACACATCTCATTTTGCACCTCGCGAACGAGGTATTCTTGGGGGGCCCTATGCAGAATCGTTGGCAGTACGGCCCTGAGAGACAGAACAAGCATCTGAGACACAAATGTGGAAACAAAGCTAAGATTGAAGCTTCCATAGCTGAGGCAGTTATCCTTGAGGAGGTGGCATACCTCAGGATAGCATACTATTGATACGTCTTCGTCGTATCTATAAATTTTGATTGTCCCACGCCAATATGCTACAACTTTTATACACTTTTGGCAACTTTTTATATTATTTTTGGGACTAACATATTGATCCAGTGCCCAGTGCCAGTTCATGTTTGTTGCATGCTTTTTTGTTTCATAGAAAATCCATATCAAACGGAGTCCAAATGCGATAAAAACTTACAAAGAATTTTTTTCGAATATATGTGATTTTTGGGAAAAAGAATCAACGCGAGACGATGCCCGAGGGGGCCGCAAGGTAGGGGGGCACACCCCAGGGGGTAGGGCGCGCCCAGGACCCTTGTGGTTACCCCGTAAGGCGGTTGGTGCCCTTCTTCGGCCGCAAGAAAGCTAATATCCATATAAAAATCGTGCTAAAATTTTAGCCCAATCGGAGTTACGGATCTCCGGGAATTTAAGAAACGGTGAAAGGCCAGAATCTGGGCGCGCAGAAACTGAAGGAAACAGAGAGAGAGAGAGATCCAATCTCGGAGGGGCTCCCGCCCCTCCACCGCCATGGAGACCATGGACCAGAGGGGAAACCCTTCTCCCATCTAGGGGGGAGGTCAAGGAAGAAGAAGAAGAAATAGGGGGGCTCTCTCCCCCTCTCTCTCCCGGTGGCACCGGAACGCTGCCGGGGCCATCATCGTGACGGCGATCTACACGAACAACTTCGCCGCCGTCATCACCAACTCTCTCCCCCTCTGTGCGGCAGTGTAACACCTCTTCTCCCTACTGTAATCTCTACTTAAACATGGTGCTCAACGCTATATATTATTTCCCAATGATGTATGTCTATCCTATGATGTTTGAGTAGATCCATTTTGTCCTATGGGTTAATTGATGATCGTGATTGGTTTGAGTTGCATGTTTTATTATTGGTGCTGTCCTATGGTTCTCTCCGTGTCGTGCAAGCGTGAGGGATCCCCGTTGTAGGGTTTGCCATATGCTCATGATTCACTTATGGTGGCTGGCGTGAGTGACAGAAGCACAGACCCGAGTAAGTAGGTTGTTTGCGTATGGGAATAAAGAGGACTTGATACTTTAATGCTAAGGTGAATATTCTCGTGTGTGCTTGTTTGCTTTATCACTAAGTAGATTTTATTTGTTGTTCTAAGTTGTTCTCTATCTTCAGTTATGGATATGGAACACGAAATACCAAAAAAATTAGGTGTACTTGCTTCTCATGGAGATGGGGAACCTCCTAAAACCCTCGATGCTCAATATGTGAAAGATATTATGCACTACTTGAATAATCCTGAGAAAACCCCATTCAATTATATAATGGGAGACACGTTGGATCAACGTGAATACTTTAGGGATTATCGCTTGACTCAAAAAGGGAAACTGTTATGGGATCAAATTCATATGTTGCATTGGTATGCTCGGGAACTATGCTTGAGATATGATTATACTTGTTGCTCTAGGATGAAGGCTCCACACCTTCACTTTTCATGTAAATTTAATGATAATGAAACCTTAGCTTCTTATACTAATGGTAGATACGATTACTATGATGTTGAACGAATAGAAGAATTTGTTGCTTGTAAGGGTGCTTATGAAATTGAATCGTTGTTTGAAAAGTATGAAGCTTTTGATGATGATGTTTATAGGCCTGAAAATTTTGCTATACTTAAATATTGCTATGAGAATTATGAATACAATGTCGATATTGATGCATTTATTGAGAAAGTCTCCGCTGTCTAAGAAGAGACTAATATTTTGTAGGAATCTATGGAAGAAGAAATTGCTGAAACTGTGAGCTCATTAGATGAAAAAGATGACGAGGAGAGCGAAGAACAAAAGGAGGAATAGTGGATTGATCACCCATGCCCACCTTCTAATGAAAAAGATTGCATACCGAAGGATGATTGCTATGATAATTGCTATGATCCCTTTGATTCGTTTGAAACATCCCTTTTTGATGAACTTGATGCTTGCTATGCTTGTGGCCATGATGCCAATATGAATTATGCTGATGGAGATGAACTTGCTACAGTTCCTTATGTTAAGAATGAAATTCTTTCTATTGCACCCACGCATGATAGTCCTATTATCTTTTTGAAATCTCCCAACTATACCATATCGGAGAAGTTTGCGCTTATTAAGGACTATATTGATGGGTTGCGTTCTACTATTGCACATGATGATTTTGATAGATATAATATGCATGTGCTTGCTGCTCCTACTTGCAATTATTATGAGAGAGGAACTACATCTCCGCCTCTCTATGTTTCCAATACAATAAAATTGCAAGAAACTGTTTATACTATGCATTGGCCTTTACTTTGTGTGCATGAATTGTTCTTTTATGACATGCCAATGCATAGGAAGAGAGTTAGACTTTGTTGTTGCATGATATATGTTGCTTTGTGCTCACTACTAAAATACAAATCATTGTTAATCAAAATTGGCTTTGATATACCTTGGAATCTGGGTGGATCCATTACTTGAGCACTATATGCCTAGCTTAATGGCTTTAAAGAAAGCGCTGCTAGGGAGACAACCCGGAATTTTTAGAGAGTCATTTATTTCTGTTGAGTGCTTTCATAAAGTTTAAAAACAAAAAAAATAAAGAGCGGAACCTAAAACTTTTTCAAAAAGAAAAGTGAAAGTGAGAGAGACCAGCATTGTTAAAGTGGGAGCATGCCTTGAACTTTGTTCATGCCCATGAAAACTTTGTGAATCTTAATTACAGAAACTTTTCAACAAAAATAATTATCCCCTTGTACAAATCCTTTGTATTACAAAAATAATGTGTCAAGATTTGCCTTTAGGACAATTAGATTGCTTGTTTGGTATGTGCAGTGGAAAAACAGAAACTTTGGCTGTACCGCATGAATTAACATTTTTTACCAGAATGTCCAAAGCTTCTGAAACTTTTTGCACAGTACTTATATACAAATTTTTTATTTTTTCCTATTTTTTCAGAATTTTTAGAGTTACAGAAGTATGGTAGATTTTCAGATTGCTACAGACTGTTCTGTTTTTGATGCATTGTTTTGCTCGTTTTGATGAAACTATCGATTGTATTGGTGGTATAAGCCATAGAGAAGTTATAATACAGTAGCTACAATGCAAAAAAAAATATGAATGAGTTTTCAACAGTACTTAAAGTGGTAATTTGTTTTATTATACTAACGGATCTCACGAGGGTTTTGTTAAGTTTTGTGTGATTGAAGTTTTCATGTTTTGGGTGAGATCACGATGGATGAAGGAATAAGGAGTGGCAAGAGCCTAAGCTTGGGGATGCCCGAGGCACCCCAAGGTAATATTCAAGGACTCCCAAGCAACTAAGCTTGGGGATGCCCCGGAAGGCATCCCCTCTTTCTTCTAATGATCATCGGTAATTTTACTTGGAGCTATATTTTTATTCGTCACATGATATGCGTAAATCTTAGAGCGTCATGTGCTTTTTATTTTTCTTTTAGTAATGCACCATGCTGGTATTTGATAGTCCTTGGTTGATTTATATAATGCTTCATGCACTTCACTTATATCTTTTGAGTATGGCTTTATAGAATGCTTCATGTGCTTCACTTATAACATTTGAAGTTTGGATTGCCTGTTTCTCTACACCTAGAAAACCGCCATTTGTAGAATGCTCTTTTGCTTCACTTATATTTGTTAGAGCATGGGCATATCTTTTGTAGAAAGAATTAAACTCTCATGCTTTGCTTATAACTATTTAGAGAGTTGACAGGAATTGGTCATTCACATGGTTAGTCATAAAATCCTACATAAAACTTGATTCCTTGCAATAGTTTTGCGATATGAAGATGGTGATATTAGAGTCATGCTAGTGAGTAATTGTGGATTGGTAAGAATACTTGTGTTAAAGTTTGCGATTCCCATAGCATGTACGTATGGTGAACCGTTATGTAACGAAGTTGGAGCATGAGGTATTTATTGATTGTCTTCCTTATGAGTGGCGGTCGGGGACGAGCGATGGTCTTTTCCTACCAATCTATCCCCCTAGGAGCATGCGCTTAGTACTTTGTTTCGATAGCTAATATACTTTTGCAATAAGTATGTGAGTTCTTTATGAATAATTTTGAGTCCATGGATTATACGCACTCTCACCCTTCCATCATTGCTAGCCTCTTCGGTACCGTGCAATGCCCTTTCTCACCTCGAGAGTTGGTGCAAACTTCGCCGGTGCATCCAAACCCCGTGATACGATACGCTTTATCACACATAAGCCTCCTTATATCTTCCTCAAAACAGCCACCATACCTACCTATCATGGCATTTCCATAGCCATTCCGAGATATATTGCCATGCAACTTCCATCATCATCATATACATGACTTGAGCATTCATTGTCATATTGCTTTGCATGATCGTAAGATAGCTAGCATGATATTTTCATGGCTTGTCCATTTTTTGATGTCTTTGCTACGCTAGATCATTGCACATCCTGGTACACTGCTAGAGTCTTCATATAGAGTCATATTTTGTTCAAGTATCGAGTTGTAATATCGAGTTGTAAGTAAATAAAAGTGTGATGATCATCATTATTAGAGCATTGCCCCAGTGAGGAAAGGATGATGGAGACTATGATTCCCCCACAAGTCGGGATGAGACTCCAGATGAAAAATAAAAATAAAATAAAAAAGGGCAAAAAAAGGGAGAGCCCCAAAAAAAGAGAGAAATAAGAAAGAAAAATAAATAAAAGAAATGAGACAAAAAGAGAGAAGGGGCAATGCTACTATCCTTTTACCACACTTGTGCTTCAGAGTAGCACCATGTTCTTCATATAGAGAGTCTCTTGAGTTATCACTTTCATATACTAGTGGGAATTTTCATTATAGAACTTGGCTTGTATATTCCGATGATGGGCTACCTCAAATGCCCCAGGTCTTCATGACCAAGCAAGTTGGATGCACACCCACTTAGTTTCAGTTTGAGCTTTCATACACTTATAGCTCTAGTGCATCCGTTGCATGGCAATCCCTTGTGGCACCCCAGCTCAGAGAAGACCGAGACGCCCCGTATTCCAGCCCAGGGAAAAGTCCTCTGGAATACGGCACTCTTGGCATAGAACAAATCAGCTCTTTATTACAAGGGATATGGTTACAAAGGGTACAAGGATTACATCGGCACGGCGACACTACGCCTGCCCGGGGTAGCTCTATGCTAACAGCGGAGTAACTCTCTCGGCAGCGGAACAGTGACGGCGGTGATTGACTCCGATCCGCAGGGACTCTGGCTAGAACACGTATCCTAGGTCACAGACTCAGGATCCTCGACAAGCAAGCAATCATGGCATGACCTGCAAACTGGCATGACACGCCAGGTGAGTACTTTGAATGTACTCGCAAGCTCACAACAGACATCAGCATTAAGGCAAGACAACATCATAGCAAGATAGCTACTGAAGTAGATGCAGTAAGGTAAAGCATATTAAGTAGTTTAATCCATACTCCGAATAAACCTAGGATCCAATCCGAACCTGCTCCAAGTCCAATCATGTGGTCATCCGACCACTTATCTCTTTGCCATCCCATGGCTGACATATCATATAGCTGATTCCATCTGCACGACAAGTCTGACAAACTTACTCTCTTTCGGGTTGTCTCACAACCCTCAGAATACTCACGATCCACCGAGTACTTCTGATCTTATGACGAGTTCTTCGATCGTTCTCAATACTATGGTTAACCACCTAAAGTGGTCTGGACGGACTGTCCAATACCGTGGACACACCTATTCTAATAGATTTTACACTCTGCAGAGGTTGTACACTTTACCCACACCATGGAGCACCTGACCTCGTGATCCCATTTGGGTGGACCAGCGTTGCTCCAACGAAACCAGCCTAACCCGTGATTCTCCCATCGTACCACCGGCAATCATCCTCCCCCGGAGTCCTGCCCAGGGTGGCCCCTGTGTCACCGCGTGACACCTGCCACCATCGTGGCTAACAAACTGTCCCAAACGGGGACCTGGTACCACATAACTCAACTGGGCTCACAAGGTTATCGCCGCCTACCGGGCCAGGGTAGCGCGCACGCATAACATTCCCTGTCGGGCGGTACCGGTGAAAGAGCACGTGATCAGACCAAGTCAAGGCCATCCCATACCGACAAATGTGGCTGCACGAATAAGTCTAGACAGGTGACTCAGGATCAACCATGAAGTATCTAATCTCCGAACAATCTCTGTCATAGCTGACACTCCGATATCATATCAATCCAAGTCAACACAATATCTGGCTAGAAATCCGGTAACCAGTATACTTAAGCCACTGCTACTAACTCATCTCCACGAACTGCCGGATGAAATCTGGAATAATCATAGACGGTAATCTCAACATCATGACATCAACGAGTGGGTAAACTACTAGTCACTACAATCCGGTACTCAACATGGTAGTCACCTATCCTAGAAATTACTCAAGCACTGTATAATCCAATCCATTTTACAAATAACTCATACTTGATGTTAAAGTAAATAGTTAAACTATGATATTGCTATGCGATTATGCAGATGAGAGTTGTGGCTTGGCTGGGGATGAAGGGACCATCGAGAAGGAGTGCGGAGAGTCCGCAGAGTTGACTGCCGGAAACAGTTCTCTCCCGGAGGGGGCTGTTTACAGGCAAGTGCAAAATGGTCATTTTCACAGTGGGACCACATAGTGAAAATGATACCAATAGATAGAGCTCGATGAGACGAAGAAGTGAGCTTTGGAATCACCTCGATCGGAGTTGCGGAGGAAAAGTTGTGAGGGTTTGACTGCCAAAGAACTTTCTGTAAGAAAAGTATTTACTTCTAGGTCCCTGGCTGTTTTTCTGTAGAAAAGAGAAATCGCACTGTTGATTCTGGGCTGCCTCGGGCCGAATGTGTGGCGACTGCTGCTGCTACTGGGCGCCAGCCAGGCCGCCGCTGCTGCTAGGCCGGCCCACCTGCGCCATTGCCAGTTATCCAGCATGGCGAGGCGGGACCGAGCGGCTGTCACCGACACGCGGGGTCCACCCCGACCTTCTCTCTCCTCCCGCCTCCTCCTCCTACCTCCTCCTCTGTTTTCGGATGCGGCGGTAAGAGCTTCGGCTCCGGCAGCTCGCCGGCGCTCCGGTGGGCCTTGCGGGCGACCGAGTAGACGGCCGAGGTCACTAGTCTGCACCGCATCCACCGGTGGATGTCTCAGGCGGCGGGGCGGCTGGGAGTGCGACGGCGGGCAAAGGCAGAAGGCGGCGGAGCTCGGCGATTGGGCGGCTCCGGCTGGTATTTGGACGGGTGAGGGGACGGGGATGGTCACCGGAGTATGGTGCGTCCATCCCTGTGTCACACGGGGCGCGGGAGGGCGCGGGTGAGGGAGTAGGCTATGGAGCACAGAGGCGAGATCGCCAGAAATCCAGGAGGTCCGGCGAGGGAATCGGTCGGGTCAGGCACTGGTGTGCGCTAGAGGAAGAGGGGGGGGGCTGAGAGGCTTGGAATCCTCGGGGAGGCTCAGGCACTACCCATTTATAGGCGGGCGAGCTTGCCAGATAAGCCCCGGCCGCGGTGGCGAGCTTATCCGCGCACTGGAGCTCATGGTTGTCCGCTTGCGGTGTCGAGGAGCTTCACTGGGGAGTGGAGAAGGCAGCAGCAGCTTCGGGAGAGCTCGAGGAGAAGGGACAGGGGAAAATGACAATGACGGTCATGGGCCGAACAGTGGCGGATCTCGTCACAGCGCGTCAGAGAAGAAACTGGTGGGGGAGAGGCTTCCAGGAGATGGGCGACGATGAGACGAACCTCCTGGACATGGAGAGGTGGCGAGGGGGCAAGGGAACGGATGGAACCGAGCGGTTTCATTGCCAGAGAACGCTGACTGGCATGCCAAACGCGTGGTCACCGCATGCACTGGCACATGCAGCGCACCCAGACCGGCCAAATCATGTCCAGTGGGTAGTCCCTCCAAGGTGCAGTCTCAAGGAGGTGATGGATCGATGAAACTCACTGTGGTTAGATGGGAGTGCTCAACTGAAGTTTGATGTAGCAAACTTGGCCACACCATTGTGATCCACAGGAATATGATATGAACCAAATAAGATGTCTGGGAGGTTTAAGGTAGGAACGACTACAATCCTGTGAAATTTGGAGAGAAATGGACCAAGATTTAATATAGTTGCTTTGCAACTAACCAATCTGGTCTAGAAATTTGATTAGGATGGAGCACTCACATGGAGTGGCCACTTGAGCTGAAATTTCGGGTAACATGATGATTTGGTCATATGAAGACTCTCTAAAATTTTCATACCATTTGGACATGCCAAAATAGTACTTCCTTCACAGATATCCTCTCTGACCAGAATCTTAGAAAAATTATAGAGAATTTTTGGGAAGATGAAATGAGCCAAAATTTTGTGGAGATTGGTTATATGGGTAGGAGAATGCTCTGGAAAATTTTCAGCAATTATGGAGCAATAGAAAATATAGTTGCTTCACAATGTGAAAATGTGACCAGAAGCCAATATTTGAGGCTGTGCTCACAAAGATGATTGGATAGGGTTGAAACTTGGTGTAGGGTCATGATTTGAGAATATGAAGATGCTTGCAAAATTTCAACTCATTTGGATACTCCTAGCTAGCACTAGCTTCACAAAGATTCTAGTTGACCAGAAATTTGGAAATTAGCCAAAGGAGATTTACTAGCCAAATGAAGTTGAATTTTGGCATGTGGAAATGATATGAATGGGCAAGAGTGCCCAAAAAGTTTGAGACCAATCAAGCAAATAAAAAGGGTACTTGCTTCACAAAGTGCCAGCTAGGGCAAAATCAGAAAAGGAATATTTGGGAAATATTTTTGAACATGTCAAGGAAGGGTTTGACATATTTGTGGAATATCTGACCCAAACAATTTATCAGAATTATTTGGGAATTTTGGGAATGATGGAAATGTGGGTTGCTTCACAACCCAGGACAAACAGGGTTATTCCTTTAATAGAAAAAGGAATATTCGCAAGAAAAGGAATATTGGATTGGTCCAAGATAGAAATGACAAGGTTTTGGAATGATTTTGAAGTTGGCAAGCCACTAGGGAAGAGGAATCAAGGATGATCCCTCCAGGTTGCAAGACTACTAAGCCACAGAAAAGCGAATCCAGACCAAAATCAAAAGGAAAAAGAAATGGGCAAAATCCAGGGTGTTACAAACCTACCCCCCTTTAAGAAATCTCGTCCTCGAGATTTGGTTGCTCAGGGATCAAACATGAATATTCCCACTTGAGGAAACCGTTTCCAACTCGGGTTTCCATTTCGCATTTACATCCTGTTCACGCTGAATTTCATATGACTAACTGCCTTGCTTCGTAGGGGTTTGCTTCACTAGAACCTTTTCCTGGCAAATCTTACCTCATATGCTACTCTGACTCCACTCCTTTTATGTCTGCTATCCTGTCTGGAGCAATAAATTATCCTGACCAAACTATGTGCCCTGCTCGTAAGTCCGAGAGTGGTTCCTCATGGACGTGTCGTGACGGAGTCGAATACAAAAAGACCGTTCACTGAGTTGTGAACAGATTCTCTTGGTAGACACGAAATCTTTTACTCATTGCATTGGGTAACTTCAAATGACTGTGTGTCCTCCAGGTTCAAAACAGTACTGTGAATCGTACCATTCTCCTAGCGGAATGTGACTTCTCGCACGGATTGCTGAGTCATCTTGGGTATCTTCACTGTCTTGGGTATAAAGCTCCTACCAAATATTTGACTGTCACCTGTCGTGACCAGCATAAAGGTGTATGGTCTTATTGTGATATTGTCCACAGACTTGACTGACTGTGGTCCTGGCAGCAGAATTTGTTCACGACAGGTTAGTCTTTAACTGATTCCCATATGTGAGGACACATGCTTCGAGACTGTTGTTCATCCTTCTGATTACGCAGTCTGTCGGTATCTCTACATGGATGGTAGGCCGTGTAATGCTTTAACATGGTTGCTGAATTTGAACTGCTGAGTTAATCTTTCGGCTGACCTGACCAGCTTGGTCGCCCTCTTTTGACAATTCTCAGCATATCTGGTTGGCTAGGCGGGTTGTCTCGATATGGAATCCTTGCAAATGGAATAGACCCCGTGGGTGTGTACCCATGGTGACTGGTACCGAGCCAGACTGTCCGGAGTATTTGTACCATTACCATCACCCGTATGGACAACCTTGCTTTTTCATTATGGTTCTCTTTGCCTGAATCCTTAGCTGAAAGAACTTGGCCTAATATGCTCTTGATTCTTTGGGTGACCATATGTGTTGTCAGGTGCAATATTCCGGCATGCATGTTACTTTACAAGTTGTAGCTGTCGGGTAACGATCGTCTGAACCCTTGGATAAAACTGGCAAATAAACCAGTAGCCACCAGAACGGTCTTTACAACTCAGATCTGGGACATTACCGGAGTAACTCAACCCCGACTCAAGACGGCTGAAAAGCAGCTCAGAGCATGAGACGGTGTCGATAAGAAGAAAGTAGCAGTTCCCTAAGATGGCCGAAGAACAACCCAGAGCATAGGGTCACTGCTACGGAGAGAAATTCAACAGCTGCCCGAGACGGCCGAAAAGCAACTCAGAACACGGGCCAGTTGCTGACAAGAGAAATAAAAGTCAGCATCCACCCCGGACGGCCGGAAAGAGCTCAAAACACAGGCGTGGTGCCGTCACCAAAGAAAGATGGGCAAGGGTTCATCCACGTCCCAAACAGCTCACTATTATGCATACAGGATATTCGACTATCCTTCTTGCTGAACACTAAGTTCATAGCACATGCTGGCTTGCTTTCGAAATATAGTAGGTTTCAAATTGTACTCATAGCAGACTCAAACCGTGTATATATGAATCATACCTTTGGCGCAGAATGCACTATGGATCATGTACATAATCTGCCTTCTTGCTGATGCAATCATTACTGATGTGAAAGTTGCACTGATGTATACTTGATGCTGATAACCAATCCAGCCAGGATATCATTTGTATTCAGGCCCGATATTCCTGATATAACACAGTCTGCTGATAATTCCATATTGCTGAGCTGAGCTTCCAAATGACTGTGTCTTCACTGACTCTTTGGGTTCAGTGTCGGTGAGCAACTTCCATAAGAGGAAAATAAGGTAACACCAAGGGCCCAAATAAAGAAGCAAAAGAAACAACTAAAACAAAAACACACAAAGCAGCAAGATTACACACATGCAATATCACATTCTACCACTAGCAATAATATGCATTCCTACTTAAGCACACAAATCTCGCAAGAACTCCGGTATTATGGTCTAACATGTTGTGGCGATGTGCACGAAAGTGAATCAATGTGTGGAAGAAAATTGGTGTAAACAAAGCTACACCAATTACGAGCTTAACACCGGTTCCATCTGGACGGACACGATGGCAAGGACGAAGTTGGTGATCATGGGTCGGAACACGAGGTCACGACCACATCATCATCAAGCGTACGGAAGAAAACCGTACACGTCCAAAGAATAGGTGGCAGAATGAGATAGTGGTGGAGAGAAAGGCTTGCTGGCATTGCCCTTTTCTGATAACAAGGATCAGTAATGGTTGCCGAAGCGGCTAGTGGAATGGCATGATCCGGGATAGAACTTGTCTATCACCGAAACGATAGGGGTAGCTGAAGAGAATAAGTTCGTGTGGTACCGGTGCATCAATCCGACAAGAGATCGACACCACCAAGCACCTTGACATCACTCCGCTGGGACAAAGATGACACCACACCAAGGAACAAATATGCAAACTTGAGAGTGTAGGTAGGGAATCGAAACCGATGCCACCTACACTCACCAGATCCATCGTTAGTGACATAATAAATATTCTATATGCATGCTATGCACAAACAAATGCAACAACCAAGTGCAGCAAACAAACTGGATCCTATACTACCGGTTACTAACGCTCGCGCCTAGACCATGCATCCTATAGCCAGACCTGCTCTGATACCAATGCCTATGGCACCCCGGCTCAGAGAAGACCGAAACGCCCCGTATTCCATCCCAGGGACAATTCCTCTGGAATACGGCACTGTTGGCATAGAACAAATCAGCTCTTTATTACAATGGATATGGTTACAAAGGGTACAAGGATTACATCGGCACGGCGACAATACCCCTGCCCGGGGTAGCTCTATGCTAATAGTGGAGTAACTCTCTCAGCAGCGGAACAGTGACGGCGGTGATGGACTCCACTCCGCAGGGACTCTGGCTAGAACACGTATCCTAGGTCACACACTTGGGATCCTCAACAAGCAAGCAATCATGGCATGACCTGCAAACTGGCATGACATGCCAGGTGAGTACTTTGAATGTACTCGCAAGCTCACAACAAACATCAGCATTAAGGCAAGACAACATCATAGAAAGATAGCTACTGAAGTAGATGCAGTAAGGTAAAACATATTAAGTAGTTTAATCCATACTCCGAATAATCCTAGGATCCAATCCGAACCTGCTCCAAGTCCAATCATGTGGTCATCCGACCACTTCTCTCTTTGCCATCCCATGGCTGACATATCATATACCAGATTCCATCTGCATGACAAGTCTGACAAACTAACTCTCTTCCGGGTTGTCTCTCAACCCTCAGAATACTCACGATCCACCGAGTACTTCTGATCTGACGACGAGTTCTTCGATCATTATCACTACTATGGTTGACCACCTAAAGAGGTCTGGACGGACTGTCCAATATCGTGGACACGGCTATTCGAATAGATTTTACACTCTGCAGAGGTTGTACACTTTACCCACACAATGGAGCACCTGACCTCATGATCCCATTCGGGTGGACCAGCGTTGCTCCAACAAAACCTACCTGACCCGTGACTCTCCCATCGTACCACCGGCAATCATCCTCCCCCGGAGTCATACCCTGGGTGGCCCCTGTGTCACCGCATGACACCTGCCACCATCGTGGCTAACAAACTATCCCAAATAGGGACCTGGTACCATATAACTCAACTGGGCTCACAAGGTTATCACCGCCTACCGGGCAAGGGTAGCGCGCACGCATAACCTTCCCTGTCGGGCGGTACCGGTGAAAGAGCACGCGATCAGACCAAGTCAAGGCCGTCCCATACCGGCAAATGTGGCTGCACGATTAAGTCCGGACAGGTGACTCGGGATCAACCATGAAGTATCTAATCTCCGAACAATCTCTGTCATAGCTGACACTCTAATATCATAGCAATCCAAGTCAATACAATATCTGGCTAGAAATCCGGTAACCAGTATACTTAAGCCACTGCTATTAACTCATCTCCATGAATTGCCGGATGAAATCCGGAATAATCATAGACGGTAATCTCAACATCATGACATCAATGAGTGGGTAAACTACTAGTCACTACAATCCGGTACTCAACATGGTAGTCACCTATACAAGAAATTACTCAAGCATTGTATAATCCAATCCATTTTACAAATAACTCATACTTGCTGTTAAAGTAAATAGTTAAACTATGATATTGCTATGCGATTATGCAGATGAGAGTTGTGGCTTGCATGGGGATGAAGGGACCATCGGGAAGGAGTGCGGAGAGTCCGCGGAGTTGATTGCCGGAAACAGTTCTCTCCCGGAGGGGGCTATTTACGGGCAAGGGCAAAATGGTCATTTTCATAGTGGGACCACATAGTGAAAATGATACCAACAGATAGAGCTCGACGAGACAAAGAAGTGGGCTTTGGAATCACCTCGATCGGAGTTGCGGAGGAGAAGTTGTGAGGGTTTGACTGCAAGGACCTTTCGGTAAGAAAAGTATTTACTTCTAGGTCCCTAGCTGTTTTTCTGTAGAAAAGAGAAATCGCACTGTTGATTCTGGGCTGCCTCGGGCCGAATGTGTGGCGACTGCTGCATCTACTGGGCGCCAGCTAGGCCGCCGCTGCTGCTGGGCCGGCCCACCTGCGCCATCGCCACTTATCCACCGTGGCGAGGCGGGACCGAGCGGCTGTCACCGACACGCGGGGTCCACCCCGCCCTTCTCTCTCCTCCCGCCTCCTCCTCCTACCTCCTCCTCTGTTTCCCGATGCGGCAGCAAGAGCTTCGGCTTCGACAGCTCGCCGGCGCTCCAGTGGGCCTTGCGGGCGACCGAGTGGACGGCCGAGGTCACGAGTCTGCACAGCATCCACCGGTGGGTGTCTCAGGCGGCGGGGCGGCTGGGAGTGCGGCGGCGGGCAGAGGCAGAAGGCGGCGGAGCTCGGCGATTGGGTGGCTCCGTCGTTTATTTGGACGGGCGAGGAGACGGGGATGGTCGCCGGAGTATGGTGCATCCATCCCTGGGTCGCACGGGGTGCGGGAGGGCGCGGGTGAGGGAGTAGGCGACGCAGTAGAGGGGTGAGCTCGCCGGAAATCCAGGAGCTCCGGCAAGGGAATCGGTCAGGCTCGGGCACTGGCGTGCGCTAGAGGAAGAGGGGAGAGGGCTGAGAGGCTTGGAATCCTCGGGGACGCTCAGGCACTGCCCATTTATAGGCGGGCGAGCTTGCCGGATAAGCTCGGCCGTGGTGGTGAGCTTATCCGTGCACTGGAGCTCATGGTTGTCCGCTTGCGTTGTCGAGGAGCTTTGCGGAGGAGTGGAGAAGGCAGCAGCAGCTTCGGGAGAGCTCGAGGAGAAGGGACAGGGGAAACCGACAATGACGGTCACGGGCCGAATAGTGGCGGAGCTCGTCACGGCGCGTCGGAGAAGAAATTGGAGGGGGAGAGGCTTCCAGGAGATGGGCGACGATGAGACGAACCTCCTGGACATGGAGAGGTGGCGAGGGGGCGAGGGAACGGACATAACCGAGCGGTTTCATTGCCAGAGCGCGCTGACTGGCATGCCAAACGCATGGTCACCGCGTGCACTGGCACATGCAACGCACTCTGACTAGCCAAATCATGTCCAGTGGGTAGTCACTCCAAGGTACAGTCCCAAGGAGGTGATGGATCGATGAAACTCACTGTGGTTAGATGGGAGTGATCAACTGAAGTTTGTTGTAGCAAACTTGGCCACACCACTGTGATCCATAGGAAGATGATATGAACCAAATAAGATGTCTGGGAGGTTTAAGGTAGGAAGGACTACAATCCTGTGAAATTTGGAGAGAAATGGACCAAGATTTAATTTAGTTGCTTTGCAACTGACCAATCTGGTCCATAAACTTGATTAGGATGGAGCACTCACATGGAGTGGCCACTTGAGCTGAAATTTGGTGTAACATGATGATTTGCTCATCTGAAGATTCTGCAAAATTTTCATACCATTTGGACATGCCAAAATAGTACTTCCTTCACAGATATCCTCTCTGACCAGAATCTTAAAAAAATTATAGGGAATTTTTGGGAAGATGAAATGAGCCAAACTTTTGTGGAGATAGGTTATATGGGTAGGAGAATGCTCTGGAAAATTTTCAGCAATTATGGAGCAATAGAAAATATAGTTGCTTCACAATGTGAAATTCTGACCAGAAGGCAAGATTTGAGGCTGTGCTCACATAGATGATTGTATAGGGTTGAAACTTGGTGGAGAGTCATGATTTGAGCATATGAAGATGCTCGCAAAATTTCAACTCATTTGGATACTCCTAGCTAGCACATGCTTCACAAAGATTCTAGTTCACCAGAAATTTTGGAAATTAGCCAAAGGAGATTTACTAGCCAAAAAAAGTTGGATTTTGGCATGAGGAAATGATATGAATGGGCAAGAGTGCCCAAAAAGTTTGAGATCAATCAAGCAAATAAAAAGGGTACTTGCTTCACAAACTGCCAGCTAGGGCAGAATCAGAAAAGGAATATTTGGGAAATATTTTTCAACATGTCAGGGAAGGGTTTGACATATTTGTGGAATATCTGACCCAAACCATTTATGAGAATTATTTGGGAATTTTGGGATTGATGGAAATGTGGGTTGCTTCACAACCCAGGACAAACAGGGTAATTCCTTTAATAGAAAAAGGAATATTCCCAACAAAAGGAATATTGGATAGGTCCAAGGTGGAAATGACAAGGTCTTGGAATGATTTTGAAGTTGGCAAGCCACTAGGGAACAGGAATCATGGATGATCCCTCCAGGTTGCAAGACTACTAAGCCACAGAAAAGCGAATCCAGACCAAAATCAAAAGGAAAAAGAAATGGGCAAAATCCAGGGTGTTACATCCCTACTCATCGCGTTGACATCAATTAATGGGCATCTCCATAGCCCGTTGATTAGCCGCGTCGATGTGAGACTTTCTCCTTTTTTTCGTCTTCTCCACACAACCTCCACCATCATATTCTATTCCACCTATAGTGCTATACTCATGGCTCATGCTCATGTATTGCGTGAAAGTTGAAAAAGCTTGAGAACAGTAAAGGTATGAAACAATTGCTTGGCTTGTAATCAGGGTTGTGCATGATGAAATACTTTGTCTGGAAAAGATGGAGCATAGCCAGTCTATATGATTTTGTTGGGATAACTTTATTTGGCCATGTTATTTTGAAAAGACATGATTGCTTTATTAGTATTTTTGAAGTATTATTGTCTTAATGTCAAATGATAGACTATTGCTTTGAATCACTCGTGTCTTAATATTCATGCCATGATTAGATTATGTGATCAAGATTATGCTAGGTAGCATTCCACATCAAAAATTATCTTTTATATCATTTACCTACTCAAGGACGAGCAGGAAATAAGCTTGGGGATGCTGATACGTCTCCGTCGTATCTATAATTTTTTATTGTTTCATGCCAATATGCTACAACTTTTATATACTTTTGGCAACTTTTTATATTATTTTTGGGACTAACATATTGATCCAGTGCCCAGTGCCAGTTCCTGTTTGTCGCATGTTTTTTTGTTTCGTAGAAAATCCATATCAAACGGAGTGCAAACGCGAAAAAAACTTACGGAGAGTTTTTTTGGAATATATGTGATTTTTGGGAAAAAGAATCAACGCGAGACGATGCCCGAGGGGGCCACAAGGCAGGGGGGCGCGCCCTGGACCCTTGTGGTGACCTCGTAAGGTGTTTGGTGCCCTTCTTCGCCCGGAAGAAAGCTAATATCCGGATAAAAATCGTGTTTAAATTTCAGCCCTATCGGAGTTACGAATATCCGGGAATTTAAGAAACGGTGAAAGGCCAGAATCTGGGAGCGCAGAAACAGAAGAAAACAGAGAGAGAGATCCAATCTCGGAGGGGCTCCTGCACCTCCGCCGCCATGGACGCCATGGACCAGAGGGGAAAACCTTCTCCCATCTAGGGGGGAGGTCAAGGAAAAATAAGAAGGAGGGGGGCACTCTCCCCCTCTCTCCCGGTGACACCGAAACGCCGCCAGGGCCATCATCGTGACGGCGATCTACACCAACAACTTCGCCGCCATCATCACCAACTCTCTCCCCCTCTATGGAGCGGTGTAACACCTCTTCTCCCATCTGTAATCTCTACTTAAACATGGTGCTCAACGATATATATTATTTCCCAATGATGTATGGCTATCCTATGATGTTTGAGTAGATTCGTTTTGTCCTATGGGTTAATTGATGATCATGATTGGTTTGAGTTGCATGTTTTATTATTGGTGTTGTCCTATGGTGCTCTCTGTGTCGCGCAAGCATGAGGGATCCCCGCTGTAGGGTTTGCAATATGCTCATGATTCGCTTATGGTGGGTGGCTTGAGTGACAGAAGCACAGACCCGAGTAAGTAGGTTGTTTGCGTATGGGAATAAAGAGGACTTGATACTTTAATGCTATGGTTGAGTTTTACATTAATGA
This sequence comes from Thinopyrum elongatum, assembly GCA_011799875.1. Classification (NCBI taxonomy): domain Eukaryota; kingdom Viridiplantae; phylum Streptophyta; class Magnoliopsida; order Poales; family Poaceae; genus Thinopyrum; species Thinopyrum elongatum. The sequence goes on along the minus strand of CM022300.1, from coordinate 114,532 downwards.
GCTTTAGTAGTTACGGATGTTTGCTAGAGTTCCAATCATAAGTGCATACGATCCAAGAAGAGAAAGTATGTTAGCTTATGCCTCTCCCTCGTATAAAATTGCAATAATGATTACCGGTCTAGTTATCGATTGACTAAGGACAAATAACTTTCTTGTGACAAAAAGCTCTCTACTAAAACTAACGTAGTAATTTCTTTATCTAAACAGCCCCTATCTTTTATTTTCGTGCTCTTTATTATCTTGTAAACCTATCTCTTTACACCTACAAAGTACTTCTAGTTTCATACATGTTCTATGTAAAGCAAACATTAAGCGTGCGTAGAGTTGTATCGGTGGTCAATAGAACTTGAGGGAATATTTGTTCTACCTTTAGCTCCTCGTTGGGTTCGATACTCTTATTTATCGAGAAAGGCTACAACTGATCCCCTATACTTGTGGGTTATCAACTATCCGGACCATGTTCCCACGCTACACAATAAGGTGTCTCGATACAATACAGAAGAACCCAAGCTGCCTCTATTCAGCTGGCAAGGTGGCAGGGTTGGATGCCCGACATCTTATGTCATGCCACAACATGAGTGGTAGGATGTCATGTTCTATGTCTTGCACAACATCAAGGAAGTTGAAGATGAGGTAATACCATTGCACCATTCTTTTAGTCAATTCGTTATGTTCACTTTGCCTTGTTCTAATACTGCTTTTCTTATTTTAGTCGATTCCTTGATGAAGAGTGGACGGGAATGATGCCTCCTACTGAAGCGGAGGCACTTGCTCTTCTCCGATAGGGTGCCGATGGAAGGAAAAAAATTGTCGCGTGGTTCATGTAGAAAGTAAATTTTCACACTTCCCTACTACCTAGTGCACCCTACAATTTCAATTAAACTAATGCACCCTATAATTTCAATTAAACTTGTAGGGAAAAGATCCGAACATATCAATGGATGAAGAATTGAGATGGGTTTCCATGGGTTTTAACAGTCGGTTCATGACATGCGAAAAGTGTGATGTGAATGGGTATCGCTTCCATACAGAGGAGCAGCAGAACAGTCGGCCTGATCCCAAAACTATAAATACCGAAGTCTTCACCGAAGGAGATAATAAATTAGAATACTACGGAAGGGTAGGAAACATATACGAGCTTACATTCAACCTTGGCCGCGAAACCCTAAGTCTCACTGTGCTGAAATGCTGATGGTTCAACCCCAAAAAGGGTCTGAGACATATGCCTTCTGTTGGTTTAGTCGAAGTAAAACCATCAACCGTCTATGCCGGAGTTGATCTCTTTATCCCGGCTACCCAGGCCACACAAGTATATTATCTGCCTTACCCATGCCAGAAAGAGTACCTAAAGGGTTGGGAAGTTGTGGTCAAGGTGTCGCCACATGGTAAGCTACCGGACCCAAACGATGGTGATTACTACAACATAAACCCATGTCATACGAGGGAGTGTTCTTTCAAGAGTAACATGATGATGTGGTCCGAAACAAGGACGATGATGACTAGGGTTATGTTGACCTGGACCCAAATGATGATGATGCATGGAATCATGGTGAGGCAATTGTGAACCAAAGAGACATAATTATGCTTGAAAAGTTAAATGAAGACGATGAGGAAGAGCCTCCACCTGTGTCAGACAATGAAGAAGATATGCGTGATAGTGATGATGAGACCGTTCAACAAATATATTACAATTGTGATGATTCATACGGGTTCTAGAAAATGTAAGTTCTTTTAATGATGATTCAAATAGATTACAATAGTATGCTTAATGTACTCTTCTGTTATTAATGTTCTTTTCTGTATGCTTAATGTGCTCTTCTGTTATTAATGTTCTTTTCTGTATGCTTGTTTATTTGTTATCCTTACTAATTGTTTATTCTCTTCTCAATGCAGGTTTGCTAATCATGGGCAAGTCCAGCGGCGCGGGTTTCCTAAGCAAATTCGAAGGACTTACTCGGAGTGGGCGAGCCCACAAGGTTCCCCCCCGACTACTTGAGGATGACACCTCACAAGGAGGTCGAGGGGTCGGGGGAGGATCCCCTAGAGGAGGAGGGGGTGGGGGGGAGAGCCCCTAGAGGAGGAGGGGGTGGGGGAGAGGCAGCCGGGTCAAAAAACTCCAGTCTGTATCCGACATAGGGGGTCTTCTTCGATGCCCTCCTATACTGAGGCACCTTCCGAGTCTGAGGAGGAGGAGGAGGTTCATGAGGAGGAGGTTCACGAGCGGGAGGAGGGCGAGGAGGAGGAGTGCGGGGAGGAGGAGGGCGAGGAGGAGGAGTGCGGGCAGGAGGGTGGTGGAGGGGAGGGTGACGCGTGATTCGAAGGGGTGGCTGCGTGGTATTGCATAACTACCTACACCTCCATCTAGCGACGCGAACAAGTGGCTCATTGAACCCGCGGGGACAGAGTAAGTGCCTCCCAATCATATTTTGAACACATACCAACAATTTTATTGTACACATGCTAATGTTTTGATTCTTTTGCAGGAACTGGAACGTTCATGGAAATTGCCGTAAACCGAACGGCATTATCACCGTCCTGGTGAAGGTTTTTTGGCCGGGCCTATTCTGCCCGTGGCCAGACAGGGACCCGGAGCTGCGGGTTTTGGCCATGAGCTGGGCCCACTATGAGGCTGCCAGCCTCGCGGAGTACGGGACAGCCGCAGAGGCCGTGATCACCAAATTTTGGGTAAGTTCTCTTCAGAATCACTTGTCTTGAGTTTCGTTCATAGTTTACCATCGAATCACTCAACTCATGCGTTGTTTGCTTCTGGTTCTATCCATGATTGTAGAAATTCTATAGGGTTCTTGACGAGCACAAGGCCAGAACCGACGTGGTCTTGCTGGCGGCTGCGAAGTAGAAAGCTCGTCAGTTGCAGTACGAGGTGCGCTGGGTTGCCTTCTCACACTACTACCACACCTACCTTCATCAAAAGATGAGCAAGAAAGAAGCGCAGAAGCAACGATTTACCTTGAGCAGAGAGCAGTACATGAAGGTAAGTATTAGAGACTTTTCATTCCAACGTATAAGCAGTCAATCTCATTGTTTCGTGCTAACATGTCATGCTTCCATTATTTAGGCTTCCTACTTGGTGCTACAGAAAGGATGAGGGATGGGCGAGTTTGGTGGATTGGTGGCTCGGTGACGATGCGGAGTTTGCTGCCAAGAGTAGCAAGAACTGGGCTAACCATGGAAAAGACGGAACACACGGCCAAGGAAACAGGAACCACTGGGGCTTCAAGGCCTTGAAGATATATCTATATGCATGATGCATTCTTTTTCTTCTTTTTACCATCATGTTCTTATATGTATGGCTAACTTCTGTTTGACGTTGCTGGAGGACAAGTTGAAGAGGCCGCTCTCAGACATGGAGTCATGGAAGCTGGCCCGTGCGCGGAGTGATCGCAAGGAAGGCGAGAGCGAGTACTACGGCAATACCGAGGAGCACCTGGAGTCTTACAAGAAGGAGTTTGAGAGGTTGCATCCTGGTCCGGATGCTCCTGACGTCGTCCAGTCTCAGATCGACAACACGGCGGTGGTGGCCATCCAGCCAAAGTCCCATGGCCGCTACCCGTCTTTCGATGGCTTGATCACTTCTTCTGTCTCCTACACACAACTTCGAGCTACCAACCCGACCCCGTGCGCCAGTATGGGGCGTTCGCAGCCTAGCTTAGCCCGCCAGCATACTGCAAGTATTTCCCCCTTATCTTCTTTCTTTCTCACTTTCTCATTTTATTTTCAGCATTGCCCACATACAAACAACCTAAATTTTGTAGGCATATAAGGCCTTTGTGAGCTTAGGAATCTCGAGGTGCGGGAGTACTTGCAACGAGTAAAGGCAAACAAGGATTACAATCGTCATATGATGGCAGTTAGTTTTGCCCACTTAGAACCAAGATAAATTTTGCACTTTCATTTCTCTGACCTTCATGTTTGCTTGGTTAACTAACATCCAGGCTATGTTGTCGTCTTGGACTAACTGCATGGATCCACAACCAATGGGACCCACACCACCACCTTCTGGAGAACCCCCACACGTGCCCACGTTCGATGAATGGGTGGCACTAGGCAGTGAGACTCCAGTTAGTACATTTGCCTAACTATTGACAAACTAGTTCTCCTTCATTCAACACTATCATATCATATTTACCCTTACAATCTCTTTTCAAACATGTAGGGGACCGATGCATCATCAGTTTTTCCAACTGGTGTTGGTGGCTCGACTCCTGCTTTAGAGAGCCCAGTCACTCCGATCTGGCAAAGTGGTGCTGGTCTTGGCGGTGCTCATGGCGATGGTCCTAGTCTTGGCTGATGATGTGTTCCATGTCTTGCAATACTTTCAATGTTCCGTACTTCTTTGCGTTCTTTAGATGACGATGATGATGTCTGTGTCTCATACTTATGTTCATGAAGTTTCGACGATGATGATGTTGATGATCCTTAGATGATGATGATGATCTTTAGATGATGATGATGTTGACGATCTTTAGATGATGATGATGTTGACGATCTTTAGATGATGATTTGTCATATTTCTGTGTATATATGGTTTCTGTCATATTTCTGTCTTTAAATGATGTCAATTTGAATGGAAAATGCAAAAACAGAGCATATAAAAAAAACAGAACAGAACTATGCCGACGGAATAGCCGTCGGCATAGTCATGCCCAGGAGAAACCAGGGGCCGCCACATGGCAGAGGTATGCTGACGGCCAGGCCGTCGGCATACCCCGCTGCCGGGAACAACCAGGGACAGCCACATTCCCTGCCACATGCCCTCCTGTGGTTGGGCTGTCGAGGTGACGGCGCCGTCAGTTGCCGTCTCCTGATTTTCTGTGCCGACGGCGTATCTATGCCGACGGCCATACGGAAGTCATCGGCATAGATGCCTATGCCGACGGCCTTTCTGTGCCGACGGTCTGACAAGAGTACGCTGACGATATCGATGCCGACGGCCCTATGTCGACGGCCCTATACCGATGGCGGCCGTCGGCATAGAGGGTTATTGCGGTGGTGTCGAGCGGCCATCTAAGCAGCCCAAGCCCACCCCAACGTGCTTTCCCTCGACAGCTTCACCCCCTCCCAGCCACCTCAGCCTCCGATCCACGCTTGCAAAGCACCTAACGAAGATTCTCCTTCAATCCATCAGCGCAAGTGAGAGAGATTGATGTAGTAAGTACATATTGATGACCCCAGCTTGGTGTCTGAGCAGCACGATCAATTTGTTAATCAGACTAAATAATATTTTAATTGCTTCCAAAACAAACTTATCAATATTAATTGGGGTTGCTAGATCGATGGTCAATCATTTAATTCCACCAGTGCAAGTGAGAGAGATTGGTGTACTCTTCTGTCTGATTAACATTCTGCATAATAGATTTGTAGTTTGTTGGAGCAGTACGAAATGGATATTTCTATAAAAGGAGCCATGTCATTTAATATTCTTCTGAATTTGCCCCCTTGAGCAGAGAAGTGGTCTACAAGATCTATTGAGCAATCTTGGCGATCCTTCTCATTATGTTCAGGGCTTAAACATGAAAGGCTGCCCTCTTCTTCTACATAAGGCCGAGCAATACCATCAATTATGCATTAAGTCAAGATTGAATGAAAGGGGGGATATAATACAGCTGATCTGAATTTATTGCATGATGCATTTGTATCCTGTACTGGAGAGCACGTCATAGACAAGCTCAGGGTATCTTTGAACTTGACCTCAGTACACTACGCTGAAATATAATTACTTGCTTAAGAATTCACACAAAGATATGAACTACAGAATTATATGGTATTAATGCATCATTACATATTGAAGAATTGATGTGAAGATATGAGCCACAAATATTATATGGGAATTAAAGGTAGCAATAAGTTAGGACTAGATCTTGGCGACAGCGTCGGCGCAAACAAGCACATCAAAAGTAGTAGTAACACCTAATCTTATTTTATGTCCTTTCCAACTGTTGGAAGTTGCAACATTTATAGTGGTTTATAGTGATTGCTAGAACTCCTTGAGCCTGATATAAGGTATTTATAAAAAGGCGAACTTAGTTTTTTTTTTCTTACTGATTCAACCGCAAGCCATGCTCGGGTGTTGCACAGTAAGAATATACACCTAGTTGTTGCAGATATATCATGAAGACGAGTCTTAAATACTCATTATAAAGTGTCAAGATGGAGACAATCGTTAACTATGTGTCCATTTCATCTGCGGGTGAAATGGTTATAGATGGAAATTCATTGTTTACCGATAGAGTGTCTGCTTGTAGGCCACTAGGATAACATTGGCACTCGGCAATGTTAGCGATTGTAGTGGCTTTTTTAATCTGCGAGCGCGCTGAAAATTGGACATCTGGCAATGCAGTAGGGCTTCACGGATGATTATTAAAGGTCCAGACAATTAAGGGGTCGCGTTAGAGTTTTAGCACCTCAATTCCACCCATAGTTTTAAATAGCCGGCTATAGCTCTGCTATAGCCCGCTATAGCCTTTTTAGCAGGGTGCCGCTAAATGACCGCCTTCACAAATAGCCCGCTATAGCTTGCTATAGCCTGCTATAGCTGATTTGGAGGCCCGCCGCTATTTTCCATAGCCCGCTATTTAAAACATTGATTCCACCGCATAGCGACTATCTCCGTTACGTCTCCATTTGTATATATCATTGATATCGTTTGACTCGTCTTTCAAAATTATGCATTGCTCATGTACTTCATTATTTTGTGTTGACGCAAGTAACAATGACGTGAACAACCAAGCGTGAACGAAACAAAAGAAAAATGATAGCTAGAATGTTCCATGGTGGGGCCTTATAAGATATTAAAAAACAATTACATAGTTGAATTCAGCGTACACTGCGACAACTTTTATAAGAGAAGAACTATCGGCTTCAAAATAATATAACAAAGTACTTTTATTCCAATCAATTAATTGCCGCTTTAAAAAGGAGAAACTCAAATTGATGGGGATGTATGGTTAAAGGTGGCAGGGGTGTCTTTTTGGCACGCTTTCTTGCACTCCTCCTTTGATACAAAGCAATCTTCCAGCACTAGACACGAGTAGCAACAATTACCCGAGCAGCCCTTACTATGGACGGACAGTCCTGTCGGTAAATTGATCTTGTCGTTGTCCATGCCCTCGATGATCCGGCCTGTGGTGTGAAAAAGCGAAACCACAACTAGTTCCCACTTGTGTATTAGGAAATAAACTTTGAGTCGAATAGGAAACAAGAAGAAAACGTATGAGAAAAGGAGCAATAGCTTTGTGGCATATGTGCTAGATGTGCGACTTACATTGTGCATGAAGAGCAAAGCATGCGAGAAACAGTAGAGAGAGCAGCATGGCTGGTGCACGTGTGTGATTCTTGTGCTTGTCCATCAAGATCAATAATCTAATGGATGCTTGCTTGATATGTGTTGTGGATGGGATAATATGTGTTCTAATCAACTATCATATGCACTCGTCCTATATATAGAGAATTGGAGACCATGGTCGAGAAGGACGAATAAATAGGAATATTGTTCACGCCGACCTGCCGTGTCAAGGTTCCCAAAAAAAATATCTGGCCGTATCAATTGCAATTAATTTCTTGTTTCATGTGGGATCTTCTCAATAAATAGAGAATATAAATATTGCCATGCGAGAAGGGAAATCTAACACAATATGCGTTGCCATGGGATTTTTAAAATTTGTAGTGGAAATGCAGTAATTTTAAAGAACTATAATGATATTGGTATCCATACAGATAGAAAAAATAAATACTAATAATTAGAGGCCTGGAGATCTACATAAGATAGCCCCGTGTAAATTGCATACAATAATCCTTGTAAATATTTTGCTTCTAATAAATTTGCAGTACACTTTGACCTACTGTTTTACATCTCCAATAAGGAAACACTGAATCTCACCAGCAAAGATCAAATGCATGCTTCCCTGCTAGAGGTATAAAAATGTGTATTTCTTAATTGATGCGCTTTCGAAATCTTCTAGCTTGTAACACCATAATTCAAATGATTGTGCCACATATTTTTGGAACTTATACATAAGCACTTATTCACCCTACAAATATTTTGTAGGGGGTCAAACTAAAAAGAGAAAAGATATGTCTTATTTATAGAAATTGTAAGGTGAATGAGACTATATGATCAACCTTTTGCAAGGAGCCTTCTACTGATATACAACTTCAAAAGTTATTAGTTAAGCAACATAAAAAAATATGGTGAACTTGTAGATACTCATGAAGTTTGGTTGATATGATATAGCAAGTAACATGGGGCAAATTTTCTTACCTCGACATGGATCAACTACTGACAATCTAAAATTTAGCTCAAGGAAGTAAGTATTTTGTGCATAAAGAAGAAAAGAAAGCAGGTGAGATGATCTGAAATAAGAGAAACTACATAAAGGAAAAAAAGGAACAAAGCAATAGGAGAAGGCAAACCTGATCAGAACTCGGCGTCCGTGGCTATATCACTGACGTGGTTGTTGCAACCTCCAAGACTAAGGGGTGAGGAGGTGGAAGGATCAACTCCAAATAATTGATGTCACCTAAATGGTTATGGTCATCGCCCTTGATTGACGACAACATCAACTCAGTGGTCACTCTCCTTATGTGTCTTCTTCCCCCTGGTTGAGCACTCTCGAATAACTTGATCTTCTACCTCCAAGCCAACAGTGGTGTTTGCTAGCACGCTGCGAGCTGACTGAACCAATATGCAACCCATATCAGACATACATGGGACCCTGAACGATGTCCATTCCGCCCATGTCAATGAAAAAGATGAGGTTGTGCTTGGCATAGTGCTCATTGGGATTGAATTGATCGATGAGCTTGAACCACCGCGGTAATGAAACATACATAGCAGAGGCGGTCGCCACCACTGTCAAGCATATAACACATTCCTTCCTTGAGAGCTGCCTAGTTATGCAAGTAGTGATCGGTGGAACCTAAACCATGCCAGCAATAACACATTACCATTCATCGCTTTGAACACTACCACCACAAGGCTGAATCATAGGGCTGCCACCCATAGCACCAGTAGGAGCGCACCCAGCCGGTTCACCTCCGTCCTCCCCCACATGCAGTACCCACCACAATCATGCTCACAGTTACGCAGCAAAGATGCGAGCGTTGTCCCTGTCGTCCCATCCTCCTCCAATTCTGCCAACGCCATCGGTTCTTCTGGCCTTGTCCCCATGTAGGACGGCGTGGAGTAAAGATCCAAAGAGGTAGTTGTTGCCTTCTCCGTCGGCTCTTTGCCTTCACTGTTGCTAGCTAGATCGAAGGGCGGGGAGGGTCGGCGCCCATGAGCTCATGTTTCTTTAGGGCCTCGTCAGCGTGTCCTCATCGTCCTCCTCGACCGCAACACCTGCCTTCCGCACCATACTCTCCATTCCCAGCCGTGCCCAATCTTGTACCCTCTGATGTCATCGTGTAAGTGCATCAAGTGCCCCCTTAGTGGTTTTGGAGTATTGAAGTCAAATAGGTTGAGGAACTAACGTGTTTGTGAGTGTACAGGAGATATAGTCCTTGAAGATTTAGTTCAACACATGGAAGACGAACCCTAAAAATATATTTCTTCAAGTGAAGAATTTGGTGATGAAATTGGTATTGCCTTTGAAGAAATTGATGTGCAGACTATGAGGCTTGAATACTTTTATTTTCGTAGTTTCTTTCTTCTTATTTTGACTCGTAGGAAAAACCGTACTGTTAAAGGGGACTAGGTGAATCATTGTTCACATTTCCAAAGTGATACTCAAACCTATACATACATAAGCCACTTCAAGTGAAGCCTTTGGAGATCTCTGGAACAGCTGACGAATTTGCCAGCTACAGTGACGAAGTTCATCAGGTCGCTGACGAATTTGGTCAGGCTGAGGAGTTAGGATTTCACTAGTGCGATCTACCTATCGAGAGGAAATTGAGTGCCCCGATGAATTTAAGATTTCGAATTCCGACCGTTGCTGCACCGCGGGGCTAGCTGTTGTGTGGATCTTTATCCTCACAACAGTCATGTCTAAAAAGGGCATTTATGAAAATTCATGTCGGGTTGCCTCTGGCTATAAATAGCCGCCGCCCACAACCACTTGTTGGTTGGCTGCTCTAGGGAGAAGTTGACACTTGTCATTTGAGAGCAACCCATCCTCTGATGAATTTGAGAGAATCCTAAGTGAGGAAAAAGCCACTAGAACCAAAGTGATTGAGCATCAGTGAAGAGATTGATCTGTGTAATCCGACGTCTGTTATGTTTGAGGACTGTTATTTTTTCAGATGGTTGGTCATCATGTTCTGAGCACCCAAGTGTCCTTGTGGTGTGCCGGTGAAAAAGTATGTGAAGGTTTTGGAAGTTTACCTTGAAGAGCTACCACGAGTGATTGTGCGAGGTCTAAGTGACTTTATCTCAAGAGGAATACGGTGAGGACAGCGTGTCCTCTGAGTTCGTCTCAGCCGCCTCGACTATACATACAGTTGATACAACAACTAGAACTGGTGTACCAAATCGTTGTGGCTTCATTCAGTCTATCTGGTTTCAAATTTCTTAATCCTTACATTTACGTTATTTCGCTGATGGAGAATATGTGTTCTATCTTCTGACGAATTTGAACTGAAGAATTTCATCATGTTGTTTTTCATTTCTTCAGTTCATCTTCTTCATGCTTGTATGCCTGTATGATTGCATGTTCTTCACCTATATGTATCTTTTATGCATGTGTTCTATTTCTGTGATGATTTAGTTTCCTCGTGTTTCTAATTCTTCACTCTGATCTTTGTCAAATTCATCAGACTTTGACGAATTTCTAAAAATCTCACATTCACCCCTTGCCCCCGCTGGGAGTAGACCTGCGTTTTCACGTCGCCGTCCTTACCCCACAACACCGGCACTGACATCCCTAATCTACTACACCGGTGGGACTGAGTACCCGCCACATCGAGGGCACCATACGAATCGGCCGCAAAGCAAGGCGAGCCGTAGGGGAGAGTGTGGGAGTGCACGTGCACGTGCAATGCACGTCTCAAATTTGTAATCTGAATACACAAAACTTATATATCTCTTATCCTGCATGTGCAATGATTTGGGATGTAGCTAACTAATAATTGTTGGATCAAGGTTAAAGCAATCAAAGCCATAGATGAGATGTTAATTCATTTTGATAACTTGCATGAAGTGATACTACTGCAGTCATTTTTCCACTTAGACCATGGGTACCACTCGGGTTTGACACAATATAAAAAGCACCACTCACTTTTAACACAATCAATTTTCTCCATCCATAATAACTAGATCTAGTTACTAAGGATTATGTTAGATTAGACACAAGCGGTCTTAGCTACTGTATTATACTATTATGCCTAGTTACTCCCTTAACCCCGCCGCACCGTACCTCGCCACATCTCATTGTCATCTTATGAGCACATCATACCAGGACCCTTGTTACGTCTCCACTCTTCCTTTTGGCTCGACAAAGCTCACCTATGTGATCTGAACTACTACAACGTGCAACCCTTTGAATAAGTTGTCAACAACTAACCCTCATGAAAAAGGTATGCATCAAGGTTCATGTAGAACAGTAGAACACAAGAATCATGCTATCCAATTTGATAAAACTAATAACACCCACGCACCGTTGGTAATCCAGATTAAAAAATGGTATCACTACCATATGAGAGGACATGAAGTTAGGCAAGGTATATGCAACACCAGCGCGATCATGAATGCATAGCTTTTTGGGAATGGCTAAACTGACTGTAAGCTGTTTCTTCCGGATTCGTGGACAATAGCATGATATACAACGTATATAGGAGCTTCAAATCACTTTCTGAAGACCAAGATGATGTGAAGTGGCTTTGTTCTTCTGCATCTTTGACATCTGACAAGTAAAAGAGAAGGAACATAAGCGCATGGTTTGGATATGGATAAATCAGCATTTGATGAACTATTTGAAATATTCATTTTAATTTGTCAAGTCCTCCAAGAGCAGCAAGAGCATCTTGACACGATGCCTATAGGACTAACACTCAGTTTCCCACTATTTCACAACATTTTATTATTGTCAAACGTTAATCCTAAATCAAGACACAGTCCATTGGCTTGTGAGTGTGTTACTTATCAATGAGTGGAAGACATCGAGGCCTTGCCGGCCATTGGCGGTTCTCAGTTTCTTATATCACCAAAGTTCCCTCACCAATGGAGCAGTCTACTTGGCAGCATGGGTGGCTCTGTTTATACAACTGAAATAAACAGTAATCAAATCATGTAGCTCAGTATGTTAAGGTCATCTTTCTAACACATAAATGGTAAAGTTTGACATCAAAGAAAACTTTATATATTCGGTAATTGAAAAGTTATTGAACCAAGATCTATGCATTTCTTTTGCATCATGATAGAAACGTATTAGCCCATCAACGCACATTTCGTGCATTTCATGAGGCAGGTCCATATATTTATAACTTACATCCAACAAATTAAACTAAACATAACAGAGTATGAATCTGTGAATCTACATTTCATAAGGAAGTGGTCCATATATACTTCTCTCCCATGCTTGAACAAAATAAATAAATCTGGTCTGTATGTTGTAGAAGAAGTCCACAGAAAATATTTCGAACTGAAGTACATAGATTTCTGGAATTGAACTTATTAAATGTGGTGCTGAAAATTCATGTGAGATAATGTAATTTTCTCTTCCCTCGTAGAACTTGGCATTTTGACATATCCATAAAGATTTTTGACAACTTAACCACTAATTTACTGTACAACAACAATGCGATATCATACTTCATTACAGAACTTCGTACAGTAAGCCTTTAGTCTAGGTAATATAAAATTTTGTAGCGCTTCAGAATGAAATGATGTGCTCTCATAAAAGTATACTTTAGATCTTCACGGTACAGTTAAACCATCGTTCTAGGTAAGGGATCAATTTTTTAAGCACTGTACGGCAAATTAAAAGCCGGCCCATTTCAGGGACCTATAATCTTACCATCCAACAAATTGCTAGTCTGTGATTTGATCTATTCCCATTAATTTTCTGGCAGAGTCGCAAATGCATTAGAATCATTTAATATATTTACACAAACAAGAATTTCTGTTTGCCACAAAGTTTATGAATGTTTAAGCAACTGAAGTAACACAACACAAATACAACAGATGGACCTTTAAAAAAACTTTACTCTCATAAAAGTCTTCATAAGTTTGCAGTCACAACATATGAGCTCATATGTTGAGAAAGAGTAAGATTGCTAAGAGACAGTGCAAATGAAGTAAATCATGTCACCCAAATCTGAACTCACAAAAATACAGCATGCCAATTCAGGAGAAAGTACATACACTATCCTTGATATGCTCAAATACAGTTAGGGCCTCCAAATGCTTTACAGCCGCAATAAAAGCATTGGATTCAATATATAATGCGATTCAGCTCAATTCCTTCTGCCTCCACATATTGAAGAAAACTTGTAGCTTGCTCACACAAACCCTGAAAAAGGGAATGCCAACTTCATATGAAGTTTCAGTTAAAAATTATTATTCATGTACGGTTGCAAGCTTCAAGATGGCAATGGGGCCCCGAAACCCGCGTCCCCGCGGGTTTTTACCCTATTAGGGGACGGGGATGGGAGACTTTCCATCCCCGCGGGACTGCTGGTGGGTACATTATAAAACCCGGCATATTTCGCGGGTTTAAACCCGTTGGAGTACTACCCGAACCCGAAACCCGACAATACCAGTCATACTACGCTTTTTTATGCATGCACTGATCCATCTTGACTCAAGGGGTCTAAAGCCACCGCGCCGGAGTGGCCGAGCCCCCAACGTCGAAGCCCTGGAGTACAAACCATCCTCTCACCCCATCGCTACAGTGTCGCTTGCTCTTCAGGCCTCTCCTGCACAGCACAACACCTAAACCTAAACCTAGATCCCCCAGCCAACGCCTGCTGCTATAATAATGCTCCTTGTTTTCTTTCCAATGTTGTTGTTTTCACTGACTTCTCGTGGGGACGGGTTCCCTGTGGGTTTAGAAACCCGACAGGTTTAGAGGACGGGCAAAAAATGAACCCGGCGCACGTTGACGGGGACAGGGACGGGCTTGCGATTTTCTCATGGGGATGGGTTTGGGCAAGCAAAACCCGATGGGTTTCATCCGCATTGCCATCTTGAAGCAAGCTATGCTAAACTACTCACTCTCATACTCTCAGTTAGATCTGGTATAGCCGAGTGACACAGTAGGCAGTGCGCAGACTGCAAGCCACGGTTGTGCATCCAGTGCCCTTTATGACGTCTTCCATCTCGTCGAGTTGTCGATCTCTTGATGCCCTTCCCCCAGGCCGGATTACCCTCATATAAGTACGAGATCACACTTACGAGTTACAACCATGGTGGTGGCTTCGAGCGGCTCACCTGGTATGGCGAAGGCGCCAACGAGAAGCCATGGTGCACCTTCGACGTGTCTCGCTAGAACGTCCCCTTGTACTCACCCATGGGGGACACACAGAACATCGCCGAGCTGTTGAACCGCTTCGGCATCACGTAATTCTTGATCGATTGCCGCATGAACACGTACAATAGTTATGCATGCTGGTGGAGGCGGCGATGGGTGTCCTTGGCCGTTGTGTGGGAGGCATCGCGTCTTGTGGCGCGGCGGCGGCGTCATCTTAGGTGAGCGAGGCGCAAGCTTTGCTCAGCGTGGTGTGGTGAGGCGACCAGGGAATGTGGTGTCATCAGAATGAGGGAAGCGAGGCGCGGCGAGAGAGTAGGGTGAGGCAGCGCCAGGTTTTGGTGGGTGATCGAGGTGAAATCACATCTGACGAGGTGCCAAAAAAATAATTACTACAGACAACCGGCGGGGTTTAAGACGGAAAGATATCGGTGGCAATCAGTGGCGTTTGGATTACTTATGAAAAAAAATCGATAGCAATCAGTGGGATTGTTCCTCTGATCGTTTGTTGGGGAGGTACAAACGACGTACAGATTCCCTCTTTCGGAGTAGAGGTTAGACATGTGATTGGACAACGTATGGCAATTTTAATTAATATGACTGAGCGACTTAACGTATAGTTAATTAATTTAGATTTTATCTTTAGAGATTGACCATGATTGATTATTTCACATAAAGACATTACTAAATAACTTGCACCTGCATGGAAAGTTCTGATCCTTTAGATTTTTTTTCGTTGTGTGTGAGGTGAGGCAGAAATAAACTTGTAGGAGCGGGTGGTGGGAGGTGGGACGAAGAAAAACCGGATAAAAATAAACCATACCAGGCTACCAAGTGCTACATTAGGAGTAGAGATGCATGCAGATTAGTGTGGCCATGGCATTATATGCTCTCAAGAATTTGAGAACACTATGTGGATTCTCAGCCCACAGGATGGTGTTGATGTAGTTTGTAAGAGCTTGGGCCTCCTTTTTAGCTTAGGGCAATTGGTTTAGTGAGTCTGCAAAACGTACCTCATTCGCCACAGAGGTCAGGCTTGGTAAAATGGTATATCTTTCCAACCTGGGCTATATACCGCAACCATGGACTGGGCACAGATGGAGTATTTGAGAAGGATCAAAGGGTAATCGACGAGGTGTCTGATGAGATATTTTGGGTGTCGGCTCCCGAGATGGATAATTTCAACAACACCAGTGCCCCTCAATACCTTTAGGATAGTAAGAATGAAAGACTTGGATTGCTGCACCCAACTCTCTGATGGCCTTGTGTCAGAGCATCTCTAACCGACCCCTATAATTTAAATGATAAAATGGCCGAGTATCCTTTAGTAGAGTATATATCCTCCTCTAAAAACAGGCATTTCTAACCTGTCAACTAAGCTTAATAGAGTGAAACTTACATTTGGCTCATGCATTTCGTCGAACACTTGCTATGAGCCTCCGTGGCGAGAAGCAATGATCGATGGCGACCACGCTGGTGACAACAATGGACACGAACAGTGCGCCACCGATGGCACCTTGAGCCCCACAAAAAAATCAATCTAGAACAATTCCTTTGTGAAACCCTCTGTGCATGGGCTTGATGTGCTCACTGTTATCCCACAGTCGCAGCGGTCGGCCCCAGGGTGCTGACTCCCCGATACGCGCATCATCTCTAGAGGACAATATGGAACACATGTTGAGGATGTTCAATGCCAACGTCGATGGTAGGATCTCGCGAGTTGAGTTGCCCGCACTATTCGAGAGCATGCGCTACGCCGCCCCGGGCGATGAGATGGCGCGTATGATGGAGGAGGCTGCCACTGACAGCGATAGAAACATCAGCCTCATCGTGTTCGCCACCATCAACGATGCGCCCGATGCCACCATCGAGGACGGCCTCACACATGCCTTCCACTGCGTCTCCACGTTCTATAGGTCCATGCAGTCGTGCCCCGACAACAACGACAGCTGCAGCCCCCTGTTGCTCTTCTGCACCGGTAGGCACCGCACCGGTGACATCCCTGCGATGATGAACCTCTGTGCACCCCATGCGCACCCATCGTTAATCAGGGAACACCAGCATCCGGTTCACCCCCAATGAGCAAAAGGTCCTCGAGAATTTAACCTCGCCGGCGCAGCGCCACTGTTGTGGGTGCAGCGGCAGCATTCTGTGGTCATAGATGGAACGGGAGTTGCAGGATCGTCTTCGAAGCAAACACAATTTTTACTCCAACTGGCTGCGGCCAAGCATGGGAGGATAATTTTTTCTCGTCTAAACATTATAAGGGATTCATTAGATGCCGGTTAGAGGAGGAAAACGGAATTTATGCTCGCCCTATCGGTTATAGGGGATCGGTTAGAGATGCTCTCAGTTCCCATGTCTGGAGTACCTGGAGTTCTACCAAGATCCAATGATCAAACAGGTTGGGTCTGAACTCATGCAGCCCCATGGTCACCTTCTCCACCCTTCATCTAGGATGCGGCTGCATTTCCAAGACTACACAGCTTGATCTTGAGCAAAATGGTGAAATGGGATGAGTGGAGGTGGGAGGAGCAAGTGCAACAATATGCCTTCATGGAGGCTATTTTTATCAAAGTTGGAAATTGAGGAATATCCCTCTGGGCCTTGCCTCCCATGCAAGGGCTTTGAAAAACATAACCATATTGCATGTCGAGCAACTCCACTCTGTAGAGAACTTTGCTTCGGTAGTCAAGCTGGACCTATTTGACTTACACGACCTTACTAGTATCACCAATTTCCCCAAATTGTAAAAGATTGATATCGATCATTACCGAAAGCTCGAGACGCTGCATGAGATGATTGGACTCCGAAGACTCGTGCTGACCGTTTACTACAGTGAGAAATCACTCCCAATGTACCCACAAGCTGTAAAGCCAAGACACTTGTTGCTGGAATGCAGCCCAGATGCATTCACTTCCATGGTTTTGAGAAAATATGGTCCCGACTCTCGAGTGGGACATGTTCGGTCGTATCCAGCATGTCGAGTCTTATGTGGATGATCTGGATGAAGGTATCAAAAGGATATGGCACCTATTTTACACGAGTGAAGCCTACAACATGGAGACATACATCGATCCTCAGGTAATAATTATTCTTAACTCGTGGCTCTTTTCCAGTATGTGTCGCTAATCTGTTTTCATTATCTCCTATCGTTGATTCCATTTCATCCTAGTAGTTCAATGGTACATGCTAGAGCCTGAATATGCGCTTCCCACTGTTTGTGTTTTCTTGCCAGGAGTTGCGATTGTCTGAATCAGGATGTGAAGATGAGGCGGAGGACTTAATTAGTGACTCTAGAAGAAGAAGTCCAACTCATTTGAGTGGTCCTAAGACAGTTCTTATGTGGATGGGCCAAACATTTGAGTGGGATATATAAGGTTGAGAAGGAAAGGCTCCTTCTACTTATTCAATCCCTAGATTTAAAAGCCGAGTCCTCCATTCTAGATACCAGGGAGTTGGAAACTAAAGGGGAGGCGGAAATGAGACTGAAAGAATTGCTTCGAGAGGAGGAATTGAAGTGGGCACTGCGAGCTAAAGTTCGCAAAATCGTCCAAGGGGATGATAACACTCAATTCTTCCATATGATTGCGAATGGCAAGCATCGAAAGAAGAGAATCTTTCAGCTCGAGCAAGATGAGGGGACGATTTTAGGACAGGAGAACCTAAAACTTTATATCACAAATTACTATAAGCAGCTGTTTGGGCCTCCTGAGGATAATTTCGTATCCTTGGAGGAGTCGAGGGTTGAGGATATCCCTCAGCTAGCAGCGGATGAGAACGATATTTTGACCACCCCATTTTCGGAGAAAGAGGTGTTTGAGGCAATTTCACAAATGAAGAATAATAAAGCTCCAGGGCCGGATGGTTTTCCGGCGGAGTTTTACAAAAAGTGCTGGCACATTATTAAGGGTGACTTGCTCCCGATGTTCCATGATTTATTCTCTGGACAGTTGCAGCTGTTTCACTTGAATTATGGAATGATTACTTTGCTTCCTAAGAAACCAGAAGCCGTGCGGATTGAACAGTTCAGGCCGATCTGTCTTCTTAATGTCAGCTTTAAAATTTTCTCCAAGGTTGGGACTAATAGGCTTACGCAGATTGTGCATTCTTTGGTGCAGCCGTCTCAAACTGCTTTCATGCCGGACAGAAACATCCTAGAAGGGGTTGTAGTCCTACATGAAACGCTCCATGAAATCCACACGAAAAAACTAGATGGGGTGGTTTTCAAAGTGGATTTTGAGAAAGCGTACGATAAGGTAAAATGGCCATTTCTTGAGCAGGCCTTGCGTATGAAAGGTTTCGATCCGTCCTGGAGAAACTAGATAGATTCTTTCACGCAAAAAGGGAGTGTTGGAATCAAAGTGAATAATGACATAGGTCATTACTTCCAGACACACAAGGGTCTAAGGCAAGGAGACCCAATGTCACCGATTCTGTTCAACACAGTGGTCGACATGTTGACAATCCTAATAGGAAGGGCTAAGGATGATGGCCAGGTAGGTGGCCTCGTTCCGCATTTAGTTGACGGAGGAGTGTCTATCCTACAGTATGCTGATGATACTATCATCTTCATGGAGCATGATTTGGCAAAAGCAAGGAACATGAAGCTTGTGTTATGCCTGTTCGAACAACTGTCGGGGTTAAAGATTAACTTCCATAAAAGTGAATTGTTCTGCTTTGGAAGAGCTAAAGACGAACAAGAAGCTTACAAACAATTGTTCGGGTGCGAATTGGGGTCTTTACCCTTCACGTATTTGGGTATACCAATCCACCATCGCAAGCTTTCCAACAAAGAATGGAAGTGCATTGAGGATCGGTTTGAAAAAAAAACTAAGCTGCTGGAAGGGCAAGCTTATGTCATACGGAGGCCGACTAATTCTCATTAATTTGGTTCTCACAAGTATGCCTATGTTTCTCTTGTCCTTTTTTTAGGTACCAGTTGGAGTCCGGAAAAGGCTAGATTTCAATCGATCATGCTTCTTCTGGCAGAGTGACGAATTAAAACGAAAATACAGACTCGCTAAATGGGATATCATTTGTAGGCCGAAAGACCAAGGGGGTCTCGGCATTGAATATTTAGAGGTGAAGAACAGATGTCTTCTCAGCAAGTGGCTGTATAAGCTATCTGTAGAGACGGATGCCACATGGGCCCAGATTCTACGTAATAAGTACCTCCAATCCAAAACCTTATCGCAGGTGACGGTAAGGCCGACTGATTCGCCCTTTTGGAAAGGACTAATGAGAGTGAAATCAGTGTTTTTCAACAGGACAAAATTTGTAGTTGGAAATGGTATTACCACGAGATTCTGGAAGGATACATGGCTAGGGGAGACGCCCCTTGCACTCCAATATCCCTCTCTCTATAATATTGTTCAGCGAAGAGATGCTTACGTTGCAATAGTATTATAGTCCAATCCTCTTAATATTCAATTCAGGAGGACGTTAGCGGGAAACCATTGGGAAGTTTGGCTCCATCTTGTGAGAAGATTGATGGATGTTCAACTATCTCAACAGCCCGATCAGTTGCGCTGGAAACTAACAAAGAATGGAGAGTTTTCGGTTAAATCCATGTATTTGGATGTTATCAACTCTAGCTCTATTCCTCGTTCAAAATATGTTTGGAAAGTCAAAGTACCTTTAAAAATTAAAGTGTTTATGTGGTTTGTCCATAAACAAGTCATTCTAACTAAGGGCAATTTGACAAAACGCAACTGGACAGGATCTACAAGATGTAGTTTCTGTGATAGTGATGAATCCATCAAACATCTCTTTCTTGACTGCCCATTGGCAAAAAATTTGTGGCGGTCGGTCCACATAGCATTTAATATTACTCCTCCGAATACTATCAACACGTTATTTGGGACATGGCTAGACGGGATAGATTCAGAAACAGCGAGACATATCCATGTAGGAGTATGTGCTTTATTGTGGGCGGTTTGGAACTGCAGAAATGATTTGGTTTTTAACAGAACAACAAATATTCATTTCTTGCAGGTTATCTTCCGGGCCACTACACTGATCCGTATGTGGTCGCTACTCACTCCGACGGAGGCCAGGGAGCGTTTGGTTACTGGATCTATCCGATGGGAGACGGTAGCACGGGCTATCTTCAACCGGTTTGGATGGCGGTCATGTAATAGGATAGGTGTTTAGTTTCCAATCTTAATTTTTTGCCTGCCGGTTGTGGCTGTCCTTTTGTTTTTGCTTATGCTCTTTGTGAGCCTTTTTTTACTTTTTGAGACCTGATGACTTTTGTTCAACACCTTGCTTATCAATAATATGGCCGCATGCATCGTTCTGATGTAGAGGCCGGGGGATAACCTCCTTTTCGAAAAGAAAAAAAGAAGAAGAAGAAGTAGTAGCAAATTGAGGAGGCAAGAACATCGTTAACTTCCAAGTTGTCAGCTACGTACCCTATGTTGAAATATTAGGATGGGCCTAGGGCCCATCTAACAATTTCTGAAAATCTCTAAGGGCCCATGTGGGTTTAATTGGCACTAGGTGTAGTGGGAAGTTTAGTCCCACCCCGGAAGTTGGAGAGGAGTTGGACCTTCTTATAAGGGTTCTCTTCCACATGCTATTGGACCTTGAGAAGAGAAGAGGCCCTCGCGCACTACTCCTCCACCGCCCACCCCGCCGCGCCGTGCCATGGGTTGCGGGAATGAGCCGAGCCGAGCTCACACTTAGGGTAGAGCCCACGTCTCTCCACGCAGTTGCGCCTATATAAGTGTGAGGTGTCTCCTAACCCTAGCCGCCACGAACAGATCATATCTGCGCTATGCCCCACCATCGTTCATTTGCTGCTGCTGCCACCGGTGACTCCATCTCCGAAACCCCGCCTCTCCGGATCCTGTACGGGAGAGGGGCGAATAGCTTTTTGGGAAGCGACTGCTCGCCTTCGTTCGTCCGCTTCCTCTACGTCCGCATCGCCTTCACCATCACCTTGTCTCAGTCCTACGCCGACCGTCTCGACGCTGAGAAGCTCGAGGCCGACAAAAAAGACGCCGCTGCTGCCGCGGCTTCTGCTTGGCCTACTGGAGGGTATAACACGTTTATCCCGCTCCTGTTTATCTTCGTATTAGCAGTACTAGCATTATGTGTAGATGTGTCTGCTGTTTGCATAGTTTAGATCAGAATCAGTATGTCGTTAATTCTGTCAATGTTATGCTAGTGATTTATCTATGGATTAAATTAGTCAAAAAAAATGCCTATTTACTCAGCAATCCAAAAACCTATTATGTGTAAGAATTTTTCGGCAAGTGGCTTTTCCGCTGCACTGAAACCAGATAATTTTACCGGTACATACTTTAAGCGTTGGCAGACTAAGACCACTTTATGGCTCATGGCTATGAACGTATTCTGGGTCGCTGGTGTCTCCACGGAAACGATTTCTCCTGAACAGGAGAAGGTGTTCAGGGAGGCCACCGTCGTATTTCTCGGAGTAGTTCTTAGCGTGATCGAAGATAAATTGGTCGCCGCATATTTAGATGTGCATGTTGCCAAGGACTTGTGGGAGGCGCTCGAATCTAAATTCGGGGCCGCCGACGCTGGGAGCAAGATGTATATTATAGAGCAGTTCCACGATTACAAGATGGTTGAGAACCGTCCTGTATTGGAACAGGCTCATGAGATAATATGCATCGTTAAGGAGCTTGAGCTTCTTAAATGCGATTTACCAGGCAAGTTTGTCGCGGGCTACATAATCGCTAAGCTCCCTAATTCCTGGAGGAAGTTTGCTACCACTCTGGAACATCATAGGCGTGAATTCTCAGTGGAGGATGTCATTGGCCATCTGAGTGTTGAGCAGAATTCAAGGGCAAAGGACTCGCACGGAAAAGGGGCCGAAGGGACTTCTGTCGCCAACTTGGTGAACTAGAGGAACTTTAACTCCCACAAGCCCAAGGGAAAGAATGGTGTCCAACACAATACCGACTTTAAGAAGAAGGGTAAGAAGACCTTCAAGAAGAACAATAAGGATGAGGGCTGCTTTACTTGTGGTTTGGTTGAACATTGGGCCAACAAGTGCCCAAACAAGTATAATAAGTCAGGGCAGGACTCCAAGTCTGTCAACATAATTATGGGCAACAATGATAATAGTGCATCTGGGTTCAGTAATTTATTTACTATTTTTTCAGTGTCTCAGACCACCGATTGGTGGGTGGACACAGGTGCAGGTGTTCATGTGTGTGCTGATATTTCATTCTTCACTTCTTACCAGGTCACAGGCCACGGGTCCGTATTGATGGGGAATGGCACGAGTGCTTCTGTTCATGGTGTTGGCACAGTCGATCTGAAGTTTACTTCGGGAAGGATCGTGCAGCTGAAGAACGTGCAGCATGTCCCCGCCGTCAAGAAGAACCTCGTTAGTGGCTCCCTTCTATGTAGAGAAGGATTTAAGTTGGTCTTCGAGTCTAATAAATTAGTTGTTACTAAATATGGACTATTTGTTGGAAAAGGTTATTAGAGCGGAGGGATGTTCCGCCTTTCCCTCGCAGATTTTTGTAATAAAGTCGTGAACCATATTCATTCGAGTGTTAATGAATCTGAAGTTTGGCATTCATGTCTTTGTCACAGTAGTTTCGGTGTTATGACACGGCTAGATAAGTTGGATTTAATCCCGAGTTTCACTTTAGCCAAAGGTTTTAAGGGCCTTTCATGTGTGCAAGCTAAGCAACGTCGCAAGCCTCACAAGGCTGCGGAGAAGAGACACTTGGCACCATTAGAACTCATACATTCTGATCTTTGTGAGATGAATGGTGTGTTGACTAAAGGTGGAAATAAATACTTCATGACATTGATAGATGATTTCACTTGCTATGTGTATCTGTTAAATACTAAAGATGAGGCTCTACACTACTTTAAAATCTATAAGGCAGAAGTTGAGAATCAACTTGAAAAGAAAATTAAACAAGTCCGATCAGATCGTGGTGGAGAGTACTTCCCGAGTGAGTTTGATTCTTTTTGAGCGGAACACGGCATTATTCTTGAGAGGACGCCTTCCTATTCACCCCAGTCAAACAGGGTTGCCAAGCGAAAAAACCGTACTCTAACTGATTTGGTTAACGCCATGTTAGATACATCGGGTTTATCCAAGGCATGGTGGGAGGAGGCTATATTGACGGCATGTCATGTCCTGAATAAAGGTCCGATAAAGGATAATGAGACCACTCCCTATGAGAAATGGGCGAAGAGAAGGACAACACTCTCGTACTTGCGTACTTGGGGCTGTTTGGCGAAAGTCCATATGCCTATCCCCAAAAAGCGCAAGCTTGGACCAAAGACTATGGACTGCGTTAATTTGGGATACGCTAAGAATAGCGTTGGCTATAGATTTCTAGTAATGAAATCTGAGGTACCTGACCAAAAGGTTGGTACAATTATGGAGTCTAAGGATGCTACATTCTTCGAGGATATTTTTCCTATGAGATAGATGCAAAGCACTTCTAGACAGGAATCTGAGAAGACTCCTGAGCCTGCCATTCCTATGCAATATTATGAACAAACACATGATGAAAATCCTGAGGACGATTATGAGGAAACCCTTGGTAGGGGCAAGAGACAAAGGACTGCAAAGACCTTTGGTGATGATTTCTTCGTGTACCGCGTGGATGATACTCCCACTTCTATTTCAGAAGCGTATGCCTCTCCAGAAGCTGACAACTGGAAGGATGCGGTCCGTAGCGAGATGGATTCCATCATGGCTAATGGGACATGGGAGATAACTGAGCGACCCTATGGTTGCAAACCATTGGGATGTAAGTGGGTGTTTAAAAAGAAGCTTAAGCCCGATGGTACGATTGCAAAGTATAAGGCTAGGCTTGTGGCCAAGGGCTATGACCAAAATGAAGAAGAAGATTTCTTCGATACGTATTCACCTGTGGCCAGACTGACCACCATTCGAGTATTACTCTCGTTGGCGGCCTCGCATGGTCTTCTCGTCCACCAGATGGATGCAAAATGGCTTTTCTGAATGGAGAGCTAAATGAGGAAATCTACATGCAACAGCCAGATGGCTTTGTGATAGATGGTCAGGAAAGAAAGGTGTGTAGGTTGCTGAAATCTTTATATGGCCTGAAACAAGCACCTAAGCAATGACATGACAAGTTTAATACAACTCTGACATCTGTTGGCTTCGTTGTTAATGAAGCTTACAAATGTGTATACTATCGCCATGGTGGGGGCGAAGGAGTTATATTGTGCTTCTATGTTGATGACATACTGATATTCGGAACCAATCTCAAAGTCATTGAGGAGGTCAAGTTGTTTATATCTCAGAACTTTGAGATGAAAGACCTTGGTGTAGCTGATGTTATCTTGAACATCAAGCTACTGAGAGATAATGACGGTGGGATTACACTTCTGCTATCCCATTATGTTGAGAAGGTGTTGAGTCGTTTTGAATATTCAGACTATACACCATCTCAAACACCATATGATCCTAGCGTGTTGATTCGAAAGTTCGAAGGCACAGCTAAAGATCAATTGAGATACTCTCAAATCATTGGTTCACTTATGTACCTAGCGAGCACAACGAGGCCTGACATCGCATTTGCTGTGAGAAAACTGAGCTAATTTGTTTCCAAACCGGGTGATGTACATTGGCATGCTGTTGAAAGAGTTATGCGCTATCTGAAAGTTACTGTGAACTATGGACTTCACTATACCGGAGACCCGTCGGTACTTGAAGGGTATAGTGATGCGAATTGGATCTATGATGCTGGTGAGATGAAGGCCACAACTGGATATATGTTTACTCTTGGAGGTGACGTTGTTTCCTGGAAGTCTTGCAAGCAAACGATCTTAACGAGATCGACAATGGAAGCAGAATTAACAGCACTTGACACGTCTGGTGTCGAAGCAGGATGGCTTCGAGATCTTTTGATGGACTTGCCATTGGTTGAGAAGCTGGTTCCAGCTATCCTTATGAACTGTGATAATCAGACTGTTATCACCAAGGTGAAGAGTTCAAAGGACAACATGAAGTCCAACAAACACATAAGAATGAGATTAAAAGTTGTCAGAAAAAATAAGAAACTCCGGCGTGATAGTGTTGGACTATGTCCATATGGCTAAGAATCTGGCAGATCCCTTTACAAAGGGCTATCCCATGTTGTGATAGATAGTGCATTGAGGGAGATGGGTATGAGACCCACATGAGTTGCCATGGTGGTAAACCAACATATGTGATAGGAGATCCCGTGAAGTAGGACCAGGGAAAACAAGCCAGTGGTGAACTGAGGAGAGTAACTATACTAACCCACTCCATTGGAGATATAATACTCTTGATACTATATGGTAGGATGACTATTGTCTTAATGTGTTTCAAATCTTATGTAAGCAAGATGCTATCCTACAGAGCGATCTTTGGAGGAACAAACCTATTTAAGCCCGACTGCTGGTCACAGTCTATGAGATTGGGGTGATCTCTAGTAAACTCATGAATAGGCCAGGAGTGTGACTTATATGCTCCACCCGAGGGATCAGCCTTCGGCAGCCTAGTACTAGTAAGACATGTGGTGAAGCTTCTTTATGCCAAACTGATAAATCAAGGCATAGTCCATTGTTCAGTTGTGAAGGGGTGTAGTTACTTGCTCTAGGTGAAGTTCAACCTTAACAGGTCTTCACTGAAACACTGGTATATCGAAACAGCAATTGGAACAGAGGACACAATGGGCCCTCGAGATCTGGTGGGGGATTGTTGAAATATTAGGGTGGGCCTAGGGCCCATCTAACAATTTATGAAAATCTCTAAGGGCCCATGTGGGTTTAATTGGCACTAGGTGTAGTGAGAAGTTTAGTCTCACCCCGAAAACTGGAGAGGAGTTGGACCTTCTTATAAGGGTTTCTCTTCCCCATGCTATTGGAGCTTGAGAAGAGAAGAGGCCCTATCGCACTCCTCCTTCGCCGCCCGCCTCGCCACGCCACGCCTCGTCACGACGCGCCGCGGGTTGCGGGAATGAGCCGAGCCGAGCTCACACCTATGCGCTTATTTTTGCCACCCAGTAACGGAGAGTTTTCTGACAGCTGGGCCACGATATGAGACGTCGGATCGTAGGTCGAGCCCACGTCTCTCTATGTGGCTGCGCCTATATAAGTGTGAGGTGTCTCCTAACCCTAGCCACTAGGAACAGATCACATCTACTCGATGCGATACGCCCCACCTGCTGCCGCCGGTGACCCCATCCCGTCCGCCGTGTACACGGTCGACTGGAGAGCAGGTCTCCGAAACCCCGCCTCTCCGGATCCTGTACGGGAGAGGGGCGAATAGGTTTTTGGGAAGCGACTACGCGACTGCTCGCCTCCGTTCGTCTGCTTCCTCTACGTCCACATCGCCTTCACCATCACCATGTCTCAGTCCGACGACGACCGTCTCGCCGCTGAGAAGCTCGACGCCGACAAGAAGGCCGCCGAGGACGCCGCTGCCACCACCGCCGCCGCGGCTTCTGCTTGGCCTACTGGAGGGTATAACACGTTTATCCCGCTCCTTTTTATCTTCCTATTAGCAGTACTAGCATTATGTGTAGATGTGTCTACTGTTTGCATAGTACGTGCTTGTTTAGATCAGAATCAGTATGTCGTTAATTCTGTCAATGCCATGCTAGTGATTTATATATGGATTGAATTTGTCGAAAAAGTGCCTATTTACTCAGCACCCTACAGAACACCGAGATGAGAAATGTAGGCGCGCGTCCATTTGACAACTTGACAGTTGAAATATGCACTTCCCACTTTTTGGTTTTGCTTGGAAGGAGTTGTCACTATCTTAATCAGGATCGGATATCAAGACGAGCAGAATGTAGCGACTCTAAAAGAGGAAGGAGTGGTAGCAAATTAAGGAGGCAAGATGTTAGGGAGCCTATCGTGGACCCTCACAAACTATCCATGGGCTCTGCCTAATTTCTAGAACAAGAGGTAGCTACAAATACTCCCTCAAAAACAAAAACTACAAATAGATGGCGAGAAAAACTATACAGAGGATCTTGGACGGCACGGCGGCGGCGGCTCCTTCTCTCCCACCACGGTTCTAATTCCCCATTCCCCTTCTTGCTTGTTCTTGTATCCAGCTACCACATTGCAAACAACCATACATCTGTGAGGTAGTTGACACAAGAACATCGTTAATTTCCTGTTACTAGCTACGTACACTAGAGGAACTCCAAGGTGAGAAATGTCGACCCGCGTACATTTCACAACTTGGCATGTAGCAAGATGTGCTGGACTGGGGTACATAGCTGCCAGAGGCAGGTTCACCAAGTTCTCGAAACATGCTTTCGCCTCGCTTTATATATAAAGCAATTACCAACACAAAGTACACGGCCGAACGATACAAGATGGTGAGATAGCCCTCATACAATGCCAATCCTAAGCTAGCCGGACCACGCAGACCTACTACGCTACCGAATGAAACCATTGGGAGCACCGAGTATGACGCCACACACACAACCCTAAACACCAAAGCTCCACGACAACGCCCCAGGAGGGAAAACGACGCAAAGTGTCGCCGCTGCCGAGTCCAGAAGGGACTCGGGTCGGCACCCGGAACCCTGGCAGGAAGAGGAGCACCAAAACGACGTCTTCAGGAAGATAGCGGCGCCCGCAAGTGTTGCAATCATCGGTGACAAAGAGCAAAGCTTTCACTCGGCAGCTCCCCCGTGCCACAGGAGGTCTTCAGGACAGGCGCAACGAGATCATTGCCCCAGGTCTGGATCGGGGCGACACAACTGCCAAAGACAGAGAGAACACCTGTGCCACCCATCGCTACCCTCCTGCTGCCCGCACGACCAAGGAGAGAGCCACCATCACTGACATGGTGCCTGCCGGAAAGCCAACCATGCGGACCGCCATCCGGTGCCGCAGCTCCGGCATCCACGTCCAAGCCACCACCATCCGTCCACATCACAAAGCACCAACCTCGGAAGGAGGAAAGAAAGGGGTCTCCTTACATTCCTAGCCCGGCATCAGTCATGGGATCTGGATCGATGCCCCCACAGTAGGGGTCGTCCACGCCTACGTTCCCAGCCAGTCCTAGTGGACGGGGGGGGGGGGCACAACCCCATGATTACTGACGGCCGCCGCTGAGCCTGCTCGCGCGACGCCTCAACCATGGTCACCGACACCGATCTGCCCAACAGCATAGCGGGACCCGACCACCACCACCGTCCACCATGCCCACGAGGAGAGCACGAGCACCACCCGCAGATACACCCCAGGCCAAGCTCGACCTCTCCTACTCGAAGCACAAGCTTCGATCCGCCTCGGGCCTAGATCTAGCCCGCCCGAGCACGAACCATTGATTTGTACCTACCGACAGTACAAATCTAGTAGAAGGAGGGAGCCACCCTGCACCACCCGAAAACCCACAGCCGCCGCGCCACCGTAGCCCTCCGAAGTCCGCACCGCCGCCCTGCCTACTCACAACCACGCCAAGAACAAGTAGAGCCCACCAACGCTAGGACTAAGCCTGCAGACGAGGCGTAGCCACCAGCCGAAGCCCCGTCGGCCCGCGCCGCCTGCCGGTCGGCCGGCCGCTGCGACCAGGCGCACACCACCGGTATCCCCGCACATGGCCCGCGGCCCGCGCCGCGAGCAGCAGCCGTCGGACGGATCTGGCCTAACCTTCCACACCACCACAGTCGCCTCCACGCGCCCCGCCACCATCCACCCCGCCTGAAGCGCAGCAGCCGCGCCGTTGCCCGCCCAGGTGCCCCGCACACCGCCACGCCGCGACACCCAGCGTCCGCGCCGCGCCCAGGCCGGAGGAGCTGCGCCGCGCCAGCCCCTGAGGCGAAGGAACAAGGAGGCTCCGCCGCCGCCGGCTCTGGACGGGCTTTGCCCGGCCGAGCCCCTGGGCGTCGGCGGAGGAGGCGGGAGAGGGATGGGGAGTCGCTGGCAGCGGTAGATCTAGAGTCCCCCTGGTCGTCGCGTGGGGGCAACGCGGGAGGGGGGGGGGGGGTCGGGGCTCGTCCTCTGTCTTCAACTCTATGTCCACCATGTTGGAGGCGCCTGATTGAACCGAGATCTAATTTTCTCTGCTTTGTATTCCTCTTCTGTATTGGCTTATGGAGATGTTCTTAATGAAGGTATTGAACAAAGATTGCGCCTATTTTACACGAGTGAAACCTACAGAATGGAGACAAACTTCAACCCCCAGGTAATATACATATAGTTAATCTGTTTTCTTAATCTCTAGCTGTTGATTCCTATCTATCTTAGTAGTTCAGTGGTAGTATATACAGTACGATGCAAGAGCTTAAATATGTACTTGACACTATTTTGATTTGCTTGGAAGGGCCATGGTCTGAACCAGGGTCTGCAGATGAGGATGCAGAAGACAGGCATGATCAAAACGACCCTGCCGTGACTCTTGGAGAGGATGCGGAGGAGGGGCAAATTGAGGAAATAACAACATTGTGCAGATCAGAGGAACATGCAACTCCTTCCTTCCCTGGCAAAAAGGGAAAAAAGAAGCCAATGGATACTACTCCCTCCGTCCGAAAATAAGTGTCTCAACTTTGTACTAACTTTAGTGTAAAATTGTACTAAGGTTAAGACACTTATTTTGGGACGGAGGGAGTAGTATGTAGTAGCACTCAGCATAGTATGTTGCTACAGTGGATTTTTAAATTTACTCTGATGGAATCAAAATGCAACCTAGTCCAATTCCTCCTCGAGATTGATCAGTACCTCAATGCTGGGATGGGTAGTAGTGGCTAGTAACCTCACGATTTGTATATCACATGTATATGTATGTATTTATTAACAGCTGTTGGAACTAGCCCACAGGATCGATCACATTCAAATCACGACGAACACACGCACAAAAACATTTAGGCAAGGGCCCTTATCGTGCCCTCTTTTCTTCTCTATTTCTCTGTTTTTCTCGGTGATAATCCCACCGTGTTACAAAACTGCAGCCCTCCACATGTATATATACACTCAGGGACCAACCGACCCAAACAACCTAAACCTATATGGACTAGGACTTCTATCAGTACATGGACACAGACTAAACCAAGCACTAGTACGCAGTACGCATTAACTACTAATCCTACCACGACTTGGACACATTATGTATACACGTAGACAGCGTAGACAACTAGCCGGACTCAACTTTATGGCTTTCCAAGTTGTGTACGTACTACCATGCAACAGAAACTAACCTAACTTTCAAGATTATACTAACAACAGCCTCTTGCAGAAATGTAGGAAAAGACTGCGTACAATAAACCTAAAGTGGTCGCTTACTGCACAAGCGGGAGCTACGTGCACCGGGCTACCCTTATTTATATGTATGTATTTATTGCCTGGTATAGTCAAGTCAACACGGTATGTGCTTAAGTTTTTACTGCCATTCCTGTATGCATGTATGTATCTTCTAGACCGTACCTCTCACTTTGTATTGTCTTCCTGTATGTATGTATCTTCGAGACCGTACGTGCTAGGTAGTTTCGATCAGATTGATTCAGAGCCTCAAGTGCTGCAGCGCAGAGCTGCCATCGAGGCCCTTGGCCCTGTTGTGCCGGATCAGCTCCGCCATCGTCGTGCTCCTGAACCGCGCCTCGCCGTCAGTGACGATTGCCCCTAGCACTCTGGTGGACGTGGGGGCGTCCTGGCTTCGGAAGAAGCAGACCACGGAGACGCGAGGCCCGGCTATCTGGGCCACCACGCGGTGCTCCACGCTCTTGAACCTGTCGTTCGAGACGATCTGCATGAAGTCGCCGACATTCACCACCAGCGCACCTTCCACCGCTGGTACGTCCACCCACACAGAAGACGACTTGTTATTGTTGTTGTTGTTGTTGCCATCATAGTCTTCCTCGAGAAGCACCTGGAGGCCGCCGATGGCGTCCTGGAGAAGCACGGCGAGGAAGCAAGGGTCGGAGTGGCGCGTGGTGCCCAGCATCAGGTGCGGCTCCGGGCAGGACGGGTAGTAGTGGCCGACGAGCCTCTCCAGGCATGCCGCGTCCTCCTCCAGGTGGCCACTGCGAAGGCCCAGCGCCTCCGACAGCAGCTCAAGCAGGGTACGTCCCAGCTGCTTCATCAGCCTCGCGTACTCCAGCGCGATGGGCCGGCACGCGGGTGGGATCCCCTCCGGTGACGGCAGCTCCGGCGTTGTCTCTATGTACAAGGTGTCGCGTCAGTTGGCCGCCGGTGACTGGAATAGGTCGAAGTTGCTCCAGTACCTCACGGGTCGACCAAAGTCGCGGCTATAGTACGGTGCCTTGGCCTCCGCCGGCTCCTCGTGGAATCCTCGGACCACCGTGAGTATCTCCAACATGGCCGAAAAGGATCTGAGCGTAATTTCTATGGCAGAAATCAAAATCTAGGCTTTATACTGAAGAAATTGGAGCCTCTGCAATAATCTAATATCCGGGCTTAATTTGTGCACAAATCAAAATCTAGGCTTTATACTGAAGAAATTGGAGCCTCTGCAATAATCTAATATCCGGGCTTAATTTGTGCACAAATCAAAATCTAGGCTTTGGTTTTAAAACTTCTTATTGCACAAATCAAAATCAAAGCTTCCTAGTAATACATAAATGGGAGGTTCCAAAATCGTTTTTTAGTTGCTTGAGCTGCTGCTGCTGAAACAAGTATATAACAAAAATGAGTCCTCTTTATTAGTACTTTGCACTACACCAACAATCCCTTCTTCCCGATACTGCAGAAATGAAAGGTACCAAAAAATATCTGATCTATATTTGCACTGTACAAATCTGAGCTTGCTACACCCCATATTCAGATATGAGAATCCACAAAATTCAGCTAATAAAATTCTGGACCATCTTTCCCAGGTTGGATAACATGTGTGGTGATACTCCCGTCATTTAAGCGTGCCGAGGCGTGCCATGCGTGGGTGATATTCTGGACCCAGTTTCCCAGGCTGGGTAACAACCCCAAGGTCAGTGCTTCTCCAGGTGTCGGTGTGTATCCGTTGTACTCGTTGGCATATGCATCGTCAGTGGGTGGCGGGTGCGTGGGTGCAGAAATTTGGCTCCGGCCGATAACTTTCGACTACGGTTGCTGAAGGCTGCTGATCCCTCGGCCAGATTTATCAAGGCACACGGGAGATTTGTCTCGCCCTCCCTTTTTGGCTGATCTGACATCAACACAGAGGTGGTTTTCCCATGATGTGGTCTGACATCGATCCGGAGCATTTGCGTGCGGCCAGATATATTGCCTGGCTCTCAAGTTTGGTCATTGGATCCGAGTTTATGGTCAGGTGCAACGACAGGTTATTGCCTTCGTCCCGTGCCTGATTTGACATTGGCGTGAGGACGGGTGCGTTCCGCTGCTCCTCAATCTGGTATGATACCTAGGTTAAGAAGTCAAGCTCTCGGTCGATCTAGCGGTCCGGCGAGGAGTTGCAGTTCTGATCTGGCGTAGACGACCAACAGAATTAGTAAAGAAGGCGATGCTGCCCAAAACAAAGGTTGGCCTAGCACAAAGGTCATGCCAGCGCCGACCTGATCGTCGATCTTGATCGCCATCGAATCACAGCGACTACGTAGTGGGACCTGCATGGGCCACCAATGAAGGCGTCGATTCCGACAGATCTCGTTTAGGGGGTCCCGATATAGTAGCCTAGATGCGATGGTAACAAGGACACAAGGTTTACCCATGTTCAAGCTCTCCGAAGAGATAAACTCTACGTCATGCTTGTGTTGTATTGATTTGGATTGACTATAAAGTACAGGTTGATCCACCACGAGATGGTTGTGTGTCGTCCACCAGCCCTACCCCTCATTTTAAATAGGTACCGGGGGAGGGGGTGTCTAGGGTTACAATTAGGTCTGCTATGCAGAAGGTAAAACATGTTATAGACGACTTCTAAGTCTTGGAGTATGCACTAAGTCTTCGGGAATGTTTCTTCTACGCGTTGTGGGCCCTCTTGAGATGGCCAGCCAATGAACCGCATGGGTTCCTTGACCAGGACCACCTGCTCGGGTGACAACGTGCTGAATGGCCACACTAATCCAGAAAACCATCACCCTGACACAGGGACGAGACCCACGATGACGTCTTCGGGAAGCAAATGGCACCCATGGGCACCGTCGTCGTTGGAGTCAGATAATACGAAGCTTTCGCTGAGAAAATCGCCTACACCACCTAGAGGAGTCCCGGTCGCCACCGCAATGAGGATCAACCCATCCACACCAGAGGGCACTGCCAGAGCAGACCGGAGCCTCCCGCTACTACACCCCTTGCCGCCTAGATGACCAAGAGGTAGAGCCACCACCGCTACGAAGGAGACTACCAGAAAGCCAACCGTGAAGCCCGCAATTCAGAACCGTTACCCCAACATCCATGCCACTAGGCACCGCCAACCGCCTACCAAACAGCCACCCAAACATTGTAGGAGTAGTGAAAGGCACCTCCTTTCACGCCTAGCCAGACATCAGCCACCTCGTCTGGGTTGGCGCCTCCATCGTAGGAAGCGTCCACACCTGACCAACGGGGATACGACCCAGTGACTACCTACGGCTGCCATTGAGCATGCTCGAATGCCGCCATGTCCGTGGTCATCATATTCAGAATCATGCGAAGTTTAGGCTAACATATAAAATGAGTAAAGATGAGGTTTTAGCCAAGGCCACAATTTAGTAGACGTACATTGGAGCTTACAAACCCCACATGGCAGAAAAACACAAAGAAACACTTATCGGCGCAATAATGCAGTCCATGAAAAGCAAGAGGAACTTGACAAATATTTGTATATGTATGTCCTAGTGCTAAGGCGTGCTTGCATTGCATCCTAGTGTCCCACCGACAGCAAAATAATACCTAAAAGGACCACCAATCGACTGAAATGTTTCATCTAACACACTCACTTGGTCTCCAATATATATGGAGCCTTTCTGTACCATGCAGTAAGATAAGAGAAACTTGTTCTGACACTGTTGCCTACAAAATAAAGCACGATATGGTCGAAAGTGATCATGACGCATCACTTGCTACTACAGAAGTAAAGTCACCATGTGGGCAACAGATATGCATCCGAGAGAGGATAGAGGTGGGGTGGATGAAGAAAGTGGCAGACAGAGGAGACAGCAACGTTGGGCCGAGGAATCAATTTGCTTGAATGCTTATATTGTCGATCAAGTTTTGAACGCTGAGTAACATAATGGACTGAGGGAGTATAAGCTTACAGTTTATGAGACACGACATCTACCGCCCAGCATCATCATCAAATCATGCATGGATGGCTCGCTTCATTACACAAACAAAACATCTCTTCTTTTTTTAGCCTGCTATTGTTTTTAAGGTATTTATTATTGTTTATACTTATTATTGTCTGCTCTTTTATATTTGAGGCAGTTGACCTTTATAGCGTCATCTTCGATCATCAGTTTTATTTAAAAGATTGGTTCAAATGTGAAAATTTTGAAGTCATGTTTCAAATACTTTTTGTATTTAACAAAATATATAATATTTACTAGAATTTTTTTAAACAAGATAATTGGTCAAACGTATCTGAATAGTCAACTGCCTCAAATAGAAATTCAACTGTTTCCCATAACGGAGGAGGGAGTATTAGTAGTAAACACAGTGCGCTGCTCATGATATTTTTCGCCATCCTTTTCCTCTGCAATTGCCATCATGCCATCCCATTCATGATTGCAAAAAAATAAATATAAGTGAGGTTCATAGATCAGTGGCTAGCAAACAAGCGAAGGGTCGTCCATGTCACTAGTGCTAGAAGAAAGTACACAGGCATCATCATTCCTACTACCACCGAAAGCGATGTTGCACCCTTGAGTGACTTTTTTCGAATATTATAACTACGAGTCGTCACTCACTGATTGCAATTTTTTGTGGTGCGATTACACGTATGTCTTTTTCTAGAGAAAAGAACCATTTATTAAATGAAGTGCAAGTATCAATCTCCTGTGCATAAGTGTCAACAACTAAAATACATGAAAGGTCACAACCGGTAATAATATGGATATATGCCCACGTACACAGCCTATATTTGATCGTCATTCAAATCTGTTGTACGTATCGCATGCTACAATCTACCAGTGGTTGCACCTAGATAGCAGAAGCTCCCACGTTTTCGCATGGTGTAGAAAGGACAACGTACAGATTCATCTTGTAGCACGGAAGATAATCTGTAAAATGTTGTAAACTTTTTTTTGTGGGGAAAAAAGTTGTAAACATTTGCTCTCTTAGAAAATACAATCATTGTAGCAGTTTCATAAACCCCAATGCAAGGCACAAACTTCGACATGGATCGGTGCCTTAGTTTCCACCAATGAATTGCCAAACATATTTTATATACTAGTAGGCGAAGGTAACTTAAACACAGTAATTGTACGTCATAGTATTTTATTACACGTAGTCTGTCAGCTCTATATAAAGTGCTCCATGTTGCAACGAGCTCAGCTCACCAAGTGATCACCAACCATGGAGCTACTCTTGTTTTGCACAATAGTTCTCATCCTCATCATCTCCTCTGTGTACCTCTTGGGCCTCTTAGCCGACAGTCGTCGCAACCTTCCCCCTGGTCCTCGCCCGCTGCCACTCGTCGGCAACCTCCTCTCCCTGGGTGCACTACCACACCGTTCCCTCGCGCGCCTCGCGGAGCGCCACGGCCCGATCATGGCGATCCGCCTAGGCACGGTCACCACCATCGTTGCCTCCTCCCCAGACGCCGCCCGCGACATCCTCCAGCGCCATGATGCAGCTTTCTCGGGGCGCTCCATTCCGGACGGCACCCACGTGTTCGCACACAACACACACTCCATGGGCTGGATCCCGGCCAGCAGCCCCCGGTGGCGCGCCCTACGCAAGGTGTGCTCGGGTGAGCTCTTCGCGCCGCACCGCCTCGACATGCACCAGTCCTTGCGCCGGGAGAAGGTGCAGCAACTCGTCTCCCATGTGGCGCAGCTGGCACGAGTGGGCACCCCCGTTCGCGTTGGCCGCCTAGGCTTTACGACAGCGCTTAACCTACTCTCCTCCACCATCTTCTCCACCGACTTGGCCGTCCTCGACGACCGCCATGTCAAGCCTTCGGACTTCAAGGCCATGATCGCAGAGCTAAACATGACCGTCGGATTGCCAAACCTATCGGACTTCATCCCTGAAGTAGCGTGGCTAGACCTGCAGGGCTTGAGGAGACGCATCGAGGGGTTGTTCACGCGGCTGCATGCCATGATCGGCGAGCGGATCGAGCGTCAAATGCGGGACCGCGCCGTGGCCGAAGGTGAGGCGACCAAGAAAAACTTCCTGGATGTGTTGCTCGACTACCGCAACACCGACGATGACCAGGGCTTTGAGCGCCAGACACTCCTCTCATTGATTTCGGTATATATATCTTTTCCAAGTACTGAATTGAGTCTCTTTGCAATGCATATATATATAGAGACAAATATATAGCTCACGTACGTACGGTACATGCATGTGATCATCAGGACTTGTTCAGCGCCGGGACGGATACAAGTTCAGCCACCGTAGAATGGGCGATGGCGGAGCTGCTACTGAATCCATCATGCATGTCGAGAGCCCGTGAAGAGCTCGACCAAGTGATAGGACCTAAAGATCAGGTGGAGGAGTCCGACATTGGACAGCTCAAGTACCTCCAAGCCATCGTGAAGGAGACGTTCCGGCTCCATCCTCCGGCGCCGTTCCTGCTGCCGCATGTGGCGGAGAGGACGACGCAGGTCCGGGGATACACCGTTCCCAAGGGCGCGCGCATTCTGGTGAATGTGTGGGCGATAGGGCACAACGGCGAGGTATGGCCAGAACCAGAAAAGTTCATGCCAGAGAGGTTCCTGGAGAAGGAGGTGGACTTCAAGGGCCGAGACTTCGAGCTCCTGCCCTTTGGGTCCGGGAGGAGGATGTGCCCGGGGTGGCCGCTCGCTACTCGCATGGTTCATCTCATGCTCGCGTCGTTGCTGCATCGCTTTGAGTGGAGGCTCCCCGTAGAAGTGGAGAAGAAGGGGCTGGACATGGGTGAAAGGCTTGGGGTGAACTTGTCCATGGCTACGCCCCTTGAGGCTATAGCCACGCCAGTTTGATATGATCATCATCGTACTTAATTTGTAACAGGTGTTGTGGCATGGGAACATCATCAACATGTGTAAATAAGGAGTGACCAAAAGAGTTTGCCTTATACTACTGCTATACTAGTAAAAAGGTAGTAGCTACTGGCTAGGGTCTATGCGCTTGTGTTACGAACGTACTCCCTTTGATTTAGTAGCGACTTAAGTATAAAGTTGTAGTAAATCAGCGACAACTAATATGGAACTGAGGGAGTAGTATTGCATTACTGATGGTCAAAACAGTTTGTGTCGGCATTCCCAAATCGCTATACGCTAATATGTCTTTTAGCCTCCACCGATGTCACCTCTATGACAGATATAACATGTCCTATATACCTAAAAAAATCATCATCACTATCTTATTTATCTAAACATGCAACCTACCCACTTCATTAAGTTTGCCACTCAGCAATTTCTTTATTATTCTCATAGAAATGAATCGTGTGATTTATCTCTTCTTTAGCACATAATCGATTCCTCTACCGTCTTGTGAAACAGATGAAGTAATCCACTTCTAAGAACTAAGACGTCTTATCCTAAGTTCCTAACTCCCCACCGCATCTGCTCCTCCATTTGGTCAGCACATCGCATGCTCCTTTCAATCTAAATTGTGTTGGAGCTGAACCATAGCTTCCTTCTTCTTCCTCACGGTGCTGCCTCTCACAGCTCACAAGAATATGACCACAGAAGAAAGGAAGAATTTGGTGCCGTGTTGTCTCACACAGCTCACGGCTTTTCCTTCTCTTTATTTCTCTTGTCAAAAATGCAAACATACAATGTTACAATTTATAATGGCAGACGCACGCACACAGCCCAGCCACCACCACACTAGCCACTAACGCTACGGCCAGCGCGTGGCCAACATTCTCTAACTGCCAGCGCGTGGCCAACATTCTCTAACTGCCAGTTTGCCACACGACCCAGCCAAACTGCTAACAAACTCAGCCCCTCCCTGATCCCGCGCCCCGGCCCCTCCCCGCTCCTCCATCCCCAGCCGCCGCTGCCACCGGCAAGGGCTGCGGTGGCGGCGGGCCCTGCACCGCAAATCCAGGGCGGGTGGTCGCCGTGGCAGATCCAGTGAGGCGGAGGCGGCGTCTCACGCGGTGAGGCTGGGGGCGGCAGTCAGGGCGGCGCCCCTGCTGCGCGGCGGCCATGGGAACCAACATGGCTGGCGGTGTGGCGGCCGCGGGCACATGGGTGGCTCCGATGGCTGTGGATCTGGCGTCCTATCCATATCCGTCTCGGTACGGCCTTGGCCGGCCGGTGGCACGAGGAGGACCGGTGAGGGGCGACTGGAGGCTCCTTGCCGGCGTGCCCACGGCGGCTCTCGTCTCCACGGCGAGGCTCCGTTTGGTTCCAGCCAGCTGGGAGGTTGGGGGACGCGGCTTCCGGTGAAAATCGTGCCGATTTCGGTCATGGCGGACGATGGCGGCGTCTATGACGTCGTTCACTTATCGAGGCATCGTTGTTGCAGGTCATGGCACCCCACTCGTGATGCTCCGGGGGAAACCCTAGATCTGGATCTACCGGATCGGACAATGATGGTACCTTTGATGCGGTTGTCCCTTCTGAGGGCATCGTTTTGGAGCAAGTGCTAGTTGAACGGGACAAGCGGAAGAGCGGTGTCTCATCCACCGCAAGGCCTACGGCGGATCCCGGTGGCATGGTGCTGCGGAGGTTCGACGACGGGCGCGTGTAGACGGATTCGTGCAGGATGGTGGAGTTGTCTGGCGTCGTGGTGGCGTCGACAGCAGGTCAGGCAAGGTCGATGGGTCAGTTGCTGCTCTGGAGTTGGACTGGTGGAAGATGGCGGCTGCAGCCTCTGAGAGTGCGTCGGTCCGGTATGGGACCCAGTCCCAGTGTGTGACTGGGCTGGGGCATCTGGCTTTAGATGTTAGGGTTTGGTGCGATGTCCGTTTGGTATTAGGTCCGGATATTCGGCACACCTTCATCATTGGGATAGGAGTAGCAATAGGTGTTGCCTAGATGGTGGCTTCAGACTCATTGATGTATTACTTTGTATGGTCTCTGTGAATAATTAATAAGATGGCCGCATGCATCGTCCAGATGCAGAGGCCGGGGGTTTATCCTCCTTTTCCAAGAAAAGAAACTGCTAACAAACTAACTCAGGCATGCACTAACTAATTATTAACTAACAAACTATTATGTTAGCTAATTAAGTTATCCATCTAGCATGTTTGACTCCAGCATCTTATGCGACTTGCCGCTTCAGGTGACCATTCCGCATCACACAGCACCGCGGCTTCACGCCGCCATCGGCATCTCACCATGCTCGCCGCACCGTACGGCAGCCTGAAGTTGTCGCTTTAGTCTATCATGATGAACGAGTGCCATGGACGCCAGTACCTCTGCTTCTCCTACCTGAACTTTCTCGCCTCCAACAACTCCTTGATCTAGATGAACAATCGACCGTGCCAGTGAAGGTGTCCAGCATGACGTCCTGGGTGTCCCCATGAACACCATGTCAGACGTTCAGCGCATGGGAGGAGGGGTTCGAGAGACAACCGGGCCTTCGCCATTCGCTACTGCAGCTCCCAGAGCCATCTGTGAGGGCTGCTCCAGCACCGGCGAACTTGTCGTCACCACCGGTCAGATGAGGTTTGCTTATGGCGTTTACACAGAACCATACAGGAATCCATTTGTTTTTTGTGTGTGGTATCTTCCATGCAACTGTTTATGTGCTGCAAATTATACTGTAGGCAAATACTTGTCGAGGCCTGGAAAGTTAGTTAACTGCAACATCCAGGGTTTGATGTTCGGCATCTGCAATACAATTACATTAGCCTTGCTTTTTTTTCTAAACGTTCCATCATGCATAGATCTTCTAGCGTAGCATTTGTTGTTGTCTAGCCCTACCCCGAGCTCTCCCTCCCTCTCTCTATCACCTCTCTCTGTCCCAAACCAAGGAGGAAGAAGAAAGAAGAAACAACAGTGGACACGGTGGTAGTTTATGCCGGCGCACGTACGCCGCCGGCCGCACGAACAGCCGATGTATTTTCTTGCCTGAGCACGTACTCAGCCCCTTGCTTGTTACAGATGCACGGGGTCGGGACTTATAACGCATGCGCTCCAACGCCCACGTCCGCTCCCGCCGCAGCCCCGCTGCCCACTACCCCACGCCCCGCGCTCCACAGTCCGCGCCCGCCGCGCACGCACGCAACGGGACGCGACCCGGTCCAGCGCCCGGCGCGGCCACACCCCCGCACAGCTGACTAAGCAAGCTACTCACGCGTACTAGCACACACACACATACACACGACGCACCCTGGCCGCAGCCCGCGGCTTATTCGTCTAACAGCATTAAGGCCTTTCTACCATTTCAAGTCGCTGAAGGTGCTGAAATTTGGCCTCCACGATCTTGCAAATTCTCCTTTCCCAACATGCTTACAGTGATGAATATTCTCCAAAATTTTCATGATATCTAGTCATCTAGACTGAGGAATTAAAATTTATCCTACTGCATATTCTTTTAGTAATCTGGTGTACTGAAAATGCAGAGAAGCTTGGAGTAGCGCAAGGATTACAACAAGGTTCAACATTCAAGGAGTTTCTTCAGTCACAGTTTATTTGCACAATTCAGTCCTTGGACCAGAAATAATTTCACAATTGAGGGATAAAATAGTGAGACATTATCCGTTGGAAAGGTAAAACCATAAGGATCTGTTAAGATTCAAAAACGTAGAAACTCAACGCAGACTGATCGAGTCTATTTAGATCTACACAACACATTATTTAATATGATTCCTCAAGTAAATACACTGTCAAGACCAATTATTAGTTAGCTTTCCTTCATTTTCATCTGTTAAATACTGTGTTGTTCTCTTTCTTATTGTCAATCACACTGTAGCCTACATTAAATCGTTCCGCCATGTTCAATGTAAGTCACGATGCAATATTCTTCAAAGCCCTCGAATGAGCAACTGCAATTTCAGTAGTTTGGTGAGAATTGAATTGATAAAATGCATCAATGCTAAATTTTGATGCTGAAATGTGACACTCCAATAAATGACGAAAAAGGGTTTCCCCCCGCTTTATATATAAAGCAATCACCACCAAACAAGCTGATACAAACATACACCCCACAACAACCCAACACACACACCCAAGGCTAGATACAAGGACGCTGAAAACAGCAACACCACCCCAAACAACTCCAAGCAAACATCGGATGAACACTAAGCCCTACTATGAAGTCGTCGGAGCCCTCAACCGTGGATGAGCCACTGCACTGAGGAGAAACCGTGCCTGACGAACAATGGGCTCCAATGCGGTGCCTTCAGGAAGGGAATGACGCCGGAGCGCCGCCACCGCCCAATCCAAGGATTAGGGTTTCCCCCGGAGCACCATGGCAACAGGTGAGATACCGCGACGACGCCTTCAAGAAGGGGACCACGCTAGCACGCCGCCGCCGCCGGCCTGACCATAGAGCGGGCTTTCACCCCGGCCAACACTCACCGTCACCAAATTGGGGTACGGACCACCGCGCCACCACCATTGAACGACAAACCCCGATCACCATGCCGCCCACACGGCCATGGTGACCGGAGAGCGACCGAGCCGCATGCTCCGCCCACGAGCACCCCAGCCACCACCATCCGGGCCGCCGCCCAAGCATCCGAGCACATCCCTCGACCACGAATACACCGTACAGATGCGGCCGACCGGAATGGGGCGGAAGACTCCCCTTCCACCGCAAAGCGAACAACTTGGTAGGATTGGTGGCCTCGGCGGCCAGATCTGGGCCATGGGAACTCCGGCAGCCACACCATGTAGCCGCCAGATGCAACGGAGGGGCACCCTGCCCCCTTCCCGAAGTCCCCTGCCACCTCCAGCAAGCCCTCGCACGCACCAACACCGCACCATGGAACCACCCCTGCCTGTCGAGCCTGTACCTGAATCCGTGGAGGAGGGAGGAAGCAAACCCGAGTAAGCCGCCGACGAGCAGACGCCGGAGCAAGTCCCGCCGCCGCCATGCGCAGACCGGCCGATCACGTGGTTGCAGCCATGCCGCTGCAAGCCACCTCCATGCAGAGCCCACGAGGACCTCCGCCACCACCCCGCGATGCCCGCAGCTGCCAGGGACCAAATCCGCGCGGATCTGGCCGGAGGCGCGCCGGCCCGCCACCGCCCGATCTGATCTGCCACAGCCGTCTCGCTACTGCCGCCCACCAGGTCGCCGCCGTGCCACCACCAAGGGCCCCCGATGCCACCCCGACGGAGCGTCGTCGCGCCGCTAGCCCCCGCCATAGGCCAGCGCCCCCGCTCGGGAAGCCATCCCGCGCCGGCCATGGACCACGGGCGGAGGGGAAAGGAAGGCCCCGCCGCCGCCCCA
Organism: Thinopyrum elongatum; assembly: GCA_011799875.1. NCBI lineage: Eukaryota > Viridiplantae > Streptophyta > Magnoliopsida > Poales > Poaceae > Thinopyrum > Thinopyrum elongatum. The sequence goes on along the minus strand of CM022300.1, from coordinate 71,708 downwards.
GCCGGCCGGGCTTCGCCCGGCGGCCCCACCGGGTGGCGGTGAGGGAGGTGAGCAGAGGAGGGGGGGGGAGGCGGCAGCCGGGACGGGTTCCCCTCGGGGCGCCCACGGGAGCGCCGCGAGAGGGGAGAGGGGCGGAGAGTTGGGATAAAAGTTTAATGATCATGAGAACGCGGTCCGTGACACTCCAATAAATACCACACACTATCAGTTAATTTGGCATATCTCTAAATTCTTGTTGATTTTCCCGCTGCAACGCGAGGGGTATCATCTAGTATACCGTTATACACACTCCCTCTGATTTTCTTTTGTTGATGTTGGTTTATTCAAATTTGTACTAGCCAACATCAACAAACACTACTACAAAAACGATTTTCTGTGGCTTTCATCAAAAACATGAGGGTATTATCTTCATGGAGGATGGACACCTACCAAAAAGATGGCTAGGGGCTGCCTATGAGTGCCACTCGCCAACCTGACCTGCCCCAGGGTTGATACTTTTGGTCTCAGAGATGTTGATATTTTTGTTGATAAAGTCAATCAAATTTCAAAAGTTGACTTAAAAGCAACGTAAATACTACTCACATTTTGGGGTGGAGAGATTGGAAATAATGTACATCCACTAATATATCTCAGCTGAGAGGGGTTTTTTTTTTTTTTTGCGGATGATCTCAGCTGAGTGTTGACTACATTACCCCAAGTATGCCCCCATGGCTTGCAAGCGTAACAACTCCACAAAGTTGCAAAGATTTAATGTTAACTAATAGTGCATGATGGACAGTTCTATTCTGCTGATATTTGTTCAAGCGCATGCATGCATGTGCAATGCAATTCACCAAATCGAACCGATCACGGTCAGAAACAAGGAACATACGCTAACAATCATGGTTGCCTTCTGACAAGACTACAGGGACGGGCACCCGGAGGACAGGGCGCAGCAGGAGGTCGGCCTTCCGCCGCACCGTGAGGCCAAACTCCTCGGCCATGTCAATCTCATCCGGCGGTGGACCCTCCCAGTCAAAGTGGAATAGCAGGCTTGCGAGGGCGAGCTCGATGTTGGCGAGGCCAAACGCTATCCCTGGGCACATCCTCCTGCCGGCGCCAAATGGAAGGAAGGAGAAGTCCGTGCCCCTGAAGTCCACCAAAGCCGCCTCGCCCTCGAATCGCTCGGGCCGAAACTCGTCGGGCGCGTCGGGCCAGTAGCGTTCGTCATGGGCCAGTGCCCAGACATTCACCAGCACCTGTGTGCCCCGCGGCACGTCGTAACCGAGCACCTGGCACGGCTCTTGACATTGCCGCGGGAGGAGCAGCGGCACGGGCGTGTGCAGCCGCAACGTCTCCCGGATAACGAGGTGCTTGTAGGGGAGCTTGCCGAGGGCATGCTCTGCCACGGTGCCGCGGGCCTCGAAGGCTTGCCTGACCTCGGCTGTCGCCTTCTGCATCACTTCAGGGTTCCTGACCAGCTCTGTGATCGCCCACTCCAGTGTCGTCGCTGTCGTGTCATTACCAACGCTGAATACTTCCTGTCACTCATGCAAACATCGTGAAGAGTCACTCAGAAAAAAGTATTGCCACGAGAGTTCTGAGGGACCATGAAGAGGAGAGCTTTTCCATTGTCTGAAAAATGGATTTTGCTAAGTTTCAATCAACCGAGATTTTCAAAAATTGAAATAAGGTGAAAAGGTCCAAATTAGGTTGCACTTTTCTTGATGGACTAAAGTTGGACTTTTCTTGTAAATTTATCGAAGTTTTAAACAACGGGCTAGCTATGGGAAATAGGGCAGAAGCGTGAGCATGCTAATTTAGCGCTATAACACATTAAATGGCTGCTGGAAACGCTATAGCACCGAAATAGCGCGCTATTTAAAACTATGAAATTAATTAAGGTAGATAACTGAAGTAAGTAAGCAGAGTAGTAAGTTATACTCCCCGAAAAATGTTCTTATATTATGGGACGGAGGAAGTAGTACTTACCAAGACGAGGTATTTAACTGTGTCCATGTCGATCCTGCCCTCTTTCTGCATGCTTAGCAGACCATCGAGCAAGTTGTGCTCCTTCTGGCATCCCATGGTCCTCCCGCGGATGATGGCGTCGAAGACGCGGTTCCCGGTATCGGAGCACTCCTTGGCGCGGCGCACGGCCCCGCTGAGACAGCCAACAAGCCTGGACGACGGCCACAGGTCCGGTGGGTTGAACCCCGCTGAGAGCTTCGCAGAGCGGTCGAGGGCGCTAAGGAATACCGCGCGCTCCTTGAACCTGCGGTCACCCATGACAGTGCGGGCCGTGATGTCGGTGACGAGCGCCGAGACGCGCACACGCAGCTCCACGAGGCACCCTGCCGCCACGGCATGGGCGACGTCGCAAAGCATGGAGGCGACCTCCTCCTCACGGACGGCGCGGAAAGACAGGACGCGTGATGCCGAAAGCAGCTCCGAGACGGCGATGTTCCTGAGCTGGCGCCAGTACTCGCCATATGGCGCGAACACAATGTCCCGGCCACCATCGGTGAGCACACGCATGGTGGCATTCAGGGGCCGCGTCGCGAACGCCAAGTCGTGGGTCTTCATCAGCTCGCGGGCACCCTCCCGGGATGACACCACCAGCGTGGGCACCTCGCCGAGCCGGAGGAGCATCACCGGCCCGTGGCGCCGCGCTAGTTCGCACATCGCGTGGTGGGGGAGCTGACTGGAGAGGGCGAGGTGGTGCAGACTGCCAATCCCAGGCAGCTGCCACGGCCCAGGCGGCTCGTTCGGCTTGCGGCTGCACCTAGCAACAAAAAGCACAATGGACATGGACACAAGAGCTACGCCGAGGTATATGACCTCCATTTGCATGCTAGTTGTGCGCGCTCTAATTGCAGGACTGATTGCGAATTGTGTGGTTGCTTGTTTGCTTTTATAGGGCATGTAAGTCTTATATTACTAAATACGTATATATTTTATATTTTATGAGTTTTATTTTAATTCAAGGTATGGAAACTTTCATCAAGTTTATTAAAAAGAACTATATCTAGCCCCGCAAGAAAAACTATTTCTAGAATATCAAATCTATATATCTATCTATCTATATCTATATCTATATCTATATCTATCTCTGTCTCTATCGATATCTATATCTATATCTATCTAGTGATGCAAGCGGACGACGTCCGCATGTCCGGGATCGTCTGCTTGCATCCCTATATCTATCTATCTATCTATCTGTCTATCTATTACAACCTCCATTCCAAAATACAAGTCTTTTTAGAGATTCTAATATAGACTACATACGGAGCGAATCTACACTCTAAAATGCGTCTATATACATTTGTATGTAGTCCGTATTAAAATCTCTAAAATGTCTTATATTTAGAAATGGAGGGAGTGCCTATTTTCTATCTATATATATTAATTATCATCATCTATTATAGATTACTTTATTAATTCTAGGTCTTCTTGAAGCCACCACATGAATCATTGTCATTATAATTATTTTAAGCATCCAATCTATATAATTGTGCAAATCAGATTTATCTTAAGCATTCAATTTACATAAGACAAGTGTTCACACTTACCCAGTACAGCAACACAGATACCCCGCCATCCTTTCCACAGGTGGTACTAAACTAAAAGAACTTTCATGGTTCCCGAAAAGACGCATCATGTGTATATCGGTATCCTCTCAAGGTGTGTGCTACTAAACTAAAAAACAAACACATACACCCTTCCTTACACATGCGCCGTCACCGGCCACAGTTATGTTTTGTCCGGCGGATCTAACTGCGAACTCCGCCACCAAGCCAGGATAACGCAATATCGGGGCCAGGCCCATACAACCGTCGCATAGAGCCACTACCCACGTCATCCAGAGGCGTGCCTGCCGCAGCTCCTTCTCCAGGCCACAAGGATGGACGGTCTCTCCATCGCAGTCCTCCCCCGCAAGCGAGCGGCCGCCGCCACCGAAGGAGGGTCGGGATGCTGAATGTCAGAGCACAGCCCGACGAGGAAAGTGCATCACGCTGCAGCCTCGCCAGAGCACCGCGACGCGCCGGGAGATATCGCGTGCGCACCACAAGAGCACCCTTGCACGCGGGGGGCCAGGGCCTGTCGCCAATGGGCAGAGGAGAGGGACGAAGTGTGTGGGCGGGGGATGTGGGGGTATGGTTTCACCCGAGTTCCCCATGAGAGCGACGCGGGGGACTTTTTGTTCTTACTCTTGTCCATGCTTACAAAGTTTGTGTGACCTAAAGTCCAAATAGGTAATCATGAACCGAAGCGACATAACTGAGTCGATATCAAGCTGACGAAATGTTTAGAATGAGGAGGCAAAGTAGGGGCGGCGCTGAGGGTATTCTTGGGTATTCGGCTGAATACCCAAGATTTTGACAAACCATTGAAATTTTATATATAACAGGCGATTTTTTTTGCAAAACAGTGATGATTTTGGCAAAATGAATACCCTCCTCCAAAATGAATACCCACCCTCTAAAACCTGGCGCCGCCACTGAGGCAAAGTGATTGGGGGTGCATGTCTTGGGCCCCCAATTCCATAGATTGTCAATGTAGTTGGGCTTGAGAATCCCTTACCTTTGCCAGATGCGGCACGAGAGCGGGCAACGGAAGATGGGTTCCTTCTCTTTGAAGTCGTGGCTGTAGCGAGGGAATTCGGAGTCGTTTGAGATATGCTTCCGGGCTAGGTTGGCCTTGCCATTGAGCCGGCGATCAAACATGAGGCACATAAACACTTTAACTTCGGTGGATGCGCGTGTATTCAGATTAGGTCGGCATGTTGGTCTTCCTCGTCCCCCTTGGATAGGACGGCATAAGCTGCCTTGGAGTAGAAGTCCTTACCTCCATTGAAGAACCATTGTTACGGCTCGAGCAATGTTATGAAGTCCTGCAACAATGCCAATAGGAAGTAATATAGGTTAGGCGATTCCACAGCCTGGAGTCAAGAACATCTCGTAGAATAGTAGCCACTCTAACATGTAGGTTGGTGGAGTGTGTGAACAAGTTTGTGAATGCAAATGCTAAAGTGTTGCGGCACAACCAAGTGCCTAACCATGCATAAGTAAGCACTAGTGCAGAAAACGCTAGTGGTGAAGTGTCAAAAACCACCTTGGTGGCGTGGTGCCCCACACACCACCAGCGTGGGCCACCATGCAACCAGTAAAAGATATAATGGTGGCACACCAAATGCCAGAACCCCAGCAGTATAATTCTTGAGCTAGTGGCGTTCGATATTAGGCACGTCACCACTATGTTTTTCAGCGAATAAAATGCAGCACAATGGCAGCGCATCCCACATGGAAGCGGCACATATTAAAGATAAAACTAACAAACAATCAGATTAATGTGTGGCCAAACATATATAAAATGACCAACAATCTCACAACTTCATTGATCATCTGGAACCAACACTATGTATGTTCAGGAAAACTAGCTACTTCATCGTCAACACAACCAAACTATATATGCTGTTTAAGACATAAGTATCATACACGCACTTTTAGATGATATCAATGACGATCATCATCCTCAAGTTGGGGCTTGTGGTGTTCCTATAGTGCGTAACCCGGCATGTCGAACCTGGAGATTCTTCCCAATGAGGATCTCCTCCCGACCCTCCATGCTGCGACCGTCCGTGTCCATCGTCTACACACACGTACTGACGACGCCCCTTGCTCCAAGGCATAGTCCAGCAAGGCATGCTTCATCACTCACTATGCCACTTCTCAAAGCTACATTCTTAGGAAATTTCTGAAAACCCAAAAAAGCAACGATGTCAGACCGCCTCACATGGACACAAAAAAGGAAAGAAGATAACTAAATTACTTGAAAGAACATACCATGACATGTTTGGTAAGATTGGTCGTTGTCAAATGGGTCACAAATGGCACCCTGACATAGTCCTCATGTGTTGGTAATTACAACATGCACATGCAACTACCAACCATGATCACTTTTTCTTGGCAGTTTAAATAAGGTATTACAACGATTACCTTTGATTAGTATATTATCTCAACGATCTAGCATATGTGCGAAAATTAGTGGCACAAGTCAGCGCTAGTGTGTTGTGTGTCCGTTATTAACTATATATCCAACTCCTTGCAGGTACTCACGACAGAAAAAGATTAAACCGAGATTGAGATTCTAAAGGATATTGGCTTGCAGATTATAGAAATCTGTGATGTCTACAACTTGTTATAAAGTGGTGGGAGGGCTCCTTTGCCAGAGGGAGAAAGGTCAACATGCTTGGTAAAAGGTTTTAAATGATGCCATATGCTCAGTATCCTAGATGCCAGAAGAGCAAAATTATACAATATTCTTAGCTATGAGGACTTGTCCTCTTGTTTTTTTTTTTTTTTAAAGGACTTGCCCTCTTGTTTGAGGCAATGCTTTTTGCATTTCTCCCTTAAACCTAAAAAGAAAGATCCGGTATCCTCTGAAATTATTGGCATGTGGACAGTGAAGGTTTTGTTCATGGAAATTCAGATGGATTAGAAAAATTAGGACTTGAGTATTATAGGGAACTAATACTATAACCTTAGAGAGCCAGATCCAGATTATATTGTACTAGATTTCTGCAATATGCATGATGTTGTTCGCTCATTCGCTTAATTTTTAGCTTGTGATGATGCACTAATAACTCACACAAGAGAAAACAATAACATCAAAAATAGTTTGCAAAGTTTTCTTAGGTTTTCCATAGAAACCGAAGGATTGGAATCAGATGAATTTGAGTGGAGCAATTTACAAGAGCATAAATCACTAAGATCATTAATGTTAATTGGGAGTTTGAAGATACATTCAGATGATTCATTGGAACCTTTTCAAGTCAGATATAGAATACTCAAATTTTCTTGCCTTGGCTGCATCTGTGTATAAGGTGGAATACTCGAGGTATTTGGCATTAAATAAATGCAATGACTTGAATAGACTACAATTCCATCTGTTTCGATTTGTTGATTCCATTCCATCTTGGTATGGTTGTTGATTCCATTCCATCTTAGTAGTTGGGTCTTGGGTGGTATGCTAGAGCCTGAATATTCACTTCGTACTGTTTCGATTTGCTTGGCCGGAGTGGTTATTGTATGAATCAATGTCTAGAGATTGGAAGGGCGTAGAAGATATCTAGGACCAAAGCGAGGAAGAAATAGAATTCATAGGGCATCAACCCGTAGTGACACTAGGAGAGGAAGGAGTAGCTAATTAAGGAGGGAAGTACATTGTTAACTTCCTGCAGCTAGCTACGTAGACTATGTTACTGCTACTCACACAGCCGCTGGCTGGGAACTAGAAATGTAGACCGGCATACGGCTCACAACTTGGTATACAGCAAGATGAGCTGGATTGGGCTAGTGGATACATAGCAGGCAGGCATACACACCGACGCCTGATTAAACTGAGATTTTGCTCCCTGTTCTGTATCCCTCCCTCTTGTTTTGTTTCTAGTAGCCGTGGTTAATTTTGGCAGTACACGTACTAGCTGCTGGGAAACAGTATGCACTCAACCTGTTGTTCTTTATGTTTTTTTAAGATCTCATCTAAATCATTATATGAAATGGAGGGCCCCTGATAATTTTGATACTTGTAGGTTACTCTGCTGTTTCTTGTGCATGCAGTGAAAATATATAGTCAAATGAAGTTCCATTTCATTTAGGCAGCTGTTGCTGTTCTTAATTTCTCTAGATAATTGTGAAACAGCAAGTCAGTCAGCCTGGTGGGTTTCAGGTTCTCAAACTGAATCTACTGCAGGATGATGCGCTCTGCTCCAGTTCGATCTCTTGAAAAAGGGCCGAGCAGCAGATCAGAGGAAGATGTTGGTGACGCCTCTCGCAGCACCGCTTCTTCTTACTCCTCCTCTCGACAACTCTCTCTTCTCTCTTAAAGCACACACCATGGATGGAACACACACGCACTCACACCTCACCGTGGAGAAAACCAGCTTTGCATTTTTACTCCCGGTGAGACACACATGGACTACATTCTTTCTCCCAGCCCCTCACGGCCACGCCCTTTCTCATTAACTCAATGCAACACTTATATACACAAGAGGTTGGCTGACTTGCCAAGCCAGTCGCCACACCCGGCCACACTAACCACTAACCCAGGTACTCACGCACTAACTTGGCCGGCACACTCGGCCACTAACCAACTCACCCATGATCCAAATGACCCGGCCAGCATGCACATGCACATGGCTAGCTAACAAACGCCATGCGTGACTACATCAACTAACTAATCTGACCCACTACTAGCTTGCATGCACACACATGATCTCATCTTTATGTGAGTACACTGCCGCAGCCTAGTATATGGACACGACTACATGCATGACTCAAAAAAAACCAAGAAATAGTCTAAACCTAGCACTAATAGCAAGATTAGTTCTAACAGAAGATGCTGCAGCAACTAAAGGAGACATATGGCAGAATTTCACAAGTAAACCCTACAACATGGAGACAAATATGGAGTAAAGTTTGCTGGTAATGTATAGTTCGATTGCTCTGTCCAATACAAGTAATCTCGTATCTATCATCCATTCCATCATAGTTTCAATTGTATGCATGATCTAGCTAAGTCAGAATTTATTTCTTCCTGCTGTTCAATTTCGCATGGCTGGTTCAGTCGGAGCATGAAGATGATGATGACGAATAGGGCAACTATGAAGAGGTGTTGCAGTGGAGGCAAGATGCAAGGATATGTATGTCCATCTGCTGCTACTTATTCTCGTTTGCCCATTCTTCTTACCTTTTTCCTGTACCACAAGTCCAGAACCATTGTATCATCTCCATGGTGAATTGTGTTTTTATTTTCTTTCACAAGAATTGGGATTTTAGTTCATTAAGGGCCAAAAAGGATAGGAATGTCAAAGAACTTTCATGTTCAACACTTTTTCATTTGAGGTCATCTCATTCGAGCCAAAAAGCCGCGTCAACAATTGCATACTACTTCTTCGAGAAGATATGTTGTTTTTACCAAAAGAAGAGGAAAAAACTCAAGAAACATATAATATATCATGTACAATATGTAGAAACCATGTTATAACTGCAATCATGCATTTAGGATAGGTTAGCAAAAGAATGCATATGTTCATTAGTGCAAATACAGTAGTATAAAAAGGGCCTTTAGTCCCGGTCCAGAGGGCCTTTAGTCCCGGTTCGTAACAGAACCGGGACTAAAGGGGGCTCCACGTGGCCGCTGGCTGGGCGGGGGCTGGAGGCCAACCGGGACTAAAGGAATTTTTTCGAAAATAAAACTTCAAATTTTTTTTTTCAAATTTTTTTTTTGAATTTTTTTTGTTTTTAGTTTTTTTTGTGATTTTCAAATCTTTGAATTATTTGACAATTTAATCTCTAATCACACCTCCTCACTGCTTCATAATTTAATCTCTAATCTCTAATCAGCACTCATTCCAAATCGTCTAACTTCCCGGCCAGTCACCCATCCTCTCACTACTCCAGCCCCAGCACGCTTAACTTTCAGGTTCTATTCCCCCTAGTTTCCACGTCTGTACTCGTTGTTTTCCTAACAATAGTAAGCTATCAATCCTGTTATCCCTTAGGTCTTGATGTCACATGATTTAATTTTTTAAATTCCAAACAATTATTAAAATAAACAACAATGATTAATTTAAAACTAAAAATACTTCAAAAAAATGAAAAAATTTCAAAAAAATCAAAAATTCTCAAAAAACAAAAAAAACAAAAAAAAATCCAAAAATCCAAAATAATACCAAATGTTCAAAATAAAATAAGTAATAATAATATTGAATTTCAATGAAAATAAAATAAGTAATATTATTATTATTATGCCATTTATTCATTTAATATGGCATAATTAATATCTTTAAATCTGTAAATCGAAATTCAACAAATAATATATCCATTATTATCAGAAAAATGTGACCATGATGTCACACGCTTCACCGTTTGAGTTTGAAACTATTATTCTAAAAAACAATAATTATTTAGAAGTTTGATCACAGTTTGACCACATTTCATTTTTTTAAACTTATATTAACTGAAGAATTTTTGTGTGTTCAATATGAACAATTCAAAGTCACATCCTCAAATTTCAATCATTTCTGACTTCATTTGCTATTTTTCATGTATTTAATGATTTTTTGACGTAAATTAGCCCGAAATTGAAAAGCACTACAAATGAACTCTGAAAAGGTTGAAACTTGGCATGGTATCATTATTTCACCCAAATAGCTTGTGCTAAAAAGTTGAGAGGGTTATGGCAAAAACTGTATGCACTTTGTGTACAAACTGGACCATCTCTTTCGAAGTAACAGGGTTTCAGACAAAAACTCAGCTGTTACAAAGACATTTCATTTTTTTAATCTTATTTCAACTCCAGAATTTTTGTGTGTTCAATATGAACCATTCAAAGCCACATCCTTAAATTTCAACCTTTTTTTGACTTTTTTTGCTATTTTTTCATGCATTTAATGATTTTTTGGGCTAAATTATCCTGAAATTGAAAAGCACTACAAATGAACTCTGAAAACCCTAAACCCGGGACTTAAAACGTCCGAAACTCTATTCTAAACAGTAAACAATAAAGGGTCAAACTCTAAAACATAACCCTAAACTTAGAAATCTAAACCCTAGCCCTAAACCCTAAAAACGTCTAAAACGTCCAAAAACTCTATTTTCCCTTTGGAATTTGGTGATTTTAAAACTTTCTCGAAACGGAAAACTTGTTGTTTCATCGGACAAAACTTTTTTTTGTGCAAATTTTGATATATTATTTGTATTTTTCTGAATTACAATGATTTAGTTATGATTTTTCTAACATTAATGTGGTAAAGGGGTTTAGGGTTTAGGGGCCCTCCCTTTAGTCCCGGTTGGTATCTCCAACCGGGACTAAAGATAGACTTTTAGTCCCGGTTGAAGACACCAACCGGGACTAAAGTCCTGGGAAAAAAAGTTGAAAAAAAATTTTGAAAAAAAAATTGAATTTTTTTTTCTGTCCCGGTTGGTATCTCCAACCGGGACCCCCCTTTAGTCCCGGTTGGAGATACCAACCGGGACTAAAGGGGCTGGCACCGTTCGAGGCCGGTCGCAGACCCTTTAGTCCCGGTTGGTGTCTCCAACCGGGACTAAAGGTCCCGTTCGAACCGGGACTGATGCCTGCGCCTCACGAACCGGGACTAATGCCACCTTTGGTCCCGGTTCGTGAGTGAACCGGGATTAATGCCCTTATCCTGCCTCAACCAAAGCCCTGTTTTCTACTAGTGAAAAGGACTTGTACATCATTTACCAGATGAGAGGATGGACTGATTTAGTTCGTCCTAAACTACTATCCCCGACAGCCAAATGATGGAGACAACACTACAGCAATGTGGGCACCCCAGCCAAGGAGGTAACATTGGATCTGGTGAACTCGGTGGTAAGCCTCGACAGCTGTAGTGGTACAGTCCATCAACTCTGTCCTTGGTGGCACCGGTTACTGCAATCTCTCATCATCGGTGGCTGCAGCTCTGTTAAGAGGTGGATGGGCACATGTAGAATCCTACGACTCGGCCCGACATGAAGGAAGGTGTTAATGGGAGGCGAGACACCAGAGGAGGCACGATAGTGGAGGCGCATAGACAGCGGTGGGCTTTACTGTACGGATGGCGTGTAGTACAACAGGGGCGTTGACCACCACTTCCACCATCATTACAGGGGGTGGACACAGGAGAGGAGATGTGGCGTGATGCCGGATAAAGGAGAGATAAGAGATGAGATGGGACGTGGTGCCGGATCGGGAAGGTATAGGAGACGGGGAGGGAATGCTCGATGGAAGAGGGGGAATGGGAGGTGGGGAGGTGACCCGACCTGGGTGCATGCAGTGGGTGCCCATTTGTAACAAAAAACGATGGGAGTTGAAGACGAAAGAAAAACACAGAAACAAGACGGGGGGGGTATTTTTTGTGTTAGAAATGATAAGATCTATTATAATAGTTCAACGGGAGTAGAAAGCATCTCAAAGATAATAAAAATTATATCGAGATTCCAAAACCACCAACCACTTTCTGCCATAACGAGCCGCCGAAACGCGACTGTCGCCGCTCCTCTACCGGAGCCGCCTTGACCTTGTCGATAAGAGCCGGGAAGTCTCCGTGCACGTGCCCCTAAGAACCAGCGCCCTAGAGCCACAGTTGTCTCCATTGAATCCTTGCACATATCTGAAGCACCTGAAACCAAATCTCATCACATGACGAGAAACATTAACCTCACCGCCCCAAGGACACGTCATGAACCTACGCCGGAGCTCTATCGACTACGTCTAGACGGACGAACTCAAGGAGAACCGGAGCCCGGAAGACAAACTCAGAGAAGCACAGCCATCCATCCGAGTGTCACGCCTGTGAGGAATAAAAACCCTAACCTAAATACTAACGGGAGCGGAGACACCAGAATTCTCCTCCCCGCCAACGGCAGCTGGTTGTTAGGGGTGGAAACAAGACAATATATATTGATTTATTTTTGGCGATTGATTATATATGACGTGGGGAAGGCTTGCTGAAGCGATCGACCGAACAAGGTGATAGTGAAAGCTAGATCTTTCTTTGTAAGTAGTAGAGAATTGGGGATGGCCTGGTATGATTGAGGTGTGCTAAAGCGATTAATGTTGTTAATGTGGCTTGCAAAACAAATGTGCAATTAACATTGTTTCTAAGTCAGTTATAGTTAGTGTTGTTTTCAAATCCAATTACAATTATATAATAATGTCCTTTTAAGTCATTTCGGTAATGTGAAGGACACATCATTAGAGCCGTGAGGGACATTCGATATAGGTCGTTGAATAGCTTTGATCATTTCGATTCACACAAATAATCTTGCTTTTATAGGTATTGGTAGTAGATTGGCTTAGCTTTTGAAATTCCTTCGACATAGTCTTTCACAAAGGTAAACCACTTTGCGTGAGGTCAGCTCACCCAACAAGTGATCATATGCAGAGGGAAGTTGAGGCAAGTAAGTACATATGGCTTATTCTTGCGTCCTACCTAAGGCAAACTAGAGGATATTAACAAGCATTTGCGAGTAATCATAAATCTAGACGAAATGGAGTATCCAGCAAACGAAAGAAGGGTCATTTATTTAGTTTTCCATATATATTACCAGGTACTATGAGCACGACGATACATGATGGAAGGTTTACAACATGTATGCAAGCAGATCAATCATCAAACTAGACACACTAGAAATAAAACTTGGATGCATGATGAGTTGAATCAGATTCACTCGCATTATACTTAGTTTATTCAAGCCAGGATTACATGGTGTGTGATCTATCCGATGACCGGAGTCCGCGAGACGATTGGCGGGTCACCAGCGTAGCACCAGACGAGGACGCGGTCATATTCGATATTTGGCGGCTCCGGTTGACTCTCGTCCCATATAAAAGCAAACACGTCCGGCCGCTGTGTCTCGATAACTCCAATGGCTTCGCCGGCAGGCAGCCCCACCAGTTCCGGCCACTCTGTCTTGTTTGAATGCAGTTCCCTCGGCATGTCTCTCCCTAATAATACGATTACTGAGAATTAATCAGCAAACATACATAGAAAGTACTCATCCTAGATATCTAAACATTCTTATATTTCTTTACAGAGGGAGTAATTAAGCAACGCATGCAGGCATCAATGCATCATGCATGGGTGATCAGAGAGAGATTCCATGGGTGATCCGAGGCAAAAGGTCTTGAGTTCAAGACCCTGCTAACGCAGTATAAAAAAAAGATTCTGCGGCCTACATCGATTTCACATCTAAGAAATAAAATAGCGTAGACGTGAGGGAGAGTGTTGAAATATATTGCCCGCCTCTCTCCATCAGTTCGGACTTTTGGATGAGTTGGCTGGAGCACGAATTCCATAGAAATGTTAGAAGTATAATTATGCTTAGTTAGAGATATGATAGGTTTAAACCATATACGACTTGTCCTCTACTCCAAATCTCTCTTCCTCATATTGTATTCTATATATACCCCATATGAGGGTCAGATCAATACAACAACACAATATTCATCCATCCTATAATTTCTACATGGTATTAGAGCGGTTAGTCTTACGACACCGATCCTAGGTTCCTCTATCACTTCCGCAGCGCGCCGCCCCCGAGGAGATTGATCTTCTCTTCCCGGGGGTGCGGCATCCGATTTGACCAAAGATTTGATCGGTTCATAGATTAGATCAGTTTCATAGATTAGTTGGACTCAATTTTCGAAATTCTATTAGATTAGGTTTTCTTTAGCCACCAAATAAATTCTTAGATCTTCATGACCCTCTCTATCCGTTGAAAATCAGTACAGATCGTGCAACTACGCAACACGGGCAGCTGATTCTCCATCAAGAGATAGCATGTGCGGGTCGGGTCATCCCCATCGGGGGTGCACCAACTTCGACACCGGTGTGCGGGTCCAGCCGGGTCCGATGCAAGCAGCAAGCGACCAAGTCAAGCACCACAGGTCGGCTTCGATGCCTTTGACGCCGGCTTCGATGCGGTCTCCATCGACGTTAAGCCTAGTCCGCATCTGCACCGAGCACCAAGCCGCCCCCCGCGGAAGTCAGGATCACGGGAGGGCGATCTCCCAAGCGCGGCTACATGGAATCCACCGGGCGCCGGCTCCAACCTCGTCGACTCCGCCCGGCGGGGCGACAGCGGCTACAGGCGACCTCGCGCACAGGAGGAGCGCTGCTTTGTTTGGGCAGCGTCCAAATCGATCGACTCACGCGGGATCCAGCGTCTCCGGCGGCAGCAACGTGTACATCGACCTTCACACAGCGCGTCCCACGCGGACGCTAGACGGGAGCAGCCCCGGCCGGCCGAACGAGCTGGCAAATAGGACAAGCTGTATGACTACATCGCCAAAGAAAAGAAACAAACTTCGTCGATTATATCTAAGGGAAGCACTGCAATATGCATCATCCAGACGATGCAATTCTTCACCGACTTCTCCGGCGCGACAGGGCATCGACACTTGGTCGCCGCTGAGGGATGCCTTCAAGCGACGCATCATCGTCGACACGCCGCTGCAATGCCATCGCCGACACTTCATCACCAAGGTCTTCATCAACATCTTCGTCAACACATCGCCGCTGCATTGTCCAGAAGATGGACACCTAGCGTCCTCTGACAGACTTTTCTGCAAGACGCGACCTCGACGACGGCATTGACCGCGTCACGACGACGACATCGACCACATCATCCACGATGGCACAACTACATCGACACGGCGTGACTACAGTGACGACCCTACACGGCCACATGGTTCTGGCAAAACCGATGTGTGCTCGATGGGCTTCCTCCAGTGTTGGCAAAACCGGCGGACTCATCGCCGACGGCACCCTCTGACATCCGCAATGTGCATCGTCCATGTCTGCAGCTCCATCATAGCGCTTTTTTTTGCGCCTCCGGCTTTGTGCGGCTTCATCATCCACGACGGCTACACCATCGACCACGGCTACGTCAACATGATCGGCTACCTCCACATCGACATTAATGGCTTGGTCTACAGCAACACATCGGCAACAACTCCAGTCAACAGCGTCCGCGTTGTCACCAGCATCCACGCCACTCCCGCTGTGACTGCGGGAGGGAATAGAGGTGAGTCAAGGGAGGCACCAGAAGGGGACGCAGTCACCGCCCTAGGTGTCAACCCATCAGAGACGAAGTTGATGATGGCGCAGCGGAGAAGACGACAGGATCACAGGACTTCAAATTCAGTCGTAATCATCTGCTTCACTCCCGCTACGAGAGAGGGGGAATGTTAAAAGTATAATTATGTTTAGTTAGAGATGAGGAGTTAGAGATATGATAGGTTTAAACCATATACGACTTGTCCTCTACTCCAAATCTCTCTCCCTCATATTGTATTCTATATATACCCCATATGAGGGTCAGATCAATAGAACAACACAATATTCATCCATCCTATAATTTCTACATAGTCATCAGAGGTTGATTAGCAAATTAACCTGCAGAGAGAGGAACAAGTCGACGCAAGAACTGCTTGTACTGCAACTGCGCTAGCTCTTGATTATTGCATGCGCTTATGATTACTTGCCTGGTGCCCTCCGTATTTATATATGTAGCTCCGAAAAAATATGTATATATATATACATAGAATGCATTGCATCTCGTGTCGATGACAACGATGCATATATAATACTGCATCGCGTCAACCGCCCTCCACCAACATGATTTGTAATTGCATACGCTGCCAATGATGCCAGCAACCAATAATATCTTTGACCTGCATGCAGTGATGTATTGTCTAATATCATCAGTTTGTAAACAAATGATCCCATGTTTGATTCATATTCCCTTCATTCCAAAATATAAGGTGTATGTGTTACTTTTTTCAGAAGACAGACTTGTGCATGTTTGACTATGTTACTTGATTTCAAATTAGGGAAATGGTATGGCATCAAAACTACCACTATGTCGGAGACTGCAAATTGTGCATAGATGTACACATCTGTTTTAGAAACTCATAGCCCATATCCAAAAATATAAGACCGGTCGCATCCCATGCCGTACGATGCGATGTCTGCCAGCCATTAGATCTGCCCCGCTTGTTTCGTCCTAGCTCTCTCACGAATCGTTTCGTCCCTCCCCCACTCCATCCCCCTTCCCTCAAATTACAGCACCGCGCATGGGAGACAAGCTGCAACGAGCGTCGTCGATACCCACCATGGACATGTGTGAGGCCAACGAGCTCGAAGCACCACCACACTACCATCTCGCCGCCACTCGCCATCCTCGCAGAACCTCCTTCCCGCACTCGAAAACATCGCTCCATGGAGCTTGCATCGCCCATCCTCGCTGGTTCCAGCACGAATCCTTGCCGGCAACCTTGGTCTCCTTGTCCTCGCCGGTTCCAGCACAAATCCTCGCCGACAACCTTGCAGTTGTCGCAACATTCACACCGTCGTTGTGCTTATACACACTGCAGTAGACGGTCCCAGCAAAATCGTCTGCAAGTCGCAGCACAACTCAACGCCGGTCCCAGCAAAAACAATCAATGTCCCCGGGTTGAAGCTTTTTCACTTGCCGGTTGTAGCTTCCTCTTCCACCAATTGCAGCTTTTAAGGTTGTGCAGTCCCAACCCCTAGCTTCCTGTCTCCAGTTGAAGCTTTTCTGGTCATCAGTTGTTGCTTTCTCGGCCGCCGATCCTAGCATTTGCCATTGCCGGTCGAAGCTTCTCTGTGCGCCAGCTGCAGCCGTACGGTCTCCGATTCTACAAAAAAAAAACGACGGCAATCGTAGCAATTGTTGTGGTTGCAGCTCCGCTGCACGCCGATCGCAACACTCCTGCACGACGTGTATGCAAGAATGGATTTGACATATGAAGACAGCTTCTCTTTTGCTCATTAGAGGTTAGTGCAAAGTAAAAAAAAATAGTTAATTTATGCCGTCTCGGCCCATTGACTAATCCATGGTAACATCGATAGGGATATGAGGCTTGTGTCTATGTTAGTCTATGTTAAGTGGTTGGATGATGAATGAAAGGGCAGGGCTCAGTGTGTTATCATCAAGCTTGCCAAAGATATTACATGGTTGAACAAGAGAGGGCCCAAATAGGTATCGCCGTCAAATAGGGTTTTCCATCTCACTCTTCGTTGATGATTGCCTTCCGTCCGAACAGCCCCATGTAATTGTCTTGTTGGGCCCGCTATGCATCAAATCGCTCTACGCTACTGCTGATCCTTCTCTTATGGGCCGTGGGCCACCTTTTCGAAAACAAAAGAGGATGCATGCATATTCTTTGTTGAATAGTCCCATCTTGCTCTCTCAAAACGAGTTCCCACCAATTTATATATGTTGACAAATTAATTGAAACGTGAACAACTGGCTTTGGGAATAAACAAACTGAGGATGAGAACAGAAGAGAGGCCTTTCAATAAATGAGCAGGAGCAAGCACCGGAGAAAGCTGCGTTGTTGATGTTATCTCATGTTCTCCAAATTGCACAATCATGATTTGTTATAGGGTGTCAACCAGTAGTCTTACAAAACCAAATTACTTAATATTTTGATATTTTTACCGTGTTTTTTATGGGGTGTCTTCCCTATGTCACGAAAGAAACTACCATTTTTTTCGCCCATATAAGCTATTTCTCGACAATGTAAAATTTTTGGTAGGAAATTTCTTCTAGTGCGGCAAATCTAATGTGTATAGGTTACATTGTTCGTGTAATAGCACTAAATATAATATTAACTCCTCATTCGAGGAGCGGCGATTTGGTGCTCAGGCTCATCTGCACCCGCGATGAAGAAAAAATTCAAAATATATAGTATACAAATTCAACAAAACCTAATTTTTTTCCATGGTAAATAATTTGGTGCCTGAGGTGCCCTCCAAATTTCAGATCATTTGAACATCTAAGTAGCTCTATGCCAAAAAAGACAAATTTTGAGCCTGTAAAAGAGTTTACTCTTCACGTATTTTTCTGAACCATTTTGTCTTTTTTGCTGAGAGCTACTCATATGTCTAAATGATCTGAAATTTGGAGCGCATCCGACGCACCAAATTATCTACCATGCAAAAAAAAAATTAGATTTTTTGTATTTTTTCTTGAACTGATTCATATCAGGCTGGGTTCAGAAATGTATATTCGCCTCATTCGTCCTTTTTCGCCGAATCAATGGCCCATATTGTCTGGCTCGTGTGTGGTCTTGCTGGATGGCTTTGATTTGCAAGCTAACATCTTCTGTTATAGACTAGCAAAACGGCCCGTGAGTTGCAACCGGAGAAAAAAAATTATAATCTCCAATGACCATGACCACATTTTGCTACATCACCAAGATACACTATCACTTTCATTTTCATGAAATTGTGAACAATTTTTGAAAATCAAGAACATTTTTTAAACTCGTGAACATACCTGAAATCGTGAACATTTTTCAAATTCGTGAACATTTTTATAGATATTTGAAATTTTTTCTAAAATCATGAATACTTTTTGAATTCATAAACATTTTATCATATTTGCAAATTATAAAATTGTGAATAAATATTTTTCTTGAATAGGCGAACATTTCTAGAATCGACGAACATTTTTTTGGAAATTGGTGGAACAATGTTTGAAATTCACGAACATTTTTTTTAATTTAACGAACATTTTTTTTAAATGCATGATCATTTTCTGAATCAGCGAACATTTTTTGAATCAATAAACAATTTTGTAAGTCACGAACAGCTTTTGAATTTTTAGGATATTTTAAATTCATGAACATTTTTTGATTTCCCAAACATTTTTTTGAAAAATTGCGATTTTTTTATTATGGGAACATTTTTTGAAAATCACGAACATTTTATAAATCCATAAACTTTTAAGAATTTTAAAAAAAAAATATTTCAAAACTCTCATTTTTATATTTTTATATCTTTTTTGAAGTCTCAAATTATTTAAAGTAGAAAAAATGAAGACAGAGAAGGAAAACGAAAAAATAAATAAAAAACAGGCCGTCCCGACATGGGCCGTCACAAACAGGCGTACTGTGTCTTCTCCCAGCGTGCTAAGCGCGATTTACAAGGTTCCTACTGCATGGGCCGGCCCAGGCGAGTATTCCCCTGTGTGAAGCTTTTTTGTCACTTATAGGCTTATAGCAGACATCATTGGTAATATTTTACAACTTTAGGGACAAATTCGGTGACGTACCGCCAGAAGTAATACCCCCTTTATTATTAGATTAGAGAGATAATGTATGTTGACCTCCTCTATGTGAAAACTATAAGAAAAAAATGTTGCCTTTAATTTATCTTGCGCTACTGGTGAGTAAAGGTATGTGTGCTAATGCTTGAGCGAGTTGCCTCGGCGGCGAGCGGCTGGCGAGCGGCCGAGTGACCGCTCAATGTGGTGGTGGGCATGGCCTCGTACAGGACCCTACCCTTAATCGATTCACTGTTTTTGCCAGTAGCGACCTTTTTTACATGACCCAGTCCCTTGGCCTAGACAACCCTGGTACATGGCGATTGGTGTTTGCTATATAACGAAGCACGAGCATTGTACCAGCCGCCAGGGAAAGAACCCTCGTACCCAGCCGCGGCTAGGGTTTCTCCTACCTCCCGTCGGCGCCGACACCGGTATACCTCATCTCTGTGGCCCTAGGGCCATGAAGGCGTGGTGGATCTCTGCCCTTGCCAGTGGGACGGTTTTGTTTTTTATGCTTTTTTTGAGCTTTCTTAGGGTTTGCGTCCTACTCAGAGAGATGAGGCGGATGCGGCTCTTTGAAGATAGAATAAGATTCTTCCCACCTAGACTCGTCCCGGTGGTGCTTCTAGCGTCATCGGAGGGTGCGTGGAGGTTTGTGTCCGGCGGATCTCACAAGATTCGGTCGTGTTTGTCTTCGGTAGACCCACGCGGATCCGATCTTTGTTCGTCTGTGTTCGTGTGTCTACATGTTGGATCCTTCCGATCTAAATTTCTCTTCAATGGCGGCGGTTGATGTTCTGGTGGGCTAGTCCTATAGGGTCTCAGCACGACAAATTCTCGATTGTCTACTACAACAAGTTTTGTCCGGCTCCTGGGAGGGAGGGGTGATGACGACGGCGCGCCTTCGGATCGCTTCAGTGCTTGTAATCGTCGCTAGGTGATCTGCGGATCTGGATACAATTTTTATTATTTCTGGTATTCGTTGTACTATCATGATTGATGCTGAATAGATTGGAAGTTTTCCCGCAAAAAAAGAAGGACGTGCATTGTACAGGGGATGCTGTATGGAGGATGTGCCCCACGGACACAGTGGGCGGCCCTCACAGCCGGCTCAATAGTTTAGTTTAAACATTCCCTTGCGCTAGTGGGATTCAATGACAGGTGTGCCATGTGATGGTCGAGCTCATTGCCTTGAGATTGACCATGTCTAGATGTGTTGTGGTCAGGTAGATGTTGGGCATCCGTCGACGAGGTTGGAAAGGAGGATAATCGGCGACGGATGGAATGCTGCATTAATATAGAGCATGTGGACTTGCACAGGGTGGGAGGAGGGTTTTTTGAGTCATGCTTATTAGGCTAGATGCGTGTGATATATTTTCTCTCTCGTTGCAACGCACGAGCATGTTAGCTAGAACTACTAAATGTGTACATGCAATTCATATCGATATCAGGCAAAAAATTAATTACATGTTGATATTAGGCAGAAAATTAATTGCACATTAATATTAGGTAGGATATCAATTAAATGTTAATTGTGTGATAGCCTATATTCGGTATCTTATGAATTGCATGCTAAACATATTGAGCGGTTACCATTGGAGCAACGTAGGTCATTGGATTGACACTGTTTGATGGTGAAGATTTGTTAAATCTATCCCTTTTGGGTCTTTTTATATTGATGATATAGATATAGATAGATGATACTAAATATAATAGTCATGCGGTACTTACCATCAAAAGGTATTGTGAACCTGTTTAGCGAGCTTCCATTCGAGGAAGGATCGGTGCATTGTTTTAGCATCTCTTAATGTGTTTTCATTTTGTATTGTAGCAAAAAGATATAGTAGTAATTTATTGCATTTATTATATCAGGAGAAGATACATATTGTTCCTCTTCATTGCTTGCACATACGAGCTTACAAGAACGTTATTCTGACCCATCCTTGCTACAGCAACAGAATGTCCTTCCAAATTGTTTTACGCAAGAGCTCGCTTTTGCCTCGTAACCTTGGCTAGCACATGTATCCTTGCATTTACTATCTGAGCAATTCGGCGTATCATCACAATTCCCTATACGAGCTGTGGATAATAAAATGTATTGCAACAAAAACAATCAGAACACCAAAATAACTCCAACAAATGGAACAAAACTATAAAACTATATATGCAAGTAATGCTTATGTGCCTACCTGATGTATGATATGATTGGGTAGTGGTTAAGATGGCCAACAAAGCCACTATGCATAGTACCCATGTGATTTTGCTCACAAAAGCCATGGATAATAGCTACACAATCCTTCTGTTTTATAGTTCTTCCGGGTAAAATGCTATAGTACTAGTGATGTCGTTTCTTGTGTTTATATAGAGGGCCACCAAAATTGGTCGCAATCAATGTCTTCCATATTTGTTCTTTCATGATAAATGATTTCTCCCATATCCAAGCACATTATTATTAGGGTATATCTTGGCAATAAACTCACCCTATTTATTCTAGTATGCTAAATATTTTCTCCCAAGATCACACTCTGGGTGCACTTAGCATTTAATATTTAATATATTTCGAAATTAATACTATTACAGAAATTCCGAAAAATTCATTTAAACTTTTGAAAATCATATAAAATTATCCATAACTCGGATGAAAATAATTTATATATGAAAGTTGCTCAGAAAAATATAACGGATCCAAATATGCCATCAACTTATCTATTAGACCCTCTAACATACTGAACCTGGGCATTTTGCATCAGGGTCATCTGACTGAATAATAGCTAGAGCTGGGAGAACATTGCGAGATGTTTTCCATCTTCTTTTAAAATGTTTGGGGATGCATTAGAGCATATCATCATCACACATTGCCATGACATGCATGTGTGTTGCATTTGTATGCCCGTAATTTATCCGTTTCCCCCTCTCCTCTATTCTCTCGGTAGACCCTGAGACTGCAGCTGCCCCCAATTACGACTACGTCGACGCGACCCGTCCTTCTCAGTAGATCTTCCAGGCAAGCAACACCCCCCCCCCCCCTTGATCATTCTGATATCATCTATTCCTTCTCTTTATTGCTTGCATTAGAGTTGTGATATTGTTACTGCTTTTTCGGTAGATCCTATACTGCTGCATAGCCTGTCTCTGCTACTACCTGTTATCCTATATGCTAGTGTCCCATCAATGGCCCTACATCCTTGTACATCTGCCATGCTATACTATCGGGTCGTGATCCCTTTGAGCGATGATCATGGATATGCCTTATATTCCATAGTATATATGTTATTTCGGTGGACCCGGGACTTCGGTGGCCTATGACATGGAGCGAGGTGGAGTGAAACAAGATGCCGACAAAGACAAAGACTATTACTACTTTATATTATGTCATGTTAATGTTCAGACTAGGGGATGAAGGGACAGGTGGCTCCATCCAGGTAGCGATGGGCCTTGTTCCCGACGGCCCCCAAGTGATTCTTTGTGGCGGAACGACAGGGCTGGTAGAGACCACCTAGGAGAGAGGTGGGCATGGCCCCTGGTCGATGTCCGCTGTTATTTTATAATAACATGCTTAACGGGATTGAGTATTTGATCTGAGACTACCACTAGCATATACGCACTAACCGTCATGCGGGATAATGGTTTATGGGGCCCTCGGGGTTGTACGGTTTCTCCTGAAAGCTCTACAGACGTCACAGTTGAGCGGCACGCGTCCGGGTGAGCGGCATGCCTGGCTGAGTATGCAGAGGTGGGCTTGGTCACGGCCGTCCAAGCAACGTGCAGGAGTGCTTAGGGTGATTGTCACATGACCCCTTCACGCTTAGGATTTAGGCCGGCGTGTTCACCTCTCTGGAGAGCCTAGGTAGGAATTAAGCATGTTGATTATCCCAGGTCGGGCATTACCTAGAAAAGTGTATCCGGCCAGAGGTAATCAAGCGTATCGGGTAATGTGGTGCACCCCTGCAGGGAAGTAATCTATTCGAATCGCCGTGTCCGTGGTAACAGGACGACTTGGAGTTGTATCCCGACCTCTGACAACTAAAACCGGATACTTGTTAAAACGCACCCACATAAGAGAGAGATACACCTTGTGATTGTTTTATCTCAGGGAGACGAGGAGAGAATCTCCGATAGGTTTATTGCTATACGTTGTTATATGATGTTACCATATAAGCTCCTCTCTTCTACTGCTGCAAGATGATGGTAGTCTTTGATAGGATGAGCTTCTCCCCGTTATTCTGGCATTTGTGTAGAATAGTCCACATATACTACCCCATTCCTTTGATACCGATGCATATGTAGTATAGATCTGATGTAAGTCTTGCGAGTACTTCATATGAGTACTCATAGTTGTTTTCTCCCCTTTTCATTCGACAAAGGCTGGCTGATCCTTTGTGCGAACTGGATGTCATAGGCGGAGGCGGCAGAGTACCGGTCGTCCACCATCAGAGACCATCGGATCACATCCAGTGTCGTCGTTAGGATAACAGGCTGTAGCAGGTCCCAGATGTTAGGTAATCTTGTCCTAGTCATAGTATTGGTTCAGTCATGTAGTAGGAGTTTATACTAGATATAGGCTAATGGTGATCAAGGTAGCTGGTGATTAGTACGTGTGGCTGGTTGCACGCAAGTCCAAGTAGTACACGGTCTAAGTAGAGTCGGTTTAGTTTGGCCATGTAGGAGTACAAAGTTAGATTAGATGAGAGTCCTAGTTCAGATAGGTTTACTACGTAGGGATCTGGCCGTGTATATATAAACATTATTCTGATCACGGGATGAGAATAATATTTCGATAACTACCTGACCTGTCCCAGCAGTAGTAATTGAACTTCCCTCACTGCTAGGTTAAACTTCCGTGAACATTGTCCAAATGTGGCTTGCGATATACCGTTGGAAAGCTGTGGACACGAGTATCATGATCTAACTTAAATTTTTGGCAAAATCTAAGCGGTTTAAGAGTAGTTTTGAAAACCGTTTTTTCTTCATACAAAAAACATGAATCGTATTTACAATCGCATTTCTAAACCGTTTATCGGAATGAGGCAAATAATATGGCGTTGGAAAGCTGCTGCAAATCCGCTCCTTCCACATGTAGAAAGTTTTCTCTAATTCCCTATGATAAAGAGTAATTTAAAAAATCGTAGAATTGCGTAAACAGAACAGCTGGGTTCATATTTTCGATGTCGTTTCTAAACAGCTAATCCAATTCAGGCAAATGATATGGCGTTGGAAAGCTTATGAAAATGCGCTTCTTTATCATGTACAAAGTTTTTTGTAATTTTGAACCGTTTAAGAGTAATTTAGAAAACGGTTCAAATTCCACCGAGTTCGTATTTTTGAGATAATGTCTTAACCGTACGTCGGAGTGCAGCAAATGGTATGGCGTTGGAAAGCTTGAAGAAATGCAAAACATTTTGGTATATAATGTTTCTCCCAATTCCTTACGGTTTTGAAGTCAATTTTAAAAATGGTTAAAAAATGTTTTTTGGTCGTAATTTTTGCAAACTTTGTCGTAGTGGGGCAAATAATATACCGTTGGATAGCTATAACAAATGCAAAACTTTTTCATATGTAAAGGTTTCCCTAATTCCCAGCCGTTTCCTAGTACTTTAGAAAATGGCGAGATCATGATTTCTGTCTTCATCGCGAAAGGAAATGTACTGCGTGAAGTAGTTGAACTTCTGGGGCATGTCTGTTTGACCTTCACTCTGGTTTTTACGTGCTGTTTTTTGCCCGTTACTCCCCAACCACTTACCGGAATTGGGCAAATGATATACCGATGGAAAACTGTTGAAAACACGCAACTTTCCCGTGTTGGTGATTTTTTCATACCCGCGGCGGCTCAAAAGAATTTTTTGAATACATAAAAACGTGTTTTAATTGGTATACATGAAACTTTTAAACCGTACATCGAAATGTAGCGTATAATAAACCGTTGGAAAGCTTATTAATGGGAGCAACTTCTTGATGTATAATGTTGTTACAAATTTGTTGCCGTTTGAGAGCAGTTTTAAATATGACATAAACAATGTTGTTTTTGCCTTTTTCTTAACAAGTAATTGAAGGTCGAACGTCTCGCAATATAAATTTTGAACCGTGCTGGGAGGAGCACGTGAACTTCTTGCAACAAACATTTTAGGCTTTTAGTGTTGTATTCTTTTTATTCTTACCTGAAACGCATTCCGTGTAGTCTAGTTGGACTGCTCGCTGTTTTCAGTTTGAACTTCTGCCACGTATTTTTGTTCGTAATTCCTCACCTGTTTCATCAGAGTTGCACAAATTATATACCATTAGAAACCTGTTGAAAAGATGCAACTTTTTCTTACTCGGTTAAACTTTTCTCTTCGAACAACATACATCAATTTGTTTTAGGCATTTATTTTGGAATAGAGCATACGATATATCCTTCGAAAATTTGTTGAATAGAAGGAACTTTTTACATGTAGAGCATTTTGTCTCAAATTTGCAATGGATTTAGACAATTATTTTAGAACACAAAAGATAACATTTCTTTGTGTGTTTTTGCACAAATAAATACACGGTGAACCTCCTTTACAAGAATTTTTGAACTTCCTAGGCCGACTATGTGAACTTCTGGCAAAGTATTTTTAGACTTTGCCGGTTTATTTCTTTTTTGTATATGGAACACACTCCATATAGTAGTTGAACCACTGGTTGTTTTCACTTTGAACTTCTCTCGGCTTTTTTATCCATGACATTAGAAAGACATCAAAAAGGCGTAACTTTATGTGTTGAGCATTTTGTTTAAACTTTGCCAAGGTTTTTAAAAGGTTTTTTAATACGATAAAACTTATTTCTTTCAAACTATATAGACCAAAATTTTAAACCATTTAACGGGAATAGATCATATGATATCCTATTGGAGGGAGTTTGAATAAGAGAAGTTTTTGCATGTAGAAAGTTTTTCGAAAATTCATCATCATTTATGAGTTGTATTAATAAATGCCCAAAATGACATTGATTTTTTGTTATTTGAACTTGTAAATCCTACTTTTAAATATACTTTGAACTTCTATGTTATTTTAAATTGAACTTCACATCTTTTAAGTTTGAGTAAAGAATTATTTCTGATTTTTAATAAACATCAAATTTGACTGTTTTTTCAATTTGAACTTCATGGTTGAATCTTTAATAGATACCTGCATTTTTTAAAAACCATAAAATCCTATATGTTTTTAATAAACATCGAACCACTTCGTTTTTTAGTTTGAACTTATAATTTTTAAAGAAGTAGGAATTTTTTTTAAAAAAAATAGTTTTTACTTTTATTTTAATTTGAACTTCTTCATTTTATTCTTCAGTACCCAAAAAAAATCCAAGTTTTTTATAAACTTTGAACTTCTCTTGTCATTTTAATTTGAACTTAGTTTTATTCTTCGGAGAAAAATATGGTTTTAGAATCATACAATTTTCTTAAAATTGAACTTCGTACTTTATTTTTCCTAGAAACGGAAAGAATTTGAGTTTTCCGTATACATCGAACTACTTGTTTATTTTAATTTGAACTTCTTGATTTTATTCTTTTAGTACCAAGAAAGTGTGAGTTTTTTTATAATAGCGAACTTCTCTATTTTATAATTGGACTTCTTGGTTTATTTCTTTTATAAGGGAATATCCTAGTTTTGTAATAAGTAATGAACGTTTCGTTATTTAAATTGAACTTCTAGAGTTTTTTTATTTTGAAACAGTGAAAATCCTTTCTAATGATTTAAACTGCTCTATTTTTAGAATTTGAATTTCTTGTTTTATTAATAGACATCAAGTTTCATTATTTCTTTCAATTTGAACTTCATGGTTGATTCTTTAATGTTTAGGGATATCTGAGTATTTTAATAATGGTAAAATTCTACTTTTTAAATAAACACGAACCAGTTCATTTTTTCCTTTGAACTTCTAGATTTTTTAGGAATGGTGAAAATCAATTTTTAAACTTTTTTAGTTGTTCCTTTCTTAAAATTGGAACTTCTTCGTTTATTCTTTAGTAACGAGAAAAATTTGAGTTTTTTATATTCTTCGGACTCCTCTGTTATTTTCATTTGAACTTCTTAGTATTATTCTTAGAAAAATGTTTCTAAATAAGCATCAAATATTTTTTGTTAATTGAACGTCATACTTTTATTTCCTTATGAACGGAGAGAATTTGAGTTTTCCATGTACATCGAACTACTACTTTATTTAATTGAACTTCTTCATTTTATTCTTTACTAACAAGGAAAATCTGAGTTTTTTTTATAATATCAAACATCTCTATTTTGTAATTTGGACTTCTTTTTTAGTTCTTTTAGTAACAGAATATCCTAGTTTTGTAATAATATTTAATCATCCGTTATTCAAATTTGAACTTCTAGAGTTTTGAAAAATTAAGGAACAATGAAAGTCCTTTTCTTTATGATTTTTGAACTTATCTATTTTAAAATTTGAACTTCTTGTTTTTTATTTTAGATTAGAAATGATGAAATATCTGCTTCTAAGTACTCTTTTTACTTTTCAACTGCTTTATTATTTCTGTTTGAACTTCCTATGATCTTCTTGTCAGCGGATTTAAATTTTCCAATTTTATACATGAAACTAATGTGTTATTTTTTTTTAACTTCTTGCTTCCATTGTTCAATAACGAGGAAATCTGAATTTTGTATAATCATCGAACTGATCATTTTTTTTATTTGGACTTCATGGTTTTATTTTTTTAGTAACCAAAAAAATTCTAGTTTATTTAATAAACATCGAGCCACTCCGTTTTTTAAATTTGAACTTCTAGATATTTTTTAAACCTTTTTAGATACATTTTTCACCTTGTATGTACTTGTTTTATTATAAAAGCTGAGAGAGATTGCTGTGTAGTTTGCTGATGTATAGCAGTAGTAGAACTTGTCATATAGTAGTGTTAGAACTTCACGGTGGCCGACGTATAGCTATAGTAGAACTAGCATACAACCGTAGTAGAACCAAAATGTCTTCCTTTTATGTTGCATCAACAAGTTAATTAGAGAGACAGGAGAGCAACTTCTGCGCGGAAAAGAAAACATCACCAAAGAGTAGCAGCTGATGCGTGCATGTGAGGTTAGAGTAGCAACACAGAGAGTGGTGAACATGCATCCCACGGGACACACACGCACCCAGCACACCACACTGGTAAACGCACGCACCAACCGTAGAAGAACTTCACAAAAGGATTCTGAAATCTGAGCTTGGCATAAAGATATAGTAGAACATCACAAAAATGTTTCTAAAATCATAAATTTTCTGAACAGATTTCCATCAAAGCATAAATTAGGATTCTTTCTTGTCACTTTTTGTAGGACGCCATTACAAAATGAAGTGAACAAAATGCAAGGTAAGAGAAATTCCATATCCATCGGGCTTTAGTACCCTGGAGTTACTACTTTCAGAATTAAAATAAAAAATCATCATACATCAACACAAAAACCTGAAGAAAAAATTGTTTGTTGTCATTGGCATATCAACGAGAACGTACAGAGCACCCCGACCAGAAATATCATAGTTTTCCATTTTTTTGTCCAAACTCTATGCATCAATACATTACAAGAGAAAGAGTGAGAGAGGGGAATGTGATGTTCGTGTACTCAGGGAGGCGCGGTTCAAATTCTTCCATACCCAGCGAGACTGCTTTGTGTAGGGCCCTGTCATCAACTTCTCCATCGACGGCGCGCCGGACGATGAAAAAGCAGGCTGGTGCTTGTTTGTTTTCTCACAAATCATGGCAAGAACGTGAGCAAGCGGAGTAGGTGGCACCACTAGGCACTAACTACAACCGGAGCAACCAGTAGAGGGAGGGAAAAATCGACAGCGACCTGCTGGCGCATGAGGCATCGAACTACTTGCGCGAGATGAACTCCATGTTTCTCTTCGAAAGTGATCAAACGCTCGTGCACGACGGCCTCGACGACAGCTCCAGACGGAGAAGAGAGAGAAATCAGAGGAGAGAAGCCGCGAGAGGGAGGGGCGCGCGCCGTCAGAGTGGTCGGAGCCAGGAGCGGACGAGGGTGCATGCGTCGCCGGAGCAGTGCGCAGGGGCGTTCCTCGCTGGGACCACGGCCAGGAGGTTGTGGCCTCGCGAAGTGGCGGCGCGAGGTGATCCCACGGCGGAGGCAGACCCAGGGAAGTCGGATGGTTCTCAACGTCGCTTAGCGGAAAACGTGGGCGCCCGGTGGGACGCCTTGGTGGTCAGCGGCGGCGGCACAACGCCCACGGAGGTCAACCCTGGCTCACTCCAGTCGGGATCCGGTCAGATCCGTGCGCACCGGCGCTCTCGGGGTGCGGTAGTTGTCGCGGCGGCGCGTTGGATGGTGGCGGCGAAGGAGGCGCGAGGGGTGATGTCGCTTGAACTACGTCTGTATTTCCCCAAATACGAAGGGATGATGCAGTACAGCTACGGTAGGTATTTCCCCTCAGTTATGAAACCAAGATATCAATCTACTGGAGAACCAAGCAACACTATGTAAACGGTACCTGCACACAAAGAATAAATACTTGCAACCTGACGATTAGGAGGGGTTGTCAATCCCTCAACGGGTAACGGTGCCAGAAATTGTCACGTGGACGGGATAAAATTTGTGATATATTGGATAAATAGATCTCGATAAAAGTGCAGCAAGGTCTTTTTGAGGTTTTGAAATAATAGATCTGAAAACAAAGGAAAATAAAAATAGATCTCAAAGCAAATATGATGGAGAATAGACCCAGGGGCCGTAGATTTCACTAGTGGCTTCTCTCGAGAAAATAGCATACAGTGGGTAAACAAATTACTGTTGGGCAATTGATAGAAGATCGAATAATTATAATGATATCCAAGGCAATGATCATTATATAGTCATCACGTCCAAGATTAGTAGACCGACTCCTGCCTGCATCTACTACTATTAATCCACACATCGACCGCTATCCAGCATGCATCTAGTGTATTAAGTTTCTGAAGAAACAGAGTAATGCAATAAGAACGATGACATGATGTAGACGAGATCTATTCGTGTAGGAATAGCGTCCATCTTGTTATCCTTAATAGCAACGATACATGCGTGTTTTGTTGCCCCTTCTGTCACTGGGAAAGAACACAGCATGATCGAACCCATCACAAAGCACCTCTTCCCATGGCAAGAAAAATCGATCTAGTTAGCCTAACTAAACCAAAGATTCGAAGAAGAAATACGAGGCTATAAGTAATCATGCATATAAAAGATCAAAAGAAGACTCAAATAATATTCATGGATATAGATTTGATCATAAACTCAAAGTTCATCGGATCCCAATAAACACACCGCAAAAAGAGTTATATCAAATAGATCTCCAAGAGACCATTGTATTGAGAATCAAAAAGAGAGAAAAAGCCATCTAGCTACCGCCTACTGACCCGTAGGTCTATGATAAACTACTCACGCATCATCAGAGAGGCACCAATGAGGATGCTGAACCCCTCCGTGATGGTGTCTTGATTGGATCTGGTGGTTCTGGAACTTGCGGCGGCTGGAATTGTCGTCAACTCCCCTAGGGTTTTTGGAATATTGGGGTACTTATAGAGGGAAGAGGCGGTGCGGGAGGCCATCGAGGTGGGCACAACCCTTGGAGCCCCCTCTCTGGTACTTCTTTGGTCCAAGTTGTGTCTTCTGGTCCATAAAAATTCTTCAAAAAGTTTCGCTGCGTTTGGACTCCGTTTGGTACTGATATTCTGCGAAGTAAAAAACAAGAAAAAAAAAGCAACTGGCACTGGGCACTATGTCAATAAGTTAGTCCCAAAAAATATATAAAGTTACTAGAAAATGATTGTAAAACATTCAAGAATGATAATATAACAGCATGTAACAATCAAAAATTATAAATACGTTGAAGACATATCAAGGGGCGGTGGGGAAGGAGGCGTGCAAGGTGGTGGAGATGGCAGCGCGGGGTCCGGGGCGGTGCTGGCGGGATTCTGGTTGGGGGCGCGGCGGCGGGGGAGGGGGTGCGGGGGAAGGTGGGGCAGCGTGTGGGAGAAGGTGGAGTAGGATCGGGGAAGAACGTGGCTGTCAGTTTTCAGATCTCAGTAACATCTTCATCAGGCCCTATATAGGGTGATCGGGATCAGAATAGTTATTCTGATCCTGGGATCATTATATATATATAGTAACCGAAAGTCCTCTTTTGATCCCGAGCTCGTATGCTCCCGGATGAACAGTAAAATCGAAAAAAATTCAAAAAAATCTGAATTTTTTTTCTGATTAACATTGATGAATGTTCTAAGTGCGTGCAAAAATTCAGATTGAAATGACATTCATGGAAGTCTGGGCAAAAATAACAAAATCGATGCTCCAAAATGCTTCTAACAATAGTCTTTTTGGATCATCGATTTTATTTTTTTCGCCCAGACCTCCACGAATGTCATTTCGAACTGAAATTTTACACGCAGTTAGAAAATTTGTCAATGTTCGTCAGAAAAAAAATTCAGATTTTTTTGAGTTTTTTTACTATTTTTTTCGATTTTACTGTTCATTAGGGAGCATATGAGCTCGGGATCAAATACTCCATGTCCTATAGTAACCATTTATTGGAGTGCTCAAACTATGCAGGGCTTCAAAAGAGTGTAGAAATTATGGTGAAACGCGTTTGGCAATATTTCTGACACTCAATGTTTACATTTGTTAGCACAAGTCATGCTCAATTTTTCCATTCATCCATACTTTTAATATGTTCCATAACTCATTGAGCTGTTCCATAAGATGAACTTAGGCAACCAACGAAGCATGCCATTGTTGTGGTGACACCGGGCTAGGTGCATGCCACAGGTTCACCTCATTTACAATGAAATCTACGTAGCTCTTCAGGACGACTTTCTTGAGTGGGAGGTATGTTTTCCTTCAATAAGTGTTGTGGCTTATCATTTGGTAACGTATATAAAGTTGCGCCCACAGTTGTCTATTTGTTGTCTTATTTTAATTATGCTCAGCGCATTCCTTATTGCGGAAGGGCCGAGTTCATGCGTGTGGCGAACCTGCCCATCGATGTGGAGGGCACAGTTCAGTTTGACTTGATGCTGTTAAAAAAAGGGCATGGACTTGACCTTTAGGGTCACCAACGAGGCATGCAGAACGTATTTCATTCATCCAAATTGGATACAGATTGCCGCAGAATTAGGCATGCAAGCTCGGAAGACATTCTTACTATTTCTTCACGAATTAGAGAAGGGCAACAGAATCTATTTGTGGTACGGTGTGCCACAGTCACGATAGTTGTTTCATTGACCATCCCATTGTCGTACGAGTACCTGTATCATGCTAACACTTTATTGAACATATATGTACGTTGTATGCAGTTCTTATATTATCATGTATAAGTATTATACATTAGAGAGCGAAAATCCATCTCTACACCCGAGCTCACACTAGTAGAAAACAGGGCTTTTGTCCCGGTTTCAGAGGGCCTTTAGTCCCGGTTCTGGAACCGGGACAAAAGGGTCGGGACTAAAGCCTCTAACCTTTAGTCCCGGTTCGCTTACGAACCGGGACTAAAGGGGCACCACGTGGCCGCCGGCTGGAGCGGGGAGCCTTTAGTCCCAGTTGCACCAAGCGGGACTAAAGGAATTTTTTTGAAATTTTTTTTTGAATTTTTTTTTGAATTTTTTTTCTAATTTTCAAATCTTTGAATTATTTGACAATTTAATCTCTAATCATCCCTTCCTCCTCACTGCTTCAGAATTTAATCTCTAATCAGCACTCATTCCAAATCGTCTAACTTCCCGGCCGGTCACCCATCCTCTCACTACTCCAGCTTGAGCACGCTTAACTTTCGAGTTCTATTCCCCCTAGTTTTCAAGTCCCAAAAAATGACTTGAAATTTGGAGCGGGCCTCACGCATTAAATTGTCTACCGCACAAAAAATTTTAGAATTTTTTGAACTTATTTTAAAATTTTTATGATTTTTTTTCTAACCGGGTGCAGATGAGCCTGGGCACTGAAACGCCCTATTCATTAGAGAGTTGTTAAACTAAAGTTTTGGTTTAAAGTGTGCTATTTATAACTTTACAATACTAATATAACTTCTAAACTGAAAATGTTGACACGGAAGCCAAAAAATGCTGCCACATCAACATTTTTCCTTTTCGCCTGCTGCAAGGTATCATTGGCGGGCGCAGACAGTCGCCCGCCACAGGTGACGGGCGCACGCCCGCCACAGATGCCATCTTAGCAGTGGAGGGAGGTCAATGCCGGGCGGCCCTAAGAGCCTCACCGGGCTCAGCTGGGCTTTTGGCGCCCGCCACTGCTATGCATTCCTGCAGTAGTGAAACAATCAACTTACCTGCCAAGACATCAAAAAATTAAATGACAAAAGGAAGCCATGCCCCTGCAAAGCCACGGACCGGATTTCGGCGGATTGTTCACACACACTACTAGGAAAAAGCCTAGTAGTAGCGCGGGTTAAACAGCTAGTTGTAGCGCGGGTGCCCGCGCTACTACTACGACACTACAGCTAACTGGTAGTAGTAGCGCGGTGCATCCCGCGCTACTAGTACGTGTGTTAGTAGTAGCGCGGATTCCACACGCGCTACTCCTAACTATCTGTAGCGCGTCTGTGACCCGCGCTACTACTATTAATTTCAAAAACCAAAAAAAAAATCTCGACCCCGTGCGTGCTGCCAATGGTGTCAATGGTTCAATCCAGCGATGACAGGGGGCGCCGAAGGTGCGACGGGTAGCGGCAGACCAGATCCGGCGACGACTGTTGGAGAGGGACCGGATCCAGTGCAGAGCAAGACGACGGTGTGAGGATCCTCTTTGTGGCCAAGGCAGAGAGCTCCTGGTTGGCCATGTCGACGACCTGCGCAGGCATGGGCATGGGAGGTAAGTAAAACCGGAGGGAGAAGGAGAGGGAAAAAGAGAAACAAGGGAGAAAGGCAGGAGATGGAGGGCGCATCGGGGCTGGTCGCCGGTCATGAGGTGCTCCGTCGTGGTGGCATGGAAGCGAGGGGGAAGACGGGCGAGCTCCTGGAGGCCAGCGACGCGAGGAGGCGGACACGTTGGGTGCCATGGAGGAGGAGATGTGCCTAGTAAGTGTCTACCTATAAGCTTTTCCCTAGTAGTAACACATGTCGCACGCACGCACGCGCCGCCCCAAGTCTGAGCTCGGCGAGAGGAGCACGCGCATATATATGGTCTTCGCTTTCTCTTACTGTGATGGGGGAGTAGCCACTGTATAAAGAGGTCTTACACCTCCTCAACTTTCACGGTGAGACTAGACTTTAGAGCCAGCACTTGCTATTTTATTCATGGTCAATTTGAGATTTCAGAAATTGCATATGAGCCTAGCCCATTATTTCTAACATCTACTTAAATTCTAGTCTGTTCGGGTTTGTTGTTTCATGAATTCACTAGGACATCTTATAGCATATTTTTAGTTGTTGCTCCATGGGTTTTGTGCACAAATGACAAGAAATTGGCTGGAATTTTTAGTTTTGTCCGAACTATGTGCTAATTTGGAGCTAATCTAGCGTGGACGGACTTGCTTTTATCATTAATTACATTATCATTCGATTTTAGGTGACATGAATTAAGACTTGTGTTACTTTCTACTTCTTTTATTAGAACATTTAGGGAACCAGAACGTGAGGGCCAAGGGGAAGCTCAACCTGGTGACGGGGGCGACCGGCGGCGCAAGCGGAGGGGGCAGCAGTATCATCACCAAGAGAAATATGAGCACTCTACTACTCTAAACAAAATTTGTCCTTCCTTTTAACCTGAGTGAAGTGAATAACCGTAGTAGCTTTTTTGTGTGCAGGCCCATGGAATTCTGAATGCTGTGAGCTGGGGGATTCTACTGCCAGTGGGAGGCCTAGTTGGTAGATATCTCAAGACATTCAAACAAGCCGACCCTGCTTGGTTCTACCTGCATGTAGCCTGCCAGCTGATTGGGTACAGCGTGGGAGTATCTGGCTGGGCCACCGGCATTCATCTAGGAAATCTGTCCAAGGGAATCACCTACTCGCTTCACAGAAATATTGGGATCGCCGTATTTGCTCTCGGCACCCTTCAGGTAGATGATGATGATGTCCACGTTCCCAATTCCTCTCTCTATCCTTTCTATTGTCTGCTGAAATTAATTTTGTGCTCCCTCGGATCCAAAAAAACTGTCATGGCTTTAGTTCAGATTTAGTTCAAATTTGAACTAAAATCATGACACCTTTTTTTGGATCGGAGGGAGTAGCATCTTTCATTTGCAATTAATTAATGTCCGTTCCCCAATATGTTTCCGCCTAGATGTTTGCACTGTTCCTGAGGCCCAAGAAGGATCACAAGTTGCGCATGTACTGGAACATGTACCACCGCTCGGTTGGCTACACCATCATCTTCCTGGGCGTCGTCAACATTTCAAGGGCATGACCATCCTGGACGTGGAGCATACAAGTGGAAGGTGGGCTACATCATCGCGATCGGCATCCTGGGCGGCATCGGCATGGTGCTGGAGGTGATCACCTGGAGTATCGTCTTGAAGAGGAGCAAGACAGAGCGTAAGGCCTACGATGGCGGTCACTTGCCACTCTCGGTGTGATTCCTTTCGGAGACCGGAATCTGTTGGTGAATGGGTCTTCTTAGTGGTCGTGTGTTGAGCTGGGTGTGTTTGTGACCTTTGTCCCTCTTTTTTTGTATGACGAAAAACGTGTGTGTATGGTATTACTGTTGCCCATTATTATACTGGAGATAGTGAAGATGTTCGTTCGATATACCATGTACGTGCATTTTGGTTTTGTTTTGATCTGAACTACCCTGTGTGGTCAAGGTTTTGGTTTTCGGTCTATGATTTTTTGCCTCCGAACGAGATGGCCGAAATACGCCCATTTCATAAAAAAATTGGTATACTCTCGTACGAAATAATAGAATCAAATTTGAATTTTGAAACAAAAAATGGTCGGATTTTACCAAATTTATCAATTAAGCGGAACAAAAGTTTAACCGTCCAACATAACTCTGAGGATTACAAATAGTAATGTTTGAGATCAGCCAAACTGTAATGGGAAGGCTTCAGAAGTTGGGCTAGGCAAAAAAATCAAATCGGTAAAAAAAAATTGACCGAAAAAGACACACCGGGTCTGGCCGAGATGGCTGAAATTCAAAACTCTGATTGTGATAGAGAGAGATAGAGTATAGGTGCATTGGACTTCCGAGAGAGAAACAAAATGAGATTTGATCTCACATGTTTAGATTTTTATAAAACTAACGCAAATGTTCGTGCGTTACAACGGAAAAAAATTACTACGAAACAAATGTAAGTGTCGGTTTCCATGAATCTGAATTGGTCGGGTCAAGAAACTGGGTTGTGGCATAACACACATCGGGGCAATAGCAGCGGGGGTGGTGGCGTGGGATTGGACATGCAGAATGAGTTGTCGACAATGGCATGGTGGCGGCCATGTTGTGGATGTGGAACCAACTTTCATATTAGCCACTGCATAAGAAAAACTACTTGTATGTTGGAAACAACCTGCTTGCTAACCTGCAAACAAATATAGTGATTGATTTTGTATTTCTCAAAGTGATAGCATATTTATGAGTTAATTGCATGAAACTATCACATTTGCAGAAAACCACTTGGTCCATAATTTTTTTTGTAATGCCACTGTGTATTGAGTAATTCTTTTGCAGAAAACATTGATTACATATTTAGACCGTTTTGATGACTTTTTTGACAAGTCATTAAGATATTTTGGGTCTTATTATTTGTCATAACAACGAATATATTTTTCATCCTTAGTAAGAATCCAACAACTTCTAGATATATAAACGATCATTTGTCATTATATAATCTATCAATGCAACCATGACTAAATTGCTTTTATTGCCAGAAAAAGGCACACAATTGAAATGAGAAACAAAGTAGAATAGGCAATACCTCAAATATGTTGATCGGTCTCACTAACCCATTTAGATCTCATAAATTCCAGGTGTATAGTTTGTATGACATCATCTCTCTGGAGAATGCATGTACACATTTTTTACTTTTTTCAGCATTTCAAAATACTAACATTATCATCTTTTCTTTTCTTTCGCGAGAAAACTTCCGATCCACATCAAATGTCAAGATATTATAAAGAACAACAGAAGTAAAATTACATCGAGGTCCGTAGACCACCTAGCGACAACGACAAGTACTGGAGCAAGCCAAAGGTGTGCCTACATCATCACCCCTCCCTCATCGGAGTTGGGCAAACATTGTTGTAGTAGAAAGTCGGGAAGTCGTCATGCTAACGTCCCATAGGACCAGCGCACCAAAACGACAACCGCCACCAATGAACAGAAGTAGATCGAAAGGATCCAACATATAGACACACAAGCATAGACAAACGAAGATCGGATCTAGGCGGATTCACGAAAGACAAATGCCGACCGGATCCCACGAGATCCCCTAACGACACAACTACACACGCCCTCCAACAACATTAGAAGCATCGCCGAAACGGAGGCTAGATGGGAAGAACCTTATTCCATCTTCAAGAAGCCACCGCCGCCTCGTCTTCTCGAGTACGACACAAACACTAAGAAAACTCAGAAAAACACCTAAAAACGGAACCCTCCAGTTGGCAAAGGTCGGGATCCACCGTGTCTCCATGGTCTAAGGACCATAAGAGATGACGTGGACCGGCGGTGGAGCCGGCGAGAGGCAGAGAAACCCTAGATGATAGTTCACATGAGGCTGGAGCGAAGGGGTTGATCATCATATTTTCGATGAACTTATTGGCTGCCCTAGTTTAACAAAAGATCACTAAAAACACACATGGTACAAATAATAAAAGAAGGAGAATAAACAATAGCTAAAATTGTTGATGAGCCTTGCTAACCTCATTAATCCTATATAACGCTCAAGTACATAGTGTGCACAACAACATCTAAAGACAAAATACCATAATGTATTTTTGAGAGTTTTCTAAATAATAAAAAATATTTGATAACCCTGTTTTGAAAGAACTAAACATATGACCAGATATCACACCATTGGATAAGCAAGAGGCGAAGAATATTTAAGGTTAGTTACACTAATGCAGATTGGGCCTAAAACGACACTCCTATCACACACCCTTTGAAAGAAATGTGTGAATTGTAATATTGCACACACTTCGTGAGAAAAATGTGTGTGATGTCACAATATCACACACACTTAAGAAATTCAATTGCGTGCGATGTCGTACAAACAGTTTCTTGCAAAAGATGTGTGTGCGATGTACACTGTGATTCTACACGGTTTTAAAAACATAAATGTGTG
Organism: Thinopyrum elongatum; assembly: GCA_011799875.1. Taxonomy (NCBI): domain Eukaryota; kingdom Viridiplantae; phylum Streptophyta; class Magnoliopsida; order Poales; family Poaceae; genus Thinopyrum; species Thinopyrum elongatum. Next base: position 32,832 of record CM022300.1, on the reverse strand, counting down.
TGATGCATTACACACGGTTATCACAAAAAAGGTGTGTGCGATGTATCCTACTGTTGTACACTGTTTTAAAAACCCAACCGTGTGTGATGCCTTGCACACGTTTTTTAGAAAATATGTGTGTGCAACGTAATCTATGATTGCACACCGTTTATGAAAAGGAACCATGTGTGATGAATTGCACATGTTGTTTGCAAACGTTATGTGTGCTATGTAGTCTGGCATCGCACACACTTTTATAAACGCACCTCTATCGCGTCTGCCTGCCCACCGAGCCCCTAGCTGGACCCCTTCGCCTACGCCCAACTCGGACTAGGCCTTCACCTCGGCAACAGCCGCTTCAACAGCCTCCTCCAGGCCACCTTCTCTTTTGGGCAATCTGCAATGTGATTATTCGCCAGGGCTATTTCTTGCCTAGTGTGAATGATCCCTCGGTCTCACCTCTTGTGGTCATGAATGGGCCAGCCCAACACTATATCACATATAGCATTTTAAGATTGTATGTATCGGTTTTAAAACCTTTCACGCAGTTGTTTTTCTTCTTTCGTTTCTATGTGTTTTTCTATCGATTTCCTTTGGTTTTGTTCTTTTTTTCCAATACATGTCTACTTTTTCTACATTCATTCTACATTCTTTCGTGTACATCTAAAACATTTCCTTATAGACACTAAATAATTTCCAACTACATGATTAAAAAAATTGAACTAGATGTTTTGAACAGTTTTTGGAATACGTTAAACATTTTTCATATACATGTTGAGACATATTTTGAATGATATGAAACATATTTTTAAACTACGTGAGCATTTGTTTACATTGTATGTAACATTCTTTTAAATGTCAAATACATTTGTGTAAATATAAACATACATTTTTAATGGTGTGCAACATTTTTTTTGAATTACACAAACATTTTGTGCGTCGTACAATGTTTTTTTAAATGTGATGTACATTTTCTTGAGGCACATAAACATTTTTTAAATGCCATGAACATTTCTTTGAAAGCCATTAACATTTTTTCAAACAACGCTAACAATTTTCACACCATATTAACATTTCCAAATTTGTGGTTTTCAATTTGTTGAGTAGTTTTGAGTCTTGGAATCTATGTATTTAGTATATTTTCAAAATTATGAACAAAAAGGAAAGACAAACTAACCTGCCGGAAGCTATTTGGGCAGGCCCAATCATAGCGATGGGAGGGTGCTCTTGAGGCGAGACGTCCCTCACTCTCACAATAGGCGATACATAGCTGCTCCCGTGATTATTGTCTTCCAGCTTTGTGGGTTGAAGCAATTTTAAAAATAGGGTCATCTTCTTCTTGGGCAGTCTGCCATGTCTCCTATGTTTGAGTTGTTTACGGGTGGGGCGCAGCAACGTGTGCCTCTATGGCCTAGTATGCTAGTAGGCTTTAACTAGTATCCTTGCATAACATGTATATCCACGATGTTATTCATAGCTCATTAATACTTCGCTCCCAAAGTTTCATGAGATGCATACCACATCCCTGATGTATCTATTAGATGTTCATCTAATCAACGACCTTTAAGATTTGGTAGCATGTAACTAAAACAGCAAACTGGTGAATGTATGATAAGGAGATAGATAATTTTTCCATCTCATTATCTTATAATTCTCCATACCATTGATCCTAATAGAGGTGGCGGTGGCCGTCGATGCATTCTTTGGAACTCAACTACAGTCATAATGGTATCCTTAGAGAAGAAAATCAATTGTCCCCTAAGTCCATGTGCTCCATCGTTCATCCTCTAAACCTCACAATTTTTAAAGTCACTAGTGTGTAAATTAGTGTTTTAGGTGTCAAATCCGATGCACAACAATTCCACCAAAAGGAAAACTTGCCACTTGCTCACGCTTGACAGTTATACATTAACCAACTACTTGTAAAATTTAAAGTTTATTGAATCTGGTACATCAATTACGTACATCAAATAGTCTTTTTTTGCTATTCGCAAGAAAGAATTTGATGTAGCAGGGGATGATGCATGGTATCCATCATAGCGGTGTCGTTCACTTCGTCGTGCAACAGCAGTAGTTAGCTTTGTTGTATGATACACAACTGCTTTCACTCTTAGCATATCCACGTGTTGAACAGTTTTGCTTGCATAAATCGATTGTGCAGCTTTTCCAAAGTAAACACGACGTGAGGATCGCCTCCTTGGTATCTACACGCAGGGGATGGGGATCACGATAACAACTTGTCAGTTAGTAACATTCAAATATGAAGGGAAAACAAGACCAAAGAAACATACCTATCATCCTTCCTTCTACATGAGAGGGAAAGAAAGTGGTAGACATTACAAGAAGAGCCACCAGGCACATAGTTTGCACGTTGTTCTTCACAAGAGCCATAAGGAAAACTATAGTAGTTAGCTAGCTTTTTTCTTTGTCCTGCTATTGTTCTTGCCAATATGTCGTAGCACCTATGCCCCATGTGCTAGTGTTTATATAACGCCAAAGGCATTGATTATTTTTCATTTCTTTGTATGTTATTAATTCTATCGCTAAATATCATGCATATCCAATTATCCATACAATACATGTGATATTTTATATGGCCCGTCATTATTTCCTTCCTCGATTGAGTATCTCACCATTTATGTGTTCTTTAATAGTTTCCTTTATCATATTCCCTTCTCTTTATTTTGTTTGATGTTTCTTAATCGTCTTTAGTGTACGGTGACTTTATTGTCATCTATCGCAGTAGCCCTTGAAACACATATAAAATGTATGATGTACTCGACAAGGTTGAATTATAACCCTGTCAAGAAATATTATAACCACATTGAAAGTTTTTTTGTTGTGATAAGGGGTGTTTTTTATTGACACGTAATGAAACATCAATGGGATATATGCACGATGAACACACATCTGACTTCTGCATGACATGCACATTACCAATATCAACACACAAATACAAAGGATAACTCCTGGAAAGAGAAAACTCCCACAAGACTAATGTATGCCTAGGCGAAGGTTAAAGAAAAAACCCCACAAGCAATCAAGCTACATCGACAATGTACAAAAACAACCATCAGCCCAACCATCTCTTGACAACACAGGCATTACAAGAAAGATACTCCCAAAGCAACACACATACACGTCACCGTTGTCGGATCCAACCATCGAAGATCAGATCTTAGGGTTTCATCCTGAAAAACATGTCCAGTGAACTCCAAGTAATGCCTACTACAAGGTAACAGTGCAAAAAACATTGTCATTGCCATGTATGATCCACTACGGTCAGACCTAGTGTTTTCACCTCAGAGCCCAAGCCTGGGTATTTAAGAAGCACCACCAAATCGAAGTCCTCTTGTGATGTCGCCTCCACTTTCTGCGATCCCAAAAACTATGTACTTTCGCGATCCTTGCATGAGAAGCCACATGAATTGATGAGCTTGTCCGCACAAGCAGGCAGTCGAGTTGCGATAAAAACCGCTCACAACAGAAAGCGTCGCGCGGCTAAAGCTCGTCGTCGCATGATGAATTGATAGTTCAAAAGCGAGCGCCTGTGCAGACGGTTTTCTTATTCCACGACTTGGAGCTCAGACGGCAGTAGGGCAACGGGGGTTCTGGGCAGATGGCGATCCATGATACTTCGCAGGGAACCGACATCTGTGGTTATGTTCTGCTACCATCGAAATTCAGCAGTAAGAAAAAAAACCACTCACAGGTTGAGCTTGCTGTGGGGCTGCTCCATGGCGTGGCGAGCACATTGTAGGTTGGCTTTAACAGCGACCCCGCTTGATGGCCGCGTGTCTTGGCCAGATCTCAGACAGCAGCAAGGCAACAAAGGTTCTAGGCAGATGGTGATCGAGGGCCATCATGCATCATGTCTCACTATCAGAGTCTCAATCCATGTCATTAGTAGCCACAAAACAATAATCCTTTTAGATAGATCTGATTTACAACGTTCCAAACTCGAATATATATCAAGTTTAATATGAGATTTCACATTTTTCTTACACCATGCATTCTGGTTTTTTTTGCACGAAATCAACTCGAGTTTCGAAATTTGAACGCACAAATTTCGATCTGGGCTGGCACTGAATCTTCCATTCCTCCGTCAAACAATCACCGTAATCGCAGAAAGCAGATTATCCATTGCCTCATTTTGATGAAAAGTGAAACTTCAAAAAATCCTGATTTTTTTGTGATAAACAATTGTTAGAGATATATTTGGGTCTTGTATTTGGTAGTCTAGGATTTGTAGTCTTTCTGCTACCTTATCTGCAGGAGAGGCTTCTTGCCCTCCAAGTCTTATACTCAATATATACTCGCCCTCGAGGCTCAATAATACATCCATCATATTCCGCCAATTTTCTCTCTCTATCCCTTCTAACATGGTATCAGTCTTATCTCGATCCTAAACCCTAGCCGCCGCCGCTTCCGCACCCGCGCGCCGCCCCCGGGGCGGTCGGCCTTCATGACCGCCGCCGGGGGCCGCGCCACCCGTACCTATGGTTCGTCCGCCGGTCGTGTTGACCGGCTGCCCTAGAGAGTCTTTTTCCGATCCTTTGATCCGGGGTTTTCTCTCTCCCGACGGTCGTTTTGATCGGTGTTTTCTTTTTTGTTTTTTGTTGATCGATTTGCGTCGTCCATCGCCATCTGTTCGTTCTCAACGAGTTGCGTTTACTCCATCAGCATCTTCATCGTCTTCGAGTGGATCGGCAGAGGGCGCTCTTGGCTTCACATGCGCCGCTGATACGGCGGCCGTCGCGCACCCTCTTGCCCTCGCCGCGTGGCCCGCGACCACTCACGCGCCTCGGCGTCGCGTGGTGGCTGCACGAGCGCCCGCGTTGGCTCAGGGATCCACATCTCGTGGCTGTGTATCATGCAGGGCGTGCATGATGGATTGATGGGTGCTCGTGCACTTTGTGTTCTACGGCTGCTCGCGTACTTGTACGCGTGTTAACCCCCCACCGTGCACAGCGCGTGTCCACGTCCGACTGCACGCTCCTGTTACGTCCAGCTACCTGACGCATGTCGTCCGGTCTGATCAACTGTACGTGCGTGTCTGCGTTGGATTCTATAAAGATCATCACCGAGTACGCGCATCTCTTCACCGATCGAGCAACGGGCTGCCGTTGCGTTCGCCTTGTCGGGCCGCAGCACCGCGGTCTCGTGGTTCTTTTCATGGCTGCACCGACCCGCGTCACCGCTGCGTCGCCCCTTGGGCCGTAGTGCTGCGACCCGCGGTCCACCATCGCCCCAAGGCCGTCCTCTTCAGACCGTCCCTTTGGCTGCACCGACCCTCGCGCCGCCGCTGCGTCGCCCCGTCGGTCCGTAGCGAGCGTGGCACACGGTCCACGCCGCCGTCCTGAGTCGTTCCCGCGGTTGCACCGACCCGGATTCCGTTGCTGCGCCGTGGCCCGCGGTCCCCGCTACCGCCCCGAGGTCTTCTCGTCGTCGCCCCGACCTGCCCGCCGCCGCTGCGTCGCCCCTTCGGGCCGTAGCGCCGTGGCCTGTGTTCCACACCGCCGTCCCTGCGCGTTGACTTCACGTGGTATGCGCCGCGCCGCCTCCCTTGGCGCGGGAACGCCACTGTCCGCTCCGGTCTTCGTCATGCTGTTGGATTCTCCTCGCCTACTTCGACCATCGCCACCGCGCTCCTAACCAAGCCGCCGCCGGCGCTCTTCTTCGGCGCCGCTGTAGCTCGCTCACCCGAGCCGCGCCGCTGGTCCACCTCCTTCGTCTTCGTCCAGCACCAGCTCGTCGCCAGCGTCGCCGTCATCTACCCCGACCACTTCGTCTACTTCGACCACCGTTGGTGACATCGGCCCCCTGCCGATTGGCGCCACAACCATCGTCGAGTCTCCTTCTCTAATGGCCCGTCCGACTCCTTGACATGGCTTACAACTCATGCAGGTCCCTCATCTATGCATGCCCGGTGTTGGAAACACCGATGTGTGCCTTCGTCCACGACGTGTCCCCGGGCCTGGCAAGTCTGGTGTGGTGCTTGGTCAACTTCGTCTTCGACCGTCTTCGCACGCCAGGTGCTGGCAACACCGACGCGTGCTTTCGTCTACGACGTGTCCCTGGGTTTGGCACACCCGGTGCGACGCCTCGTCAACACCATCCTCCTTCCGCACACCACTACCTTGACACCACTGCACCCATGACTAACTCGGCGCCTCCTTGCGCCTGTGGCTCCACGGCGACTCCCTCGACACCGGCTACCCCGACTCGACATCGACCACGGCGTTCTTCACACAGCTACCTCGACCATGGCTGCACCACCCTACGCTCTCGGCTACCTCGACATCGGCACAAAGGGCTATCATCCGCTTGAGCAACTCGTCGGCTTCCTCTACAGTCAACGCATCCGCGACGCGACACCGTCCACGATGCTCCCGCTACGACTGCGGGGGGATGTCAGCCCGTCGGCTGCTATTCTCTCCAGTCTGACCGTCCGCGACGCTCCTGTTGTCTGCGATGCTACCGCTACGACTGCGGGGGGATGTTAGAGATATATTTGGGTCTTGTATTTGGTAGTTTAGGATTTGTAATCTTTCTCCTACCTTATCTCCAGGAGAGGCTTCTTGCCCTCCAAGTCTTATACTCAATATATACTCGCCCTCGAGGCTCAATAATACATCCATCATATTCCGCCAATCTTCTCTCTCTATCCCTTCTAACAACAATGATGAGTGTTTTTGAATTTCTTTTACCTATTTTTTGAGGTTTACCCGTTCAACAAAATGCATGTGAGCTCGGGATAAATAAAACTCCGTGTCCTGTCGCAGGTTGCTCTTGTTGTGGTTTGTAAAGGGTCACATCTTACAACTGCAAGTAATAGATGTTATTACGAGGAAAAGGTATGTTTGGTTGGAAAAAAATTAAAGGAAATGCATATTGATTTATGTGGGGGCAGATGAAAACAGAACATACAGGTGTGATTTGATCTGACTGCATCCAGAATTCGCTCGAGGCTCTACTGGATTCATGAGGGTTGTAGCTAGAAAGAGGCAGCCACCTAACAGCAAGTGATCGGGGAAGGAAGCGTCGCAGTCAGGACTAGAGAGGTGTATCATCTTGCTCCTGTTTTCCCTAGACTAGAAAGGTGTATCACTTAATCTACTGCTCACTAGCCGTTTGAAACAGCTTAGCTCCAGCACAGAGCAGGTGTATGTCCACCCTTCAGACAATCCAACACCTGCCAAAAACATCCATTAGCCACAAAATAATAATCCTTTTAGGTGGATCAGGTGTGCAACTCGTCGTCTCAAACTCAAATGTCCATCAAGTTTAAAGGATTTCACATTTTATAACAACGTTTCAATTTTTATTCATGAAAACATAACCGAATTCAAATTTTGAAAACACATATTCCAAACCGGGCATTGAATCTTCTGTTCCTCCATCAAACAAACACCATAATCAGAAAGAGGGCATTGTACTTGTATCTAAACATTTTTTTTAAAGGAATATACTAATATTGCGAAGATATCAATTACACCCAGGCTCTGCACCAACAAAATGTCGCAAAGATATCCAGGATGCACACAGCCAAAGAAGAAAATAAAAAAGAAAGGAAAAACAAAGGTCCTGCCGCAGTGATCAACTCCTCTCAGCAGCAGCACACCAAGCACCACCAAATACAACTCTCGGAAAACCTAAAAAGTCTCCAAAATCAATGCCTCCAAGAAGGAAACAGTGCACAAGCCCCGTCGTTGCCTGATCCAACAAATTGCCCTGGTGAAAGTCCGAGCTCTCAAAACAACTCCTTCAACAAGGCAATTGTCAGGCACCACCAATGAAGGTCACACCTTACGTTTTCACCTTGAAAGTCATGACTCGGCATCCGAGGAGCACCACCAAAAATGAAATCCTCCAGTGTTGCAGCCCCCACTTATTACTGCTGCTTCTGAGAGTTATCAAACAACTAATACTCTGATCTCAGCTACCATGACCTTCTCCACCGTTGTTTACGCCATGAAAATCGAGAAACGGACATGTCTCATGGTGTCAACAAACAACAGAGCTTCCCACCAGCCCTCGTGGAATCTCGTAGGCTGATGTGGACGCGCACTACCGGATTCTGTCAGACCCAAATATCCTGGGCAAGATCTCCGGCAGCATTTCCAGAACAAGGATGACCAGATCGAGGACTAATCTTGTAGGACGTTGCCGTGAAGCAAAGAGAGTACGAGTACCGCCATCATAAGCATCATGGCAACAGGCCCCCACACCGCTTCGATCCAGCACACCGCCGCCTAGCAGGCCACCAACACCACCACGGTGTCCAGCAGCACAGCGGTTAGGCATGCACATGCATCTCCTGTGACGAACCTGGGCTCGGGATCCCATCCGCTTCCCCCAGGCGCCACCACAAGGATCCACTCCTGGCCGAACATCCCCGGCGGAAGGGGCGGCGCCGCCGCCACGTCCAGAGCCGCTGCTCCAAGATCCATGCGCCGCAGATCGAATGGCACCCCTAACCGAGACCGATGTCCCCGCGAAGCCGCCGGAGGGACAACGCACCACCGGGAAAAGCAGCCACAATAGAACATGCCGCCGCTCCAGATCGCCAACGAGCGATGCCCCTCCCGTTGTGCCACGGTCACGAGGCGCCATGGCCACGTCGTCCCCTTCACCGGCGGCGTGAGGGGTTTCCCGACTGCCGCCTCCGGGGACGACGAGGGGAGAGGGATGTGAGAAGGGGGGTAGCGGTTGAAGCGCTAGGGTTTCTCTCCCCCGGTCACCCCTGGAGGGAGGCGACGTGATCGAGGGACACCAAGTAAACTAATAATCTTCTCTAAACAAAGATGGTCAGACATACCATTCCGTAGATTTGAAATTCCAGCCGGACGAACAAAACTCTAATAATTGGGCCCTACAAATATATACATTCCTCTACCAAACCACCATAGTGACCATAACCTCAAATCGAGCGATATAACTGAAAAATAAACATACTCAGACTAAACCAAAAAAAAAAAAGATTCATCGGCAGCCCATTTAAGACAAACGCAACTGAATAAAAACATTTTCATGTACAAACTGCTCTAAAAACTAGATTGTTTAACAAATCAATCAAAAACATTCGAATAAGCATTATCCTACACGCTTGGCTCACCATAGTTGTGTATCCTTTCCTCATTCCAGCTTGTATTATTTTCTGATTTATTTCATGAAAGAAAAGGTTGCTCCTGGTCCTGGGCACCCATGGCTGTGTAAACACAATGCGCGTCGGTAACCAGGCACACCGATTGCCGCCTCGTGAGCTCCAGATTATCAAATTTTTCAAATTTTATGGGTTCCTTTGATTCAGAGAAATTTCATAAGGATCCTCTTCAGGAAAAGATCATAAGCATTGGCCCCGTACCTCTTTGTACAATTCCATTGCTTTTCATGATGCACCGGACACTCTTTGATCCAATTTTCTGTCGTTCTCGTACTTTAAAAATCCCGTGAATCAGAGAGGCCCCAAGCTTTCAACACGACTTAAGAGAGAACCTACCATAGGCCTGATGATCAGCGTGGCACATCGTATCCCTCTGGCCCACAAGGACCGAGTCTCATATTTGACATGCTTCACATAAAAGCAGATTTTTTGCTGCCATAGCAGACACCATATCCTTCGTTCGACAACGAGGGGCCGGTCACGACTTTCATCGGCCTCAACGGTCCATTGCAATGTTTAGCATGCCTGTCAGACACATTGTTTAGTCAGTCACTATCTCTCACCCTGTACCCATCAGGCAACGAATCTTAAATTTGTTTTGTCCAGCAATCAAATCGGATCAGATTATTATTTTGAAAACCTCCTCTGTATTTAATTTCATATTGTCATTTTCATACAGAACTCATGTCTCATAGTCGTTTATCTAGGAAACTCTAGGCGCACCGTGAAGGACTATAGTAGTCACAAGGTACTCGCCGTCAAAAGGTATTGTGAACCCGTTTTGTGTGTTTCTATTCGATAAAGGATCGGAGCATTTATTTAGCATGTTTTAATGCGTGTCCATTTTGTATTGTAGAAAAAAAAAGATATAGTAGTAATTTAGGGACATTTTGGCACCGGGGAGCATATGCTCCTGGTCTTTAAAATGTGTTTTAAACGTATTTTAAAATATCACACAATTCTGAAAAAAATATTTTAAACGTACATCTCAACATTCTACGTGCTCACAAAGTTGTTTCACAAAAACCTACAACTTTTGTGCCGCGTGTGAAAAAGGAAAATTTTGGTGTTAAGAATGGTTTTCATGAGACACTTTTTTTGTCTTTTTTACACAAGCCACAAAAAATGTTGGTTTTCTGCAAGATTACACTCATTGATTGTTCAAGGTAAATCCTCCCTCCATTCCTAAATGTAAGTCTTTTTAGAGATTCCAGTGCGGACTACATACGGAGCAAATTGAGTGAATCTACAGTCTAAATATCTCTATATACATCCGTATGGAGCAAGGAGGAATTTGGCTCTGTCAAAAATAGCTAAAGACTATGCGTGAAAGGTTTGAAGAGTGAGAACTAATTCCTGTGGAAGGGCCCTCCGGCTGAGGAGAAGAGATTAGTCAGGAGGATTTCATAGTTGCTGGCAAGGAGAATTCTTGGCTTTGTCCACTACACCAGGGACGTCAATAGGAGGCACTTTAAAATGCCTCAGAAAGTGCATATAATGCCAGCCTAGAGAATAGAAGGCATTTTTAAAATATGCTAGAGATGGTCACCTAGGAAAAGGTCTTTGAAGTCACTTTTCCAGAACGCCTCAAAAGGTCAACACAGGGGCATTTTTAAAATGCCAGCAAGCTCAATGTGAGGCATTTTTTCAGAATGCCTCAAAAGAAACAGAGATATTTTTCAAAACGCCAGCAAGCTCAATTTGAGGCATCTTTAGGAATGCCTCCAAAGACTATTTGTAGCATTTCTCATACTGGCTCTAAAATTTTTGTGTGAACTCATACTGCCTTCAAAACATTTTTGTGGCATTTCTAAAGAATGCCTCTAAACCATTATGTGGCGTCTTTTGTATTGCCTCCAAAATGTTTCCGTGGCACATAAGAATGCCACAAACTTTACACATGCATAATAAGAATATGATAAAACCATTATTACAGCAAGCACAATAATTTGCATCTAGCTCTGTACAAACACACATACAACAGTAAAAAAAATATTGAGAGGCTTGCATCGGCTAGAAGTATCATCGTGCACGTGAATAATGTAAAGCATCACCATCAGAACATCTTCACAAATTCAGAAATGATATCAAAGTATCAATCAAAAACACACAGGTATACTACCTAATGTTGTGACAACAATATGAAGAAGTTTCCCAGCTTGATGCAATCAATCATAGACGGACACACACAAGAGCAAGCCAATCAGCGGTGTGTCACCTTCAACTTCAACCTTCAGCGGTGTACCAGCATTTCTAGGCTTCTACAAGAGCGAAGAATGTTCTCAGCACTGTAACTGGGTTACAGAGACATGCATGCAAGAAAAAAGGTCCAAGAAAGATCCTATTCAGTGAATCTTCACCAGGCATATCAAATGGTCAGCGTGGCACTTTGTATCCCTCTGGCCCACAAGGACCGAGTCTCATATTTCACATGCTTCACATAAAAGCAGATTATTTGTTGCCATAGCAGACACCATATCCTTCGTTCGACAACGAGGCGCCGGTCACAAATTTCATCGGCCTCAACGGTCCATTGGCCCCTTGCAATGTTTGGCATGCCTGTCAGACACATTGTTCGGTCAGTCACTATCTCTCACCCTGTATCCATCAGGCACCGAATCTTAAATTTGTTTTGTCCAGCAATCAAATCGGATCAGATTATTATTTTGAAAAAACTCCTCTATATTTAATTTCATATAGTCATTTTCGTACAGAACTCTTGGTCGTTTATCTAGGAATCTCTAGGCGCACCGTGAAGGACTATAGTAGTCACAAGGTACTCGCCGTCAAAAGGTATTGTGAACCCGTTTTGTGTGTTTCTATTCGATAAAGGATCGGTGCATTTATTTAGCATGTTTTAATGTGTGTCCATTTTGTATTGTAGGAAAAAAAGATATAGTACTCCCTCCGTCCCATAATATAAGAACGTTTTTTGCACTATGGGACAGAGGGAGTAGTAATTTAGGGACATTTTGGCACCTGAGAGCATATGCTCCTGGTCTTTAAAATGTGTTTTAAACGTATTTTAAAATGTCACAAAATTCTGATAAAATATTTTAAACGTACATCTCAACATTGTACGTGCTCACAAAGTTGTTTCACAAAAACCTACAACTTTTGTTCCGCTTGTGAAAAAGGCAATTTTTGGTGTTAAGAATGGTTTTTCATGAGACACTTTTTTTTTCTTTTTTTACATAAGCCACAAAAAATGTTGGTTTTGTGTAAGATCACACTCATTGATTGTTCAAGGTAAATCCTCCCTCCGTTCCTAAATGTAAGTCTTTTTAAATATTCCAATATGGACTATATATTGAGCAAAATGAGTGAATCTACACTCTAAATATGTCTATATACATCCGTATGGAGCAAGAAGGAATTTGGCTCTGTCAAAAATAGCTAAAGACTATGCGTGCAAGGTTATAAAGAGTGAGGACTAATTCCCTGTGGAAGGGCCCTTCGGCTGAGGAGAAGAGATTAGTCAGGAGGATTTCATAGTTGCTGGCAGAATTCTTGGCTTGCGTTCATTTACTGCACTAAGAGCAACTCCAACGCGCCAATCCAAACGGACGGCGCTTTTGTCCGCTTTTTGTCCGTTTGGATCGGCCATCCGCCCGGCGTCCGTCCTGTTTGAAATTTGGGTCGGTAGTATGACCAACGCGCCGACTCATATGTGCCGGCGTGGCCGGCTGGCCGCCCTTTTTCAACAAATAGCACAAATTTTGCATTATTTCACACACAACTTTTACATCATTTCACAAGCAAACATATAGTCCACAACCAAATAAATAGTATAGTTTCAACCAAATAAAATAGCATAGTTTTACAAGCCGAATAAAAGTAAAAATGTCTCACATAGTTTTGCAAGCCGAATAAAAAAGATACATCTATTAATTGGTTGCCAACATGAGCCCACATATGCTCAACCAAATCATTTTGCAGTTGCATGTGAGTTTCCCAATCACGCATGTCATGATGAAATTGGGTGAACTGTTCAAACGTTGTCGCTCCTCCATGCCCAGGCACAACATTCTCACCCTGAAACTGAAACCCTTGATCGTAGAGACGTTCCGGACGCTCATCTTCTACGATCATATTGTGCATGATCACACAAGCAGTCATCACCTCCCACAGTTTTCTGCATGCTTCAAGTATTAGCAGGTTACCGAACGATGCCCCATCGAGATTGCAAAACACCAAAGGCACGCTCGACGTCCTTCCTAGCACTCTCTTGCTTTTGCACTACTAGGGAAAAGCCTAGCAGTAGCGCGGGTCTAAGGGCTATTAGTAGCGCGGGGCACCGCGCTATTGATACGTCGCTACTGCTAACATTTGGCAGTAGCGCGTTTCTGCCCGCGCTACTGCTGTAGCTACTTAGCAGTAGCGTTGTCCATACCAGCGCTACTGCTAAGTGGCTTAACAGTAGCGTTTTCCTGTTCAGCGCTAAAGAGCGCTACTACTATATTTTCACATATCTTTTTTTTGCTACGTATTTGCGATGCTTTTGTACAGATTTTATACAGTATTCTAATCATATCATAAACTGGCAATATGCTCATCATATCATACACATAATAGTCTCATCATATCATCCAACACAAATCATGTCGTCACATCATAATCACGATATAGCTATACAAGTTACATGACATGTCTCATCATACATAATGTAGTACTTCTTGAGGCACCGGTTCGTATCCCTCTCTCGCACCAGCGTGAACCTAAACTAACTACTTTCCGCTTCGGCTCTGCTATCGAACCCTCTCTGGCTGTCGCTCAGAAACCGGTACACCTGGGCCTGACACTCCGGCCACTCGTCGTATACTCCTGGCGTAGCACTTCTTCGCCATCGATGATCTATGTACCCGCATCGTCATATGAGTCGATAATATGCAACATATATAGTTGAGGAACAGAAAAAGACAGACTTGGCAAAAATAGAAGCAACATATCATAAGCATAATTAACAAAGTTCATCGTACCCAAAATGCCCTAACTTGAGTGATCTTCGCTAGTTGAGGAGGACGGTTTAATTACATCACAAATAAAGTTTCGTCGTGCATAACTCAAAGTTTCGTCATAGAGAAAGTATGGACTAAACGGACACTTCGTCATATATCATCAATCACTCCAACATGTCGTTCCATCCATCGAAGTCAGGGAGATAGTCCCCGAGCGCAGTGAAAGGCTACAGGTCGAGACGCTGAGTCGATACGCGTGTTCGGACGTCTTCCCGCGACATTTGCCCTTCTTCGTAGAACATCCCTGTTTTTTTGACGACCTCCTTCATGATTATTTGGGCAAGTTCACGCTGGATGTGATAGAACTCAGCTCGAAGTCGATGACCCGGGATATCTCCTAGGTTCTTTGCCCATTGCAGAATATGGGCATCGCCGGATCTAGATGACATGCGAAGGTTCTGCTGATCCCGTCTGTACTCCAGCATGTGGTGGCGGACATAGAATCCATCACTGAGAGTACCACTCGGTTGCTGGATGCAGCATAAGTCGGTCTTATGACCGAAGGCGGGCGCGCGGTTCCTTGTCTTCTTGAGCATGATCTCTCCACCCCGTAAGCCGTAGCTAAAGATAGCACTGTCGAGAACAGACTTGATGTGGCTGTAATCCTTTTTCTTCATGTTCTTCGACGAGTCCAAGTAAAGAGCGTGGGAGAATCGGGGGTAAAGGATGATGAGGACGGCGCGCCCGTCGCTGCGCAAAATAAGTACACCTCAAATTAGCCTCCACGCGTGCAAATGAATGATTGAAATCGAAGGAAGGATATCCGCGCGGATGACTTACATGGGATGATAAGGCACGAGAATCGTCTCCTTGTCCTTATTGCCGACCATGAAATCGGTGATGTAGTTACTCGCGTATTCAAGGTGCTTTGGGAAGACTGCCAAGAAGCCCTCGTGCATGAAGTACGGGTCAGCGACACAGATATAAGGTATCTGCTCAATCCTGATGATGTAGTTCATGTACAAGGCAAAAAGGCGGACAAACGTAAAATCCATCTTTTTCAAGTGAAACATGTCGAACATGTAATCGAATCGAAGGAAGAACTTCTCCACGGGGAATGTGTCGACGTACAACCTTTGTTGCGGCACGTTAACCACGTAGAGCGGGTATCCTGGATTTTTTGAGGCGATCAGGCTTTTCTCTCTCCGCAGCACATCGTCATGAAGTCTCCTTAGATCGCCGTATATGGCCTCCACCGCTGTCTTAGGTAGGATCGGATTACCGGGGATATGACATTCTGCCGCATCAGGGATAGGTATACGGTCTTGAACCCGAGGCTGTTGAGGCGGCTGGATCATAGAAGCAGCTTTGTTGCCTTTCCTCGGTCTCTTCCTATGCTTCTTCGCTACTGGAAGTGAGCCTATAATACGTTCATCCTCCGGCAATTCAGGCACCGACTCATCAGTCATCACGCTCAAACCCTGAGTACTCATACTGCTGAGCCATCAATCCTCCGTCGTCAGAGGCGCCGGTATTGAGATATTGTAGAGGGTCATCATCATCCTCGTCGATGGCATCATGCATTGCTTCTTCGACGGCGGCGACGTCATCAGCCACTAATGGAGCCTCTTCCTCACCCGGCACGACAGGCGATGCTAATTGGGTAGGTGGGGTGTTGGTGTTCATACCTTGCTGAGGCTGCTTGGTCGTGGGTGTGCCCCCGGCCGCCTCCAGACGAAGCAGACTCTTCGGTCACAACAGGACCCAACGTTTGCAATCGCCAAGCCGCTGCGGGGTCACGTCGTCATCTCCCCCTATTGCTACCAGAGGAGCCAAATTCTCGTGGCCCGGTTCGACACTGGCCACGGAAACCTTGAAGACGTAAGGGGGGATTGGCTGGCTGTGGAACAATTGTTCCTTCGGCTTCACTATCGTCGCCTTTCCCACGTCCACCTTCTGGCCGTCGATGGTGTACAGTATGGTGCACGGGGTTACGTCGGCCTGCAAAGACATGTCTGTGACGTGAGACATCTAAAAGGCAACGGAAACGGGATATTATACATATATTAAAGAGGGCCGGTGTGGCAGGTACCGTGAGGGCGTCGAGCTCAGCCAAAGATTAAGCCCTGCCGAGCACGCCAGAGACGGAGGACGGGCTGCTAGTGGGTGCGGGAGCAGGTGTGCTAAACGAGCTGCTCCCGAAGAAGTTGGAAAGGGGAAAGTCCGCTGCCTCTTTATCTGGATTTTGCTTGGTCCAACTGACGATAGCCGGAACCAAAACACTATACGAAGCTGCCATCTCCTCTTTTGCGGCAGCTACCGCTGCTTTGACTGTCTCAGTTGATTTCTTATCAACCGCAATCTCAATCTTCTTGTCGATGTTTTCTTCATTTAACCTTCATCTTTCCTTTCTATCCTCTGTGGTCTCACGGTAGTACTTCTTCCACGTGGCGCCATCTCCGACGCCGTGCACGCGTCCATACGACGGCCGAGTGTCGATTGGGAGTCCTTTCAATATGTTCAAGGCCCAGTTGAATAGGGTGTCCCACTTGGGCCTCGCCAATGCCTCAGACGGCGAGTCTCTTTCGGTCGCAATCATGTGCTGCTCTTTCTGCAAAAGGAACATGGATTGTTTACAAATGTGACTAAATGTGCAGTCGAATTGATCAGAAGCTAAAATTTGGGGGTAAATTAATAATTACCAACAGTCTCATGAACTCCTTCATGATTGTGTCCGTATCGAAAACCTTGTTGACTGGGTCCCAACGGTACCGGGCCCTGATGACGTCACGCTCCTGCGGGATGGTGAACTCTGCCAAGGGGTCTGGGATCCCGCGTTCCGCGTCCTCCTTGGCCCATATGGGCCTCTTCCCCGCGTAACCACAGCTTCCGAGGTGGTGGCACCCCATGTTCATCTCTTGGTGCCCTTCATGTACTACGACTTTTCTTTGCCATCTTCGGCAACGCAAGCCTTCTTGAATATTTTGAACTGCTCTTCCGTAATTGTCGGATTATCCTTTACAATCTTGGAGTAGGGTTCTTTTTTGGCGATGATCCGATGTTTCACCCTTACATTCCAGAAGGACAACGCGCCGCTAAACTTGCCCATGGCGCGTTTGTTTATCTTCTTCATTGCCGGGTCTTGCCACGGTTGAGTATATTTGATTTCATCCCGTCCCGGGAACAAGAATACCTGGTGCAACTTAGTTCGGAGGGAGTGCTCCATATCTGGTATCTTCTTTAGTTTCTGTTATATTATCATTCTTGGATGTTTTCCAATCATTTTATAGTCATTTTATATCATTTTTTGGTACTAACCTATTGACATAGTGCCCAGTGCCAGTTGTTGTTTTCTGCATGTTTTTTACATCGCAGGAAATCAATACCAAACGGAGTCCAAATGCAGCGAAACTTTTTGTGGATTTTTTTTGGACCAGAAGACATCTAGTGGGTCGGAGAAGCACCTGGGGGGTGCTCCGAGGGGAGCACAACCCACCAGGGCGCGCCTGGAGGCCCAGGCGCGCCCAGGTGGGTTGTGCCCACCTCGGCCGCCTCCCGCACCGCCTCTTTGCTCTATAAATACCCCAATATTCCAGAAACCCTGGGGGAGTCGATGAAAATCAATTCCGGTCACCGCAAGTTCCAGAAACACCAGATCCAATCTAGACACCATCTCGGAGGGGTTCATCATATCCATTGGTGCCTCTCCGATGATGCGTGAGTAGTTCTTTGTAGACCTACGGGTCCGTAGTTAGTAGCTAGATGGCTTTCTCTCTCTCGTTTGATTCTCAATACAATGGTCTCTTGGAGATCCATATGATGTAACTCTTTTTGTGGTGTGTTTGTTGGGATCCGATGAACTTTGAGTTTATGATCAGATCTATGTTTTTATCCATGAAAGTTATTTGAGTCTTCTTTGATCTCTTATATGCATGATTGCTTATAGCCTCGTATTTCTTCTCCGATATTTGGGTTTTGTTTGGCCAACTTGATCTATTTTTCTTGCAATGGGAAGAGGTGCTTTGTGATGGGTTCGATCTTACGGTGCTTGATCCCAGTGACAGAAAGGGAAACGACACGTATGTATCATTGCTATTAAGGATAACAAGATGGGGTCTATTTCTACATAAATAGATCTTGTCTACATCATGTCATCGTTCTTATTGCATTGCTACGTTTTTCCATGAACTTAATACACTAGATGCATGCTGGATAGCGGTTGATGTGTGGAGTAATAGTAGTAGATGTAGGAAGGAGTCGGTCTACTAATCTTGGACGTGATGCCTATATAATGATCATTGCCTGGATATCGTCATGAGTATTTGAAGTTCTATCAATTGCCCAAAATTAATTGTTTTCCCACCGTTTGCTATTTTTCTCGAGAGAAGCCACTAGTGAAACCTACGGCCCCCGGGTCTCTTCTTTAATATATTTGACTTCAAGATCTATTTTGCTATTCGCTCTTTTATTTATTTGCAACTTTTATTTTCATATCTATATTTCCAAAAACCCAAAAATACCTTGCTGCACTTTATTTTATTTTGCATTTATTCGAGATCTATTTATCCAATCTATTACAACTTTTTCCCGTCCACTAGCCATCTCTCGCGCCGTTGCCCGAAAGGGATTGACAACCCCTTTAATACGTCGGGTTGCGAGTATTTATTATTTGTGTGCAGGTACCGTTCACGTAGTGTTGCGTGGTTCTCCTACTGGTTCGATAACCTTGGTCTCATCACTGAGGGAAATACCTATCGTCGCTGTGCTGCATCATCCCTTCCTCTTTGGGGAAATACCGACGTAGTTCCAGCAGACATCAAAAGGAATTTCTTGCGCCGTTGCCGGGGAGACATCATCAACATCTACCAGGTTCCTAATCACAAATCTCATCTCCTCGCAATTTACATTATTTGCCATTTGCCTCTCGTTTTCCTCTCCCCCACTTCACAAAAATTTGCCGTTTTATTCGCCCTCTTTTTCTTTCGCCGTTTTCTCGTCAGATCTATCTTTTTGCTTGCAATCATGAGTGATTTTGGTATGGCAGAAACAGATGATGGCCTAACTCCTAAAATGGAGCGTACAGGTAATCTCGATGCCAAAACTTTTGTTTTGGGGCAGGGGAATGTTATGGGAAAAGAACATATCCAAGAATTTTTCAATTGTGTTGGAAATTTGAGTCTTGATGATGCTCCTATACTTAAAAGGACTAAATCTTATGCGGAAGCTATTTCTGCGCTAGTTCTGAAACTTGAAAATAGATTTATCCGTACTCATCCTACCTTGCAAAGATTGTTTTATGAGTTACCCGTTATAAAGAATCCTAAAGCTAAAAATTTGGCCACTCTTGTTCTTATGAATGAATTTGACTACATGATACGGGAAGCTAGGGAAATCTTTGATTTTTATGGTATGAATCGTGAAAAACCTGTGATAGATGAAGTTCTCTATAATAGTGATTATGCTTTATGACATTTACCTGGGGATAATCTAATCTTTGATGAGAATCTTAAAAAGCAAGTACCTGTTTTAGATATTACCCAACAAGTTTTTAATGATTTTAATAAACCTTATTCTTGGATCACTGCTGGAAATCAAAAGGGATATGATGATAAGCAACTTGATTGTGCTAAAGTTTCCATGGATAATGTGTTTTATGTTGTTTTTGCAAAGCCTCCTGAGAAAAACACCTCCAAGGAAAACAAGAACAAAGTTGACAATACGTAGATCTTTTGCGTTATGCCACTAGTAGAAAACAGGGCTTTGGTCCAGGCCGGCTAAGCCCATTAATCCTGGTTCACTCATGAACCGGGACCAAAGGGGGCATCAGTCCCGGTTCGTGAGGCCAGGGGATCTGCCGAGCCTCGTGGTGCATTGGTCCCGGTTCGTCTGGACCCTTTGGTCCCGGTTCCAGACAAGAACCGGGACCAATGGGCCTCGCTCCTGGCCCACAACCATTGGTCCCGGTTCGTGGCTGGAACCGGGACCAAAGGGGGTCCTTTAGTCCCGGTTCCAGCCACGAACCGGGACCAATGAGATGCCTATATATACCCCCTTGCCCGCGAGCAGAGCAGTGGAGTGCTCTATTTTTTTGGCCGGCCGTGAGAGAGCTTTGTGGTGCTCTAGCTCACCTCCTATGCACATGAGGTGTTCGATGAAATGCCCGAGCCACACTTAAGCTTTCTCCCCTTGAAGCTCCTTGTCCAAGCTCCATTTTCCTCAAGATTTGTCTAGGTTTGGCGGTCCGTCCTGTCCCGTCCCCCTCCTCACCACCGTCGATCGCCCATGCCGATCTCGTCGCCGGCACCACCGTGGTGAGCCTCTTGGTCTTATCTTCTTTGTAAAAGAAAAAAGTTCTTAATTGTATGATTTAGATAGATACATGTGTAATTTTCTTACTTTTATTATTGTTTGTTATTATATAGTGCGATGGTTTTGGTATCCGCCTCCGTCGGCCCTCGTCCTGTCTATGATTCGGATGTGGTATATATTATCTTTTATAACTATTTGGTTCATTTAGTGTTTATGACAATTATGCCGACCAAAGTGACATATATTTTTTTATCTAGGAGGTATGTGAACCGGAAATTCCAATCGACCCTATTGTCGAGAGGTTAAATTTAGTTGAAGAAGAAAACAATTACTTGAAGAAAAAATTGAAAAAAATTGAGGAGGAGAAGATGATATTGGAGTTACATGTTGCAGATGTCGTCGATGATCACAAGATCAAGATGGATGCAATGCGCTTGAAGATTAGAAAGATTAGAAAATATGCCATTCATACCGAGGCTTGGTATCATTATGCCGTTGGATCAATTGTTACCTTAGTTGCAATTATGATCGCATTTGTTATTGCATTGAAATGTTTTAGATAGTTTCAATGTATGGTTTAATTAGATGCTTTGGAGAGATATATGTTGTTCAATGAGAACTATGTATGTACTTTGGTTATAATGTGATGATGAACTTCTATTAATTAATTTGGTCACTTCTGTATTCATAATGTTCTGTAATGGTTTTTGACATACTTAATTATATATAATGCACGCAGATGAACCGGCAATGGATGTACGGTGACAGACACACCTCCGAGTACATTAAGGGCGTGCATAATTTTCTCCAAGTGGCTGAGGCAAACAAGCAGAATGGTTTTATGTGTTCGCCATGCCCTATATGTGGGAATACGAAGTCTTACTCTGATTGGAAAACCCTTCACACCCACCTGCTTTATAAGGGTTTCATGCCACACTATAATGTTTGGACCAAGCACGGAGAAAGAGGGGTTATGATGGAAGACAACTATGTGCCCCCTGAATACGGTGATTCTGCAACGGGGGAAGCTGAAGATCAAGAGGAACCAGACGATGTGCCCGATGATGATCTTCGCCGGGTCATTGTTGATGCAAAGAGACAGTGCGAAAGTGAAAAGGAGAAGCTGAAGTTCGATCGCATGTTAGAGGATCACAAAAAAGGGTTGTACCCAATTGCGAAGATGGCAACACAAAGCTCGGTACCACACTGGAATTGCTGCAGTGGAAGGCAGAGTATGGTGTACCTGACAAAGGATTTGAGAAGCTACTGAAAATATTGAAGAAGAAGCTTCCAAAGGATAACGAATTGCCCGACAGTACATATGCATCAAAGAAGGTTGTATGCTCTCTAGGATTGGAGGTGCAGAAGATACATGCATGCCCTAATGACTGCATCCTCTAACGTGGTGCGTACGAGGATTTGAACGCATGCCCGGTATGCGGTGCATTGTGGTATAAGATCAGACGAGATGACCCTGGTGATGTTGACGGTGAGCGCCCCAGGAAGAGGGTTCCTCCCAAGGTGATGTGGTATGCTCCTATAATACCACGGTTGAAACGTCTGTTCGGAAACAAAGAGCATGCCAAGTTGATGCGATGGCATAGAGAGGACCGTAAGAAAGACGGGAAGTTGAGAGCACCCGCTGACGGGTCGCAGTGGAGAAAAATGGAGGGAAAGAACTGGGATTACTTTGCTGGTGATGCAAGGAATGTATGGTTTGGTTTAAGCGCGGATGGCATTAATCCTTTTGGGGAGCAGAGCAGCAATCACAGCAGCTGGCCCGTGACTCTATGTATCTATAACCTTCCTCCTTGGCAGTGCATGAAGCGGAAGTTCATTATGATGCCAGTTCTCATCCAAGGCCCTAAGCAACCCGGCAACGACATTGATGTGTACCTAAGGCCATTGGTTGAAGAACTTTTACAGCTGTGGAACGGAAACGGTGTACGTGTGTGGGATGAGCACAAACAGCAGGAATTTGACCTGCATGCGTTGCGGTTTGTAACCATGAATGATTGGCCTGCTCTCAGTAACCTTTCAGGACAGACAAACAAGGGATACCATGCATGGACGCACTGTTTAGATGACATCGAAAGTATATACCTGGACAAATGTAGGAAGAATGTGTACCTAGGGCATCGTCGATTTCTTCCGACCAACCATCAATGTCGAAAGAAAGGCAAGCATTTCAAAGGCGAGGCAGATCACCGGAAGAAGCCCGCCATCCGTACCAGTGATCACATACTTGCTATGGTCAATGATTTACAAGTAATATTTGGAAAGGGTCCCGGCGGACTATCTGTTCCGAATGACGCTGAGGGACGCGCACCCATGTGGAAGAAGAAATCTATATTTTGGGACCTACCCTACTGGAAAGACCTAGAGGTCCGCTCTTCAATCGACGTGATGCATGTGACGAAGAATCTTTGCGTGAACCTGCTAGGCTTCTTGGGCGTGTATGGGAAGACAAAAGATACACCGGAGGCACGGGAGGACCAGCAACGTGTGCACGAAAAAGACGGCATGCCTCCAAAGCAGTATGAAGGTCCTGCCAGCTACGCTCTTACCAAAGAAGAGAAGGAAATCTTCTTTGAATGCCTGCTCAGTATGAAGGTCCCGTCTGGCTTCTCGTCGAATATAAAGGGAATAATAAATATGCCAGAGAAAAAGTTCCAGAACCTAAAGTCTCATGACTACCACGTGATTATGATGCAACTGCTTCCGGTTGCATTGAAGGGGCTTCTACCGGAAAACGTTCGATTAGCCATTGTGAAGCTATGTGCATTCCTCAATGCAATCTCTCAGAAGGTGATCGCTCCAGAAATCCTACCAAGGTTAAGGAGTGATGTGGCGCAATGTCTTGTCAGTTTCAAGTTGGTGTTCCCACCATCCTTCTTCAATATCATGACGCACGTCCTAGTTCATCTAGTCGACGAGATTGTCGTTCTGGGCCCTGTATTTCTACACAATATGTTCCCCTTTGAGAGGTTCATGGGAGTCCTAAAGAAATATGTCCGTAACCGCGCTACGCCAGCAGGAAGCATCTCCATGGGCCATCAAACAGAGGATGTCATTGGGTTTTGTGTTCACTTCATTCCTGACCTTAAGAAGATTTGTCTCCCTCAATCGCGGTATGAGGGGAGACTGACTGGAAAAGGCATGCTAGGAGGGGACTCAATAATATGTAGGGACGGGCATTCTTGGTCTCAAGCACACTAAACAGTTCTACAGAACTCTACCTTGGTGACCTTGTATGTCGATGAACACAAAGAACATTCTGCGCTCCAAACACCCGGAGCAGTGTGACGACTGGATTACATGTGAACACATCAGGACTTTTGGCAGTTGGTTGCAAACACATCTCAGGGGTGACAACACTATTTCTGATGAGCTGTACTCGTTGGCCAGGGGACCATCTTTGACTGTATTGACTTACAAAGGGTACGAGAAAAATGGGAATACATTTTACACGATCGCACAAGATCAAAAGAGCACCGACCAAAACAGCGGCGTCCGCTTTGATGCAGCAACCAAGAGGGGAAAGGACACATATTATGGTTACATAGTGGACATATGGGAACTTGACTATAGACATGATTTTAAGGTCCCTTTGTTCCAGTGCAAATGGGTCAATCTGTCAGGAGGCGAGGTACATGTAGACCCACAGTATGGAATGACAACAGTGGATCTGAACAATCTTGGGTACACAGACGAACCATTCGTCCTAGCCAATGAAGTGGCGCAGGTTTTCTATGTGAAGGACATGTCTACCAAACCGAGAAAAAGAAAAGATAAGGAAGCGAATACATCAGACGATGAGCCAAAGCGCCACATAGTTCTTTCAGGAAAAAGAGACATCGTGGGATTGGAGGGCAAGACAGACATGTCTGAAGATTATGAAAAGTTTCATGAAATTCCTCCCTTCAAAGTCAAGGCTGACCCAAGCACCCTGTTAAACGATGAAGATTATCCATGGTTACGGCACAATAAGCAAAGGACACAAGCGAAGAAAAAGTGAAGAATTTCTCTCCACAACTATTATGATGATGCCTTTGATCTAGAGTATCACTAAAGTTACATGTGTAGAAATGAAATGCCTTTTGTAACAGATGAGTTTCCGTATGAAACCCTGATACTTCGAAAGTGATTGTCCGTTTTGTACACGAAGTACATCCAATTTTTGCCGTAACCCTCTCAACTTTTTAGCACATGCTATGTGGGTGAAATGATGATACCATGCCAACTTTCAACCTTTTCACAGTTCATTTGTAGTGTTTTTCAATTTCAGGGTCATTTAGCTTTAAAAAAATCAGTAAATGCATGAAAAATACCAAATGAATTCAGAAAGGGTTCAAAATTGATGATGTGGCTATGAATGGTTCATTTTGAACACACAAAAAGTCTGGAGTTCAAATAATTTAAAAAAAAATAAAATCCCTTTGTAACAGATGAGTTTTCGTCCGAAACCATGATACTTCGAAAGAGATTGTCCATTTTGTACACGAAGTGCATCCAGTTTTTGCCGTAACCCTCTCAACTTTTTAGCACATGCTATGTGGGTGAAATGATGATACCATGCCAACTTTCAACCTTTTCAGAGTTCATTTGTAGTGCTTTTCAATTTCAGGGTCACTTAGCTTAAAAAAATCAGTAAATTCATGAAAAATACCAAATGAAGTCAGAAAGGGTTCAAAATTGATGATGTGGCTATGAATGGTTTATTTTGAACACACAAAAAGTCTGGAGTTCAAATAAGTTCAAAAAAATAAAATCCCTTTGTAACAGATGAATTTTCGTCCGAAACCCTGATACTTCGAAAGAGATTGTCCATTTTGTACACGAAGTGCATCCAGTTTTTGCCGTAACCCTCTCAACCTTTTAGCACATGCTATGTGGGTGAAATGATGATACCATGCCAACTTTCAACCTTTTCAGAGTTTATTTGTAGAGCTTTTCAATTTCAGGGTCATTTAGCTCAAAGAATGAACTAATAGCAAAGAGAATGAACTAGAAAACTTTTATGAAACTCTAATAGAAAAAAGAATGAACTAAAAATAATCAATTAAAATATTCTGTTATGATCAACTAAAACAAAACTATAATACTCTTCAATAGCAAAAAGAATCAATTAAAATATTCTGTTATGATCAACTAAAACAAAACTATAATACTCTTCAATAGCAAAAAGAATCAACTAAAAAGCTTTTATAGCAACTTAAATTATCAAAGTATTTTTGTTCAAAACAGTAATAGCAAAAAGAATTATCATAAAGAATTTTTTTGTTAGAAACTTTAATATTAAAAAGAATTTTCATAAAGAATTTTTTTGATAGAAACTAAAATAGCAAAATTTGTTTTTGAATATAATGATAAAACACGGTAATATTAAATAGCAGGAAAAAGAATCACTCAAAAATATATTTTTATAGTGAAGTTATTCACAAACTAGTGATTCACACTAATTTCAAAGAATTCAAATTTAAACTATTCAAATTTGAAAACTAATGGCACTAACAGAATGATTATAATTTTTCTGACCTAAAAGCAAAAAGAATTAAAAAAATAAAGCAAAAAACAAAAAAAAATAATGCAAAAAACAAAACAAAAATACTGGAAAAAAAAAGACGCCCACTGGGCCACACGGCCTGCATACGACTAGAAAACCATCTGTACATGGGCCAGGATGCAGGCCCGCAGGCCCAATAGGCCCAACATGGCAGTGAAAAGGGTAGGCAAGTAATGCCTGCATATTAGAGAGGAGCTCAGCACCTCTGCCGCAACGTAGCTTATAAACAGGTGCTGAGCTCTCTCAGCTAGCGAGGTGGGACTAAACTCCCACCACACCACCGCTGTGCCACCCTTTCGTCCCGGTTGGTGGCACCAACCGGGACCAATGCCAACCTTTGGTCCCGGTTCGTGGCAACAACCAGGACGAATGCCCCCCTTTGGTCCCGGTTCGTGCCACCAACCGGGACCAAAGGTCTTTGCTTCCAGCCCTTTGGGCTACTGAAAAGAGACCTTTGGTCCTGGTTGGTGGCACGAACCAGGACAAAGGGGGGCATTCGTCCCGGTTGTTGCCACGAACCGGGACCAATGCTGTGTCTATATAAGTACCACTTGTGAAAATTTTCATTCTCACCTCGCAGTTACCCCCGACGACGCCGACGACATCGATGCCGCCAGGCTGCCCCGACGCTGTCCGCCGCCCCTGCCGTCGCCTGTGCCTTGTCGTCGCCGTCGCCATCGCCGACGTCGTCCCCGAGCCGCGCGCCCTGCCCCCGCCCCTGCCCCCGCCCCACCGCCCCGGCCCGCCCCTGCCCCGCCACCCCCTACCGTCCCCCCTCCCTCTCCTCCCCCCCGTCCCCTGCGCCCTCGCCGCCGCCTCCTCCTCTACCCCGCCCCCCCCGTCTCTCTGTATGATGAATTTTATGCGATTTTTTTATGTGATGATTTTTTGTTCATATATATAATATATATATATGTATGTATGAATGTGGCTATGTATGTATGGATATAATGTTCATAGCATTTTTTTGTTCATATATGTATTTTTTTTATTTAGGTTGTTAGTAGATATCGATTTTAGGTTAGTGCATTTTAGGTTAGTTGATTTAGTGCATTTTAGGTTAGTTGTACTGTTAGTGCATTTTAGGTTAGTGAGAGGAAAAAAGGAAAATAAGGAAAAAGAAGAAAAGAGGAAGAAGGAAGAAGGACGAAGAAGAAAAAGAAGAGAGGAAATGGGGTGTGGATATGATTGGGGTGGGTGTGTGGGTGGTTTTTTTCTTTTTTTTCTTCTTTCCTCTTTCCTTCTTCTTCTCCTCTTTTTTTTTCTTCTTCTTCCTCTTCTTTTTTTTTCGGGACGGGGTGCGGATCGCCACGTCGGGGTCGGGAACTGGTAGAGAGCGGTCGCGAGTGGTCGCAAGGTTCGAGGATCACCGAGGTCGAGGGTCGAGTTTCAAGGATCACCGAGGGGTCGAGGTTCGAGGGTCGCCGAGGGGTTGAGGGTCGAGGGGTCGCCGAGGGGTCGAGGGTCGAGGATCGCCGTGGGGTCAGGGTCGAGGTTCGAGGATCGCCGAGGGGTCGAGGGTCGTCGAGCGGTCGAGGGTCTAGGTCGGATCGCCAAGGGGTCGAAATGCACCCATTATGGATATGCATAATTAAGTTGATCCTATTTTTTCTGATCTCATCTACGCTTCTATATGTGCATGTTCTCTTGTGTCAAAGTATTGAAGAAATCCATGGTTTCATAATTAGCCGGAAGTAACAGGTGCATGATGGTATGAAGCTCTCCAAAATTATTTTGGAATGGAGTGCTGATAGGATAATTCGCTTTTTGGTACGAAGTTCAGCAAAGGCCTTCCAAATAGCGATATTTGAAAGGCTCTTGCTGAACTTCGTACCAAAAAGCTAATTATCCTATCAGGGACTCCGTTCCAAAACAATTTTGGAGAGCTTCGTACCATTATGCGCCTGTTACTTCCGGCTAATGATGAGTCATGGTTTTCTTGAATCCTTTGACACACAACACGTGACATATAGAAGGGTAGATGAGATCAGAAAAATAGGGACCATTTTCTGCACATCCAGAATGGCGCCATTTTGTTAAATCCCTTGTTTGACATTCACATCATGACGCACGTCCTAGTTCATCTAGTCGACGAGATTGTCGTTCTGGGCCCTGTATTTCTACACATATGTTCCCCTTTGAGAGGTTCATGGGAGTCCTAAAGAAATATGTCCGTAACCCCGCGCTACGCCAGCAGGAAGCATCTCCATGGGCCATCAAACAGAGGATGTCATTGGGTTTTGTGTTCACTTCATTCCTGACCTTAAGAAGATTTGTCTCCCTCAATCGCGGTATGAGGGGAGACTGACTGGAAAAGGCATGCTAGGAGGGGACTCAATAATATGTAGGGACGGGCATTCTTGGTCTCAAGCACACTAAACAGTTCTACAGAACTCTACCTTGGTGACCTTGTATGTCGATGACCACAAAGAACATTCTGCGCTCCAAACACCCGGACAGTGTGACGACTGGATTACATTGTGAACACATCAGGACTTTTGGCAGTTGGTTGCAAACACATCTCAGGGGTGACAACACTATTTCTGATGAGCTGTACTCGTTGGCCAGGGGACCATCTTTGACTGTATTGACTTACAAAGGGTACGAGAAAAATGGGAATACATTTTAACACGATCGCACAAGATCAAAAGAGCACCGACCAAACAGCGGCGTCCGCTTTGATGCAGCACAACCAAGAGGGAAAGGACACATATTATGGTTACATAGTGGACATATGGGAACTTGACTATAGACTGATTTTAAGGTCCCTTTGTTCCAGTGCAAATGGGTCAATCTGTCAGGAGGCGAGGTACATGTAGACCCACAGTATGGAATGACAACAGTGGATCTGAACAATCTTGGGTACCGACGAACCATTCGTCCTAGCCAATGAAGTGGCGCAGGTTTTCTATGTGAAGGACATGTCTACCAAACCGAGAAAAAGAAAAGATAAGGAAGCGAATACATCAGACGATGAGCCAAAGCGCCACATAGTTCTTTCAGGAAAAGAGACATCGTGGGATTGGAGGGCAAGACAGACATGTCTGAAGATTATGAAAAGTTTCATGAATTTCCTCCCTTCAAAGTCAAGGCTGACCCAAGCACCCTGTTAAACGATGAAGATTATCCATGGTTACGGCACAATAAGCAAAGGACACAAGCGAAGAAAAAGTGAAGAATTTCTCTCCACAACTATTATGATGATCCCTTTGATCTAGAGTATCACTAAAGTTACATGTAAAATGAAATGCCTTTTGTAACAGATGAGTTTCCGTATGAAACCCTGATACTTCGAAAGTGATTGTCCGTTTTGTACACGAAGTACATCCAATTTTTGCCGTAACCCTCTCAACTTTTTAGCACATGCTATGTGGGTGAAATGATGATACCATGCCAACTTTCAACCTTTTCACAGTTCATTTGTAGTGTTTTTCAATTTCAGGTCATTTAGCTTTAAAAAAATCAGTAAATGCATGAAAAATACCAAATGAATTCAGAAAGGGTTCAAAATTGATGATGTGGCTATGAATGGTTCATTTTGAACACACAAAAAGTCTGGAGTTCAAATAATTTAAAAAAAAATAAAATCCCTTTGTAACGATGAGTTTTCGTCCGAAACCATGATACTTCGAAAGAGATTGTCCATTTTGTACACGAATGCATCCAGTTTTTGCCGTAACCCTCTCAACTTTTTAGCACATGCTATGTGGGTGAAATGATGATACCATGCCAACTTTCAACCTTTTCAGAGTTCATTTGTAGTGCTTTTCAATTTCAGGGTCACTTAGCTTAAAAAAATCAGTAAATTCATGAAAAATACCAAGAAGTCAGAAGGGTTCAAAATTGATGATGTGGCTATGAATGGTTTATTTTGAACACACAAAAAGTCTGGAGTTCAATAAGTTCAAAAAAATAAAATCCCTTTGTAACAGATGAATTTTCGTCGAAACCCTGATACTTCGAAAGAGATTGTCCATTTTGTACACGAAGTGCATCCAGTTTTTGCCGTAACCCTCTCAACCTTTTAGCACATGCTATGTGGGTGAAATGATGATACCATGCAAACTTTCAACCTTTTCAGAGTTATTTGTAGAGCTTTTCAATTTCAGGGTCATTTAGCTCAAGAATGAACTATAGCAAATAGAATGAACTAGAAAACTTTATGAAACTCTAATAGAAAAAGAATGAACTAAAATAATCAAGTTACATGTTGCAGATGTCGTCGATGATCACAAGATCAAGATGGATGCAATGCGCTTGAAGATTAGAAGTTAGAAAATATGCCATTCATACCGAGGCTTGGTATCATTATGCCTTTGGATCAATTGTTACCTTAGTTGCAATTATGATCGCATTTGTTATTGCATTGAAATGTTTTAGATAGTTTCAATGTATGGTTAATTAGATGCTTTGGAGAGATATATGTTTTGGTTCATGAATTTGTATGTACTTTGGTATATGTGATGATGAACTTCTATTAATTAATTTGGTCACTTCTGTATTCATAATGTTCTGTAATGGTTTTTGACATACTTAATTATATATAATGCACGCAGATGAACCGGCAATGGATGTACGGTGACAGACCCACCTCCGAGTACATTAAGGGCGTGCATAATTTTCTCCAAGTGGCTGAGGCAAACAAGCAGAATGGTTTTATGTGTTCCGCCATGCCCTATATGTGGGAATACGAGTCTTACTCTGATTGGAAAACCCTTCACACCCCACCTGCTTTATAAGTTTCATGCCCAACTATAATGTTTGGACCAGCACGGAAAAGAGGGGTTATGATGGAAGACAACTATGTGCCCCCTGAATACGGTGATTCTGCAACGGGGGAACTGAAGATCAAGAGGAACCAGACGATGTGCCCGATGATGATCTTCGCCGGGTCATTGTTGATGCAAAGAGACAGTGCGAAAGTGAAAAGGAGAAGCTGAAGTTCGATCGCATGTTAGGATCACAAAAAGGGTTGTACCAATTGCGAAGATGGCAACACAAAGCTCGGTACCACACTGGAATTGCTGCAGTGGAAGGCAGAGTATGGTGTACCTGACAAAGGATTTGAGAAGCTACTGAAAATATTGAAGAAGAAGCTTCCAAAGGATACGAATTGCCCGACATTACATATCCATCAAAGAAGGTTGTATGCTCTCTAGGATTGGAGGTGCAAAGATACTGCATGCCCTAAGACTGCATCCTCTAACGTGGTGCGTACGAGGATTTGAACGCATGCCCGGTATGCGGTGCATTGTGGTATAAGATCAGACGAGATGACCCTGGTGATGTTGACGTTGAGCGCCCCAGGAAGAGGGTTCCTCCCAAGGTGATGTGTATGCTCCTATAATACCCGGTTGAAACGTCTGTTCGGAACAAGAGCATGCCAGTTGATGCGATGGCATAGAGAGGACCGTAAGAAAGACGGGAAGTTGAGAGCACCCTGACGGGTCGCAGTGGGAGAAAAATGGAGGGAAAGAACTGGGATTACTTTGCTGGTGATGCAAGGAATGTATGGTTTGGTTTAAGCGCGGATGGCATTAATCCTTTGGGGGAGCAGACCAGCAATCCAGCAGCTGGCCCTTGACTCTATGTATCTATAACCTTCCTCCTTGCAGTGCATGAAGCGGAAGTTCATTATGATGCCAGTTCTCATCCAGGGCCCTAAGCAACCCGGCAACGACATTGATGTGTACCTAAGGCCATTGGTTGAACATTTTACAGCTGTGGAACGGAAACGGTGTACGTGTGTGGGATGAGACAAACACAAGAATTTGACCTGCATGCGTTGCGGTTTGTAACCATGAATGATGTGCCTGCTCTCAGTAACCTTTCAGGACAGACAAACAAGGGATACATGCATGGACGCACTGTTTAGATGACATCGAAAGTATATACCTGGACAAATGTAGGAAGAATGTGTACCTAGGGCATCGTCGATTTCTTCCGACAAACCATCAATGTCAAAGAAGGCAAGCATTTCAAAGGCGAGGCAGATCACCGGAAGAAGCCCGCCATCCGTACCAGTGATCACATACTTGCTATGGTCAATGATTTACAAGTAAATTTGGAAAGGGTCCCGGCGGACTATCTGTTCCGAATGACGCTGAGGGACGCGCACCCATGTGGAAGAGAAAATCTATATTTTGGGACCTACCCTACTGGAAAGACCTAGAGGTCCGCTCTTCAATCGACGTGATGCATGTGACGAAGAATCTTTGCGTGAACCTGCTAGGCTTCTTGGGCGTGTATGGGAAGACAAAAGATACACCGGAGGCACGGGAGGACCAGCAACGTGTGCACGAAAAAGACGGCATGCCTCCAAAGCAGTATGAAGGTCCTGCCAGCTACGCTCTTACCAAAGAAGAGAAGGAAATCTTCTTTGAATGCCTGCTCAGTATGAAGGTCCTGTCTGGCTTCTCGTCGAATATAAAGGGAATAATAAATATGCCAGAGAAAAAGTTCCAGAACCTAAAGTCTCATGACTACCACGTGATTATGATGCAACTGCTTCCGGTTGCATTGAAGGGGCTTCTACCGAAAACGTTCGATTAGCCATTTGAAGCTATGTGCATTCCATGCAATCTCTCAGAAGGTGATCGCTCCAGAAATCCTACCAAGGTTAAGGAGTGATGTGGCGCAATGTCTTGTCAGTTTCAAGTTGGTGTTCCACCATCCTTCTTCAATATCATGACGCACGTCCTAGTTCATCTAGTCGACGAGATTGTCGTTCTGGGCCCTGTATTTCTACACAATGTCCCCTTTGAGAGGTTCATGGAGTCCTAAAGAAATATGTCCGTAACCGCCTACGCCAGCAGGAAGCATCTCCATGGGCCATCAAACAGAGGATGTCATTG